>OZ012684.1:71567698-71577000 GCA_963942565.1 Maea johnstoni | reverse complement strand
AGCATTACCACACTATTGCTGGCAACAGTAGGAAAGGTAAACCTCTTGCTACACCTGTACAATATCTCCGTAATCATCTGAATAAGAGCACAGTGCGGGTGCATGCAAGGAAAAAGTACACTAGAAGGAGATGTGGCGAAATTCTGTTGAACCCCATCCCTTGCGCAGTGCTCATTGTGACAGCAATTCATGGCCGATACATGGCTGCTGCGACTGCCGTGTATCGGCCCTAAAAAGAAAAATAATTCAAGGCCATAATGGGAAGGGTAATAAGGCTAGGAAAGGGGTTTATATACAGTGCAAAAACATTCCAACATTTTTAAGAAGACAGGGTGGGAGGGGGGGATTTTGTTAATAGGGTCTGTTTGTTTTTTCAGTTGAATACTGTAGATTTAGTACTGTCCACTGTAGAATGCTTATGCTGCAATGCAGTGCCATCTTTTCTTTAATCCATTCATGTCTGGTAAAGGTGATAAGTCTATGGTAAAGGTGGGTGTGCCCTGATAGCCGTATTAACCCTTCTAATGCTAACGCTACTTTTGTCAAAAGCACAAGAATGTAAATATTTTTGAAAACCATATTAACCCTGTCATGTTGGTATTCATTGGATAGCTCTTGCTGAGTACTCTCAAATGAGTACCCATTTGCTAGGGTTTCGGTCATGTATCAGCTTTTTTGCATCATTTTTTATTGTAAAATCAGCAACCAGCAGCATAAGGGTTAAACAATTTTTCATTTAGAGTGTTCATAGTTTTAAACGAAGAGACATTGTTTATCTGCATTTTTGTTTTGTGATATAAGATGAAGTTATTTGATATAAAGGCATAAAGTATCTTTTAATTTTTCAGACTCAAATTTTGTGCGGAATAGACACAGCAGTTTTCGCCATGTCTTTCGGCAGCAATCTGAGAGTAGCGTTCAAGCCCATAAAAGGCATCGCAGCGGCGCCGATGTGGAGAGAGTTCCCCTGAGTCCATTGTTTCCCTCTGGAAAGACTCACAGAAAGAGCGCCCGCTTTAGCTTCTTTAACTCCAGGGATAACATGCCCTTAAGTCCCACTACCCCAGTCACCCCCGTGGCCCCCAGGTTCAAGGTTACCAAGGTGCCACCCGAATCTGCACCCAAAAAACTCAGCATGATAAATGAGCGGTCGAGACAGGCAGATAGAGGTGAGGTCCATAGTCAGACCAAAGATGAGGTGCCTGTAGCAATCAGTGGGACTAAGAAAAAACCAAAGAAGAACTTGCATGTTCGGATTGCATAGTGAATGACTGAATGTCATATTTCAGGGTGAGTGGAAACCAAAGGAGCTCTTTGGTCTTTCCTAGCCAGGCAGGATGTCCATCTGGTAGAGCTGACCATTAATGCTCCACTCACCGGAAAACCTCAATTTAGTCACAAAATACCATTAAGAATTCTGTTAAATTTTTTCTGATAATATACAAGATTTATAAAACCTAAGAAAAAAAGGAAAATGTTAGGAAAAATGATTAGCCCAATATATTTATAATACATACAAATCTCACTAAGGTTGCAAAGTTTTATGATAAAAACCTTCCTTAGGTTATTTGCGTAATTTATGACGAATGGCTTCTTTGCATGATGCTAATCATAAGGTGACCTGCTGATGACTTGTTGGTATTCCCTTCGCTACAGTAATTGCTTAATGACACCCCTCTTTCCACACTAGGGTAGATATTGCATATATTTTTTATAAGTTGACTGGTGATACCAGGTTTGATATAGGTTATCGGTAGTAGATCTGTGATATTGCTCCAGCTGATCCTGAATTGAACCTCAGGAGATTAATGGAAAGTCTGTTGCAGTGTTGTACTGAAATTGTTAGTGTTTGTATCGAAAAAAGTTACAAAATTGCCTTTTCCTCAATGTTCAGAACTTCTCAAGATGTCTGTGTTGATAGGTAACACCTGGCAAAAGTGTTGCTTTATTTTCTTAACTTCTCCATATGTGTTCAATAAATATTTGCAAAATTGTTTCTTCATTGTTCTTAAGCTGTATGTGTCCTGATACTAAATGGCAAAATTGTTACTTCAATGGCATTGTCTTAACCTGGAAGTTTGTGTAGTGATATCAATTTACAAAACTGTTACCTAATAGCTCTCAAGTTAGTATGTATACATATACAAAATGGCAAAATTGTTGCTTCATTGTTCTCAAATTGTCTGTATGTATACTATTATTGAGTGGCAAAATTGTCGCTTGATTGTCTAAAGCTGGAAATGTGTGTCATATTGATACCAATTGGTGAAATTGTTACTTAATTGTTCTCACGGAGTGTGTGTTAACTGATACTAAGTGATACCTCAATGTTTCAAGCTGTGTAGTTATGACAAAACTGTTATTTCATTGCTCTCAAGTCAGAGTGTATACTTATATGAAATGGCAAAAGTGTTGCTTCATTCTCTCAAGCTGTCAGTGTGTGTATTGATACTAAGTACTAAATGGCAAAAGTACTGCTTAATTGTGTCCAGCTTCCAGTATTTGTACTGATTTTAATTGTTAGAATTGTTGCTTCGTTGTCTCAAGCTGCCAGTGTGCGGAGTGATACTAAATGGCAAAATTACTGCTTAATTGAGTCAAGCTTCAAGTATTTGTACTCATACTAAATGGCAAAGTGTGGCTTTATTGTCTTCAGCTGTAAGTATTTATACTGATATGAAATGGCAAAATTGTTGCTTTATTGTCTTAAGCTGTAAGTATGTACACTGATATGAAATCGTAAAATTGTTGCTTTATTGTCTTAAGTTGTCAGTATGTATACTGTTATGAAATGGCAAAATTGTTGCTTTATTGTCTTAAGTTGTTAGTATGTATACTGATATGAAATTGCAAAATTGTTGCTTTATTGTCTTAAGCTGTAAGTATGTATACTGATATGATATGGCAAAATTGTTGCTTTATTGTCTTAAGTTGTCAGTATGTATACTGTTATGAAATGGCAAAATTGTTGCTTTATTGTCTTAAGTTGTTAGTATGTATACTGATATGAAATTGCAAAATTGTTGCTTTATTGTCTTAAGCTGTAAGTATGTATACTGATATGAAATGGCAAAATTGTTGCTGGAAGCGTGTGTATTGATACCAATTGGCAAACTTGTTGTTTCTATTGTTCTCAAAGCCAGCATTCACATATTTTATATCTTTTCATGTATGATATAAAGTGGCACAAATGATCTTGGTGTGGATGATTAACATCATGAAGAATAATGATTGTGTCTTATATTTCCCTATTTGATGATTTTAAGGAATCTAGACAAATTATTCTGATTATTTACATTTTTTTTTATTAAAAACGTATGACTTTGTATCATGTAATTGGGCTTTTAAAATGAACATATATATCTGGTGTTAGTCCAGTGCATCCTCTGACCATTTTGTAGACTGCTTGGTAAATATGTAATTGTTTTATGCTATTATTTCTATCAGTGGAATACATTGTCCCTTGTGATCTTAAAAATATTTCGTTATTTTATGGGATATTGTTTTACAACTTTCAATTAAAATGGACCAAGTGCTATCATAGATATATAAAAATACATTATACAAAGTCCAATCAATAGTCATATTTGCATATATTTTGAAAGATGTATAGCATTTACAAGTTACAGCATAGTATGCATGTCCTGGGATGTTATTCTGTATAGGTGTATAGGAACTGTTTTATACCTGTTTGGTTGTGTGTTTATAAATACTATATATTGTATAACATGCTATGAATTAAGAGCTGTACTTCATTATAATGCATTCTTTGGAAGTTAATGAGTTCCACTACGGACAACAATGTAAATTTTGACAATTTCCTCTCTTGCTTTGGTACAAGTATATATTTTACACACCACACCTCAGCATTGATAGATTTTATGTGCACAGAGATACAGAATTAAGGGCAATACTTCACTATATTTTGTACTCTATGGCGATTATTTTCATTCCAATTAGCTCTGTCATACTTTCTCTAAATAGGCACGAGTAATGAGTTGTCACTGTTTAAACCAAACTTCTCTACTCAAATGAGTAATTCCTAGATCAATTTTAATGCAGAAAAGTTCTTAAATAGTAAGCCTATTATTACTACCGGTATGTCAAACAACAGGGTAAAAAAAAAACTTGTTTAATTTTGAAAGAGAATGTGACTTATTCAGCAGTGTAATCAAATTACATGTATGCTTTCTGGGATTTATGCATTCAGTGATAGTAGTGAGACTTAATAGTGTGCCTCAAATACAGGTAATGGTTACCACTGAAAATGTCAAAAAGCCATACAAATTTTAACGATGTACTGAAATATTGCCATTTACTGAATACTATTTTTTATTAAAGTAAACATGCACAAATTATTTTGTGTTCCCTATGAAAACAATAAACATTTTTATGATAGTTGACTTTTTTACTTTTTGTGAATAGTTCATGCAATGTCCCATTACTTCCAAACAACACTGTTAGCTTAATTTTATATGAAAGATATACTAGATTGAGTCTCACATTTGTGCATGGCTAGTGAGTTCTACTACATACAACAATGTTAACTTTTGACAGTTACCTAAACTTGTCTCTTGTTTTGATACAGGAATATCTTTTTACACACCACACTCTAGCATGGATGGGCCTGATGTGCGCAGACATACACGTCAAGTATGGAACCCTCTCAGTCCAAACCTCTGAGAAAAACTGGATAACCAATTTGATTTTAGTATTACCCACCAGGGGTTCAAAACAACATGAGTAAGAACTTAGCTGTTAAATTCAATGTTTCTGAGATAAAGGGGATTTAGAGGATTCTATTACTTAGGATATTTTGCAAGTGTATATCAGTTATCAAAAAGTATCATTAATCAGTCTATTATTTCATCCTTCTGCTAAAAAGAATAATAAAACATAAACAAAAGTAAAGTTTCAAAATCAGTTTTCAAAAGAATCATAACCAGGTTATCATTCTAACCATCTAAAAAGACTTACTAGGACACTAGATTTAGTCTCGTCCCAACGCTATAGAAATGTGAGCACTGTCCTTATCTCACTTAGGCCAAGAAAAAAATATTGTTTGTTGCCTGTAACGGTCCGAAAAAAATGGGATAGGTAGGTCGGCAATTTTTTTTGTTTTTTGCTTTATGTTTTTGGTCAAAAATGTGTATTTAATGCATGTTTTACGTTGATTCTGAGTTGGATGGGCGGAAAAAACCTTAGGGTAGGGATTTTTTAAAATAAAAACTAGTTAGGGTAGGGTTACAGGAAACAAACGACATTTTTAAGGCCTTATAGAAACTACCGGCTCAACTTTTAATTTCATCAAAAGATCAATTTTGTATTTTGTTTAGTTAGATAAGGTAACTTATTTCAAAGTTTGGCTTTATGAATACTTTCTGCCACCAGCTTGGCTGCCTCCTGGGCACAGCCCCAGTGTAGTGTTATTCCTGTTCCACCATGGCCGTAATTATGAACCACCTGAAATACGTGAAAAATTCACATTGAAAAACTTTATCAGAGAACTACTCTACCTGAAAATGATTCATTCTTACCGCTAATAAAAAAAATTAAATTCTCCATACTTTGATACCTATTGCAGTGCAATCTTGTAGTTGTGAAAACCTTGAGACCAGGGCAAAACCCATTCATATTAGGGGCTGTTCACATATCAGATGTCTTTTCATGATGTAAAAGATGCAAATGGGACCAGGAAATTGAGAAGCACCCAAATCTCACAAGTGCCTACATTTTATGCTGTACATGTATTTGTTTTTGCTCACCTGGAAGGTTTTGTTGTCATACTGAATGGTTTCCTTCTCCAGTCTTACACTAGTACGCCCAGGTCTGAGACCCACCCACTTACGAAGCACTTTAGCTTTCTGGCAATGAAAATACACACATAACAATTAAGGCCTGTGTCATTCCACAGAAATACTCGTGTGAGTTGCATGGTCGTTATTCTAGTGAATGCAGTTGTGTAAATCACCGATAGTGTACTTTAACACAGAGTCAGGAATATTAGGGCGTGGACATTTATACATTTAGTGAGACCACTGATTTAGTATATGTAAAGTAAAAGTAGAGGCATGAGAGAGATGAAATTTCATTAAAAGACAGAACCTGAATCAAAGGTTTCTGGTTTTCTATTGCATTGGTCAAACAATAACCTATGGGAACATCTCAAAGTGACCACACTTTTTAAGTGACTTCATTTTACCAGTCCTAAACTTACCCTTTTCTAATAATTTTATAGTAAAGCAAGCCCCTCTCATTCGGCCAGTTGTGGTCGGTCCCACTGATGCATGGCACTTTAGAGGGGTTCCACGCCACTGTGCATCCAAGTCAAATACATATTCAAAAAATGTATTAATGATTTAATGATGTTTGAAGATGCAATTCTCAGTACATGCAATTCTATCACATGGGCCTCTTTGAATCGTTCAGTACTCGCACTCTTTGGTTTGTAATCCTTGGAGCCTCAGTATTGAAAAACTGGTGCATTTCTAATAAAAAAAAGTTTCTGGAGCGATTTTTGCTACTGAAGATATATACCTTTGTCATTAGTGATGTTGATTTTGTGTTATTTTCTGAGATTTTGAAGTTTTAGTGGATTTGGAAGCAGGTTTCTCCAGGACTTGTTGCGAAAGACATAGCCAGCTGAGGTGGCTCAGGTATCCTGTGTGATGTGTCACACAACTGTGTGGCCTCAACATTGCTGGGAAGATCCGTAAATAGAACCTGCTTCTTTGTAATACCCCTCTATGTTATCAGCAAGTGGTCACATCAGAGTGAAAAGGCTGTAACTTACTACTCTGGGTCAAACTTATTATTCACTCAAATGTATGCATCCTTGGAAAAAGGAAAAGCCCAGAAATTCGAAAAACTTGTACCAAGGCTTGCCTCCAGTAATTCACTACTTCTAGACATCCCAAGTACGTAGGATACAGGCTTATCAAAATTTGATGAATAAGAAATTGCATATGATGTGGCGGGCTAAGATGAAGAGGTGTTCACTGTATTGACTATTTAAAGTGTGGGTCATAATTGAGCTTAACTTGGTGTTTAGGGTACTGATCACTTAGAAGTTGATTTGATGATTTTTCTCTTTATTTAAGGATAGACCTTATGCACAAAAATATTAAGATTAAGCTAGGAAAAACAATTAGGAAATGCTACTCTGACCATGACAAACTTTTTATAAACATATGGAAGGAAGCACAATGAATTGTCTTGAGCCCAAAATTGAGATAAACCCAACTCTTAAAGAGATCTAAAGTAAACCAAGAATAAGCAAAGCATACAATACGATTAACCGGTCGAGGCAATTGACATACCTCTTGTTTGAAGACTTGGAAAATAACTCACCTTTAAGCTAGGTATGAGTCTACAGCAGCGTTCAAAGATTATTTTGCTGTCTTCCTCATCAATATCTTTATCGTAATTCCCCTCTTGATGGCATCCACCAAGAACTACATGGTCAATACTGAAAATCAAGAGAGGTGAGCACTCGACTTCAGAATGTGGCACATTAGGAAATGTAATATCATGGAGGAAAGAATGAAAGAGTAAAAAAGTAAATACTACGGCAATTGCACTCTTCACTGATGTTAAAATTACCGAATACATTTTCATATAATTTATTAAGAATGACAAAAGAAAACAAGATAAATTGAAAACATTTAATATTGAATGTTAGTTCAAGTTGAGTAAGAGATAATATAACCCACTAAGAAAATGACTAACCCTTTCACCCATGCAGCGGCCGAACTAAATGCATAGCCTTTTGCTTATTTTTCCAAAAAAGGGAAAGCCAAACCAGCAAATTCCCGTAATATTTTTGTTAATGTCTTTTTTAAAATTCGGAAACCAAAAACCAAAAAAATAGTAACAAACTTAATATAGGATTTAGCAATTATCTAGTATACATGTACTTGTTGAGTTATGATAGGAAAGGTATAGCAAACGTCTTAGAGTACTTTAATGCATATAAAAGGATATATAAACTAATTATTCAGGTCATGCTGTCTAATTATTACCGTGTGTACCTACCCTGGAAAGGCATATGTGTTTGAAGGAGTTACTACAAAGTGTTTCAACCAAGGAGCTTCAGCCTAAAAAAGAGTTGCCTTATCAAATGCTACCTCAATTAAATGCAACGTTTGTTATTCTGCGATTGACAATCAAAGGTGCTCACATTAACACTGTGGAACTGGTAAAATACATTCATAGCATCAACAACTCAAAATCACCAGGAAATAATTTCAATTGCAGTGATATATTTGTAATGAATTCGATCGAAAGCATTTTTTCATTTAGAAAATATTTGAAAAAGGTTTTGAAGTCACCCTTCTAAATAGCTTGCATATTCATGTGTTGATCCAAAGAAATTTCACCTTGTTTTAGGACTCTCATGACAATATTTTCGGAAACTATGAATACCAAAAGGTTAATGAATAAATTCTACATCATGATAACCCTCACCTTTATCTAAATGTTATCACTAACAAATACATTTTGAGTGCCCATATTCATTTCAGAGAATTCCTATTGTTACATGCAATATACCCTCTTGGTACCATCCTAATTGAAAATTAAAATTAAAACCAACTCAAAACCTAATTGCGTAAAATCGATACCCTAACAAATATATACCAAATAGACATATTGCAATTGTACTTTTCAACGAAAAAGCATACCCACACAAGTGGCACATCCCTAGAAACATGCAAAGAGAGAGTCAACAAATTGCGCCTCCCATCGAAGGAAAAACATCAATATGTAGTTGTAGTGTGAACGAAATATTTTACACCGATTTACAAGACATGACTGGAATACTTGCATATATAAGCTGTCCACGGATTGGCTGCATATCTGTGTCATCCATCAAGTCTTCAGCTCCAAGTCCAGCACAATTGACAACTACATCATACTGGCAAGCCAACTGTTACAAACAGACACAGATGCGCTAAACATAATTGATATGGTGACATACAGGTGGTTCATCCATGGACGTAACAAACCGTCCAATTCATACAAAATTACTTTTCCATTACCTAAGACTATATAACAAGCCTCCATTGGCGAAATCAACTGGTCATTTTTTGCATCAATCATGTACACAAGAAAGTTTTTCTTCTGATACTCCAGCATTCGCTCTGTTAGTATTGATTAATCACATTGTAACTTAAACATTTTTAGTGGCATACACTGTTATGACGACTAAAAGTCCATTCCCTTGCATTTTAATACTACAGCGCGCAGTTTCAAAGAGCTAACTGGAATAGTTTCAATAGATAAATAGCTTTATATCCTATACA
>OZ012684.1:71460198-71562698 GCA_963942565.1 Maea johnstoni | reverse complement strand
CACTCCTATTAAAGCCCCACTTCGCAAAACATGGCAAACTAGTCAAAAAAGGCCGTCTGCCAACACAAATCAACTGGTAGACAACTTTTTACGATAGTGGTTTATATCCTCTAACATGTAAAACCACAAGATGAGGACCACACTTTTCAGCCTGGTTCAGAGCTGTTCTGATGTAAAATCTGGAGAATAGGGACAGACCATATTCTGGGGCCTGCGCAGAAAGCACTGATGGCCGGGACTTGTGCTAAAGACAGCATAATTTGAATCAAACACGTGTCTCAATTCCTCTGAATACCTATGGGCGATTAGGCTGAAATACCCACTGAAGGAGAAAACACGTTCCATGGCCATTCCTGAGCAGCGATGAGAACTTCTTTTGGTTCAGTTTATCTTTTACCATATTGTTGCTTCCTTTATTGACACCCACCTAAAGGACTTAGTGCTAGCTTCCATCTTATTTTCATTATTTCATCATCATCTTTGTATGGCAAGCAAGCCATGCAAATACTCAATATTTTATGCAAACAGAAAATGTATTTGTCTTTACAAAATTTGAGTTGATTTTCCGTAAATGGAAATTCATTTTTTGTTATCGGAAATTCATTTTTCCTTTACGGAAATGAATTAATGGCGAGGAGGAGTAGGACTTTCTGCTATTGGAAAATAATTCTCCGTTTACAGAAAATCAGCTGAATTTGCAGAAACGTAAAATTAACCCTATTTTCTGTTTATGGATAATCATCCTACTTCCACATCAATGTCATATTTTGATATCTCACTATGCCAGCCATATTCATATAGTAGAAAGTCAAGTTTTTAGATATTTTATCAGTCTTCAATCATTTCCACCCTCTTGCAGAAATTAACGTTCTGTGTCAGTGTCATACGAAGGTTAAATACGCTTTTTATTACATAGCTATTAGCAGGTTTTGTCACTAATTTGTAATAGATACTCTTTCTTATTGGATGTGACAGCATGCACTTTGATTCTTTAGTCTAGACGAATAAATTAACACCACTTGCCAACATTGTCTGGGTTACCTGGGCATTCTCGTTCATGTCAGACGTGACCCGTCAATATGGGTCGTGTCATGGGAGAATACCAAGTAACCAGGGGGAAGGCAGTCCGCCTGGCAAGCCCAGTATGTGAGCAAATTTGAATTCTGTCCGAGTATGCGAACGATAATCTATTGATTATTGTATTCAATAGCTAAGAAATCCCAAATTTAGTGTTTGAACATTTAACCATTATCCGTAAACTATGGAAAGCCGTTTTTGCAGAAATGCACTATTTAGCATGCATGCTAAATGAATTTTTCATGCATGAAAATTCATTCAACATGCGTGCTAAATGAATTTACATGCATGCTAAATAACGTTATTATTCATGCATGTAAATTCATTTAGCATGCATGCTAAATGAAATTTCATGCATGTAAATTCATTTAGCATGCATGCTAAATGAAATTTCATGCATGTAAATTCATTTAGCATGCATGAAAATTTATTTAGCATGCATAACAAATAGTGCTTTTCTGCAAGAACAGCTTTCCACAATGAAACATTCGTTGTCTCTTTACTATCATCCATGTGAAAAATGACAACAAAATACCCAGTAGTACTTTTAGTGGCGCACATGTCCTAGTGTGTGGTATGTTCCCTTAAGGTAGAACCCTACTCGATACACGGGTCATTTTTAAAACTTAAATACCTGAAAACTGAGTTGAATTAAGACAACGACACATGTCTTTGGTAAGGCGCAAGGTCCTACCTCAACAGGGGATCTGCACGATGAGTATTTTAAAAACATTTTTTGACTGTTCCCATAAGCCTCAAAATTACTAGCAGCACGTGGTTTACATAGTAAATGCTGATTTTCAGGTCCTGTCAGAATTCAAGGTACCTGAGACATGACCTTGCACCTGGACGGGGTTCATATCTGTCATATTCTAAAATACTGGCTTCTAAGACTGTATCGTTATTCACTTTTAGCCAAAAAATGAGATGAAAATTTTGATAAAAATGGTCTAGCTCGGAATCTGCATGGTCAGAGCAGAGAGCCATGTCAATTGGGACCAATTTAACAAAGAAGGTCCAAAGGGCCCCTCCCTTTGTTCTCTTGACAATACCACAAAAAAAGTTGCTACGTCGAGATTCGTGGTGACTGATCAATACTCATGTGTCATCTTTTGTTTTGATATCCAATCTTAGGGGCCGGCCAAGGACAGCACCTAGTGGTGATATTCTTGGTGTACTAGACTATCACCTTAAGGTGATAGTACCATTGCAAGCTAGTTAAAAGCCCTGTCCCAAAACATACCTCACAGCAGCATAATCATACAACAAGGTGTTTCTCCAGGTTCCTGGGTTCTATCAGGTAGGGAATACCATAGCCAAGCGTCCTTAGTCAACCCATATATATTCTGTTTCATTTCAAGATTTACAACTTTTCACTCAAATGACATATTCTCATGACTCACGCATGTGATGGTCGCTACAGGTTCACAGATACCTTATGAATATCACTGACTATGCCCAATAAGAAGTAAATCTTAGATTCATTACTGCTAAAGACTTTTGCAGGCCATAACATTAAACATTCTTGTAAGATACCTTGCGTGTGAAGCAGCAGTGGTTATAAAAGGACAGGCTTCGTTGATCCCTTGTGGGCGGGGAACAAAAGATAGTTGTACAAAGACACACCTCAATGATTGCGCGCCATAGTCAAAACAAAGTCAAGTGTCCGGCATGCTATGAATAGTTGAAAATACTTCTAGTAGTGTGACCCTAATGTCTTGGTGCCAAGATTCCTTACTAAAAAAGTTCAATGCTATGACATGTGAAAGTCTTTAGCAGTTAAAAATCTGACATTTACTTCTTATTGGGCATAGTCAATGACATCGCTAGGTAATTCTGGACCTGCATTGACCATCACCTGCTTAAGTAATGAGAATATGTCATTTGAGTGAAAAGTTCTAAATACTGAAATGAAACAGAATATGAGTTGACTAAGGACATTTGGCTATGATATTCTCTCCCTCATGACACACAGGAACCTGGTAATGCACCTTGTTATATGATTATGCTGCTGTGAGGTGTGTTTTGGGACAAGGCTTTTAACTAGCTTGCAATGGTACTCATCACCTTATCTAAATTTACCTATCATTTGTTTGAAGACGGATAGCTGTATCACAATTTGGGGCAGGTTCTTGGGAACTAAAACATGTCCCTCTATGGAAAGTGTGGAACTAAGATAATGTCACTTTTTATCACATTTTCTTTTAGACATTTTCTTTTGTTATTGCTTTGTCATTATTCTCATATAACTACAGTTTCAGTATAGGGATTAAGATTCGACAGATGGCTTTGCGTAGATTTAATCCGAATGTCAATCAATTGATTGAGGCCACCAAAGCCAAATGAATGGATGAATTCTGGTTAAACGACACATCATAGGAAGGGAGGAATGGGTTTTTATGTCGTTTTCAACGGCTAAGGTCATTTCGTAACGAGATAGAAACCCGGATAGAAACCAGGAACCGGGAAGAAATTCCTTTCTCATATTGAATAGTTCAAAGTGGTCCTTTAATTGCAAATTCCCAGTTTGTGTGGATCCAGCGGAAACTAAAACCTGCGAACTCACGCTTTGGAGCCAGGCATTGTACCTACTAGGCCACTGCGGATCCACTTAACGGCACATCAATAAACAAAGGCCATACAGTGTCATATAATTTTTTTTTTTTAAAAGCAGTTGTTTGTCATATTTGAACAACAATGACAAATTAATAGATAGATTAAAACGTTCAAAAGAAAATAAACAATATTAAGGTGCCATGAATTGCCGTTAAGTTGGACCAGCCTACGAGCGTGGTATCATAGACTAGCTAAATCAACATAATACAGTATCTGTAAAATCAATATTCTCTGAAGAACGCACAGGACTTGAACCTGCATCGCGTCTATGATGGTGCTGGTTTAGTGACTGCATACTATGATCTTAATGTTTACACATTTTGAATAGACAATTGTCAGCGTTAAGCATACTTTTCAATTGGAAACCCCTTTTCATCATTTTGTCCCATCGTTGAATGATCTTTTACCCCTATCAACGATTCAAAAGTCATAAAAGAGTGCCCCATATGTAAGGTACTTTATCAACGAAAAGGATTGATATATGAATCATAGTACTCATATACAAACATTTATAAATGATTTACATAATGCTTTGTCTAAGGTATTCAAATCATTTCTGGCTTTACTGTATTACATTTTGAGATGACCATGCTGTAGTCAGCATAGAGAGAATATAGTTGCACTTAAGACGCATTTATGAAGTCTGACTTAAAACTCAAGTATGTAAAGTTCATACTTTCCTGTTGAACGACACATACATAATGCTTTATGTCCTTTTGGAAAAATTAAATAGTTGGAAAGGAAACAATTACAAGTATTTCATGCTACACTGGCAATTGAACTTTTATTGTAAAGTGAACACTTTCTGTATCAAAAATGCATTATCTGTTGACTTCAACTTTTCAACTGTCAGTTTAATATCTTCTTTGAGTCAGCATGGTATAAAATGCTTCAAAGTTTGGCTTTATGAATACTTTGTGCCACCAGCTTGGCTGCCTCCTGGGCACAGCCCCAGTGTAGTGTTATTCCTGCTCCACCATGGCCGTAATTATGAACCACCTGAAATACATGAAAAATTCACATTGAAAAACTTTATCAGACAACTGCTCTACCTGATAATGATTCATACTTTTTTAAATTCATCCATAATTTTCTCCTAAAAGTAGTTTCTGGACACTGATACCTATTATGGTGAAGCCTTGTAGATGTGAACACATTGAGACCTGGGCAAAATCATTTAATTAATTGGGGGGTGTTCACATCTCAGCGGTCTTTTCATAATGTAAAATATACAAATGGGACCAGGAAATTGTGTTCACGTTAAGAGTTGTGCAACATCTCAGGGATGTTCACAATGAAATGTTCCACTGCAACTTGACAATCTGTTTATCATTACTTTTTCTACCATGTACGGAATATAGCATGACCGGTCAGTCATTAACGGCGAAGAATGCAGGAGTACACAAAGGCGTATTTCCGCAGTGCTTTTGAACATTTTATGAATGGAAAAGGCGCTATATAAATTCCAATTATTATTATTATTATTATTAAACCACCAACCTACGCCGAATCATCTGCCACTCTCTCACATGCTTTATGAAGGGTATGAGCACATTGAGGGCAGGACAGGAGTGCTCATATCTATGAAGTAGCGCGTTGGTATAAATGGATATCAGAATATGTGCCCATAATAACGACAAGAGGCACCCAAATCCGAGAAGTGTTCAGACTTTAAGATGTATTTGTTTTTGCTCACCTGTAAGGTTTTGTTGTCATACTGAATGGTTTCCTTCTCCAGTCTTACACTAGTACGCCCAGGTCTGAGACCCACCCATTTACGAAGAACTTTAGCTTTCTGTCAATAAAAATACACACACAACGATTAAGGCCTGTGTTATTCGACAGAAATATTCATATGTGAGTGTATAGCTGCTATTCTAATGAATGCTGGAGTTGAGCAAATCTGTGAAAATACACTTTCACAGAGAATCAGTAGGATTACTAGTATTATGGAATTGGTATTTTCCGTACTTTCCGTACTTTCCGTGAGGCCAATGATTTCGTATATGGTAAGTAACAACAATAAACTATATATCTTATGAAAACTGAGGCTTGGGAGAGATACTATATCATTAAAAGACAAATAACCTGAATCAAACACCTGATTCAGGTTCCTGATTTTCTATTTCATTGGTCAAGCAATAACTTATGGGAACACCTCAAAGTGACCACCCCTTTCAAGTGACAACATTTTGCCAGTCCCAAACTTACCGTTTTCTATTAGTGTTATAGTAAAGAAAGCCCCTCTAGTCTGGGCAGTTGAGGTTAGTCCAAAAGGTGGTCACTTTAGAGGGATCCCACTGTATATCTAAGTCAATACATATTCAAAAATTATATTAACCCTTATGCTGCTGATGACTAATTCAGCCAACACAAAAGTATGCAAAAATCCTGAAAAATGACCGAAACCCTGGCAAATGGGTACTCATCTGAGAGTACTCAGCGAGAACTTTCAAATGAATACCAACATGACAGGGTTTTGATGGTTTTTAAAGATTTTAGCGTTCTTGTACTTTGGACGAATGTTGCCTCAGCATTGGAAGGGTTAGTGATGTAAATATAGGTGGGAAATAACTCACCTTTAAGCTAGGTATGAGTTTGCAACAGCGTTCAAAGATTCTATTGCTCTCTTCTTCGTCAATAGTTGTATTGTAACTCCCCTTTTGATGGCATCCACCGAGGACGACATGGTCAGTACTGGAAACCAAGGGAGGTGAGCACTCGACTTCAAAATGTGGCACATTAGGAAATAGAATATCATGGAGGAAAAAATGAATTAATAAAAAGGTTTATACTATAAAGGCAATTCCATAGTCCACTGATGTTAAAATTACCTAATGATTTGTATATAATGAGGTCGGAGTGCAAAAGAAAATAGAAGTGGAGGTAAAAACACTTGATGATAATTATTTTTTTAAGTTGAGAAAGAAAGGATTCAACACACTTAGAAAATAACCTCAACCTATCTAGAAAATGATCTAACCCCTTCACCCTTCCAGTGGTCAAAATAAATGCTTAAATATTTAAGTGATAACTGGTGCTTATTTCTGAAAAAAGGGAAAGCCAAACCAGTAAATGTCTTTTTCAAATTCGGAAAACACATTTTAGAATACAAAAATACTTAACATAGGAAGATTCAGTATTTAAATATACGTGTACTAGTATTTTTTCAGTTAGAATAGCTAAGGTATAGAGAACGTCTTACAGTACATTAATGAATATAGAAATAATATAAAAACTAATCAGAGTGTCATGCTGTCTAATTATTACCGTTTGTACCTACCCTGGATAAACATAGGTGTCTGAAGGAGTTGCTACAAAGTGTTTCAACCAAGGAGCTTCAGCCTGAAAAAGAATTGCTTAATCAAATGCTATTTCAATGTAATGACATGTTTGTTCTTTTGTAATTTACAAAGAGTGGTGCTCACATTTAACACCATGGAACTGGTTAAATCCATTCATAGCTGTAGCAACACAAAATCACTTGAAAATTGCAGTGATATCTTTCTAATGAATTCCAAAGCATTTTTTATCGAGAAAATATTGGAAAAGATCCACTGGATAATTATAAGGCCACCCTTCTGAATAGTTTGCAAATTCATGTGATTATCTAACGAAACTACACATTGTCTTTACACTCAATCTCTTATGACAATATTTTCTATGCAAACTGTGTAATTTAGAAACGATATGCATGAAAAGAAAAGTGACTTTCAAAAATACTGTACACGAGGAAAAGGACCCATCTCCACTAAAAGGCCGAAGCGACCTTATCAAAATTACTCTAACATGGTAAGCCTCACCTTTATCTAAATGTTATAAACAACTAATAAATTCTGAGTGCCCATATTCATTCCAGAGAATTTCTCTTGGTACATGTAATCATACCTTCTTGGTACCATCCTAATTGAAAACTAAATTTAAAACCTATTCTAAATCTAATTGCGTAAAACAAATACCCTATCTATCTATCTATGTATCTATCTATCTATGTATCTATCTATATACCTATCTATCTATGTATCTATCTATCTATCTATATATGTATGTATATATATATATATATATATATATATATATATATATATATATATATATATATATATATATATATATATATATGTATATATATATATATTTATATATATATATATATATATATATATATATATATATATATATATATATATATATATATATGTACATATATATATATATATATATATATATATATATATATATATATATATATATATATATATATATATATATATATATATATATATATATATATATATATATATATATATATATATATACGGAATAGAAGTATTATTTGCAATTGTAATTTTACTTCAAGATTTTCAACTAAAAAGCTTACCCAAACAAGTAGGAAATCCCCAGAGACCTGGTAAGTGGGAGTCAAAAAATTGCGCCTCCTTCGAAGGAATGCTCTTATTAAAGGAAAAACATCAATATGGAGTTGTAGTGGGAATGAAATATTTTACACTGGTTTACAAGATAAGATTGGGATACTTGCATATATAAGCTGTCCACGGATTGGCTGCATATCTTTGTCATCCATTAAGTCTTTAGCTCCAAGTCCAGCACAATTGACAACTACATCATACTGGCAAGCCAACTGTTACAGACAGAAACAGATGCATAAAACTCTTCTTGTATTTGATATGGAGATATACGGGTGGTTCAACCATGGACGTAAGAAGCATTTCAATGCCTACAAAATTGCGTTTCCAATTACCTATGGCTATGTAAAAAGCATCCAATGGCGAAATTAACTTGTCATTTCAGTTGCATCAATAATGTACACAAGAAAGTGTTATCCCCAACACTACAGTATTCGCTCTGTAAGTACATGTATTGATTAATCATAATGTAACTCAAAATCTTAAAATGGCAAACACAGTTATGACGACCAAAAGTCCATTCCCTTACATTTTAATACTAAAACACGTAGTTACACAAGTGAAGAAATCTGAAATAGTTTCAATAAATACATAGCTTGTATATCTTATACATGTGCAGTGTATTCTCACTCTCCTTTATATACAAGGGGTAAATGTAAATGTTTCACAGGCCAAGAGAAGGCATGGTCAAACATAATTCATATCTAAAAATTCTTGATATCCTTGAAATATCGGAAGACACAGCTTTTTACGTTTAGTGAGAACCCCTGGTGGGTTTGGTTTATTTGTATACGTGTCTTTCGAGAGTAAATTGCAGGAAGATTACCTCAGTCAAACATTTCAGTTTCTTCTTGATCACTTTCCCTCCTCTGCTGCAGAATCTAGGGAAAATCCAAATGACTTGTGTCATTAACAATTTCATAGTTTTACTAACATTTAAGAGTGTTAACCTTTACAAAAAATATATATTATGTTTAAACAATACATTTGCAATGCTAACTGCGTAATTTGTTGAAAATCAGACTTACTGTAGTACACCAAAATGAGGTATTATTTTGAGACAAATATGCAATGCAGTATTTTGCTTTTTATTCATATATAAGAATGTATCGAAACATGCAAATGTTAAATTAAGCAAAACAGCACACCCATATTATCAAGATATTAAAGGCCGAAGCAAAACGCTCCTCGCTTGACATATTTCATAACTAAAAATGCTTGTATGGAAACAGGTCTTGGTGATATCAATGCAAAATGAATTTTCATTGCTGAGATGTAATGGAGTTATGTTTTAAAAACCAATGCTAAACTACTTTTTTCATTGGTACTTAACCCTTATGCTGCTGGTGGCTAATTTGCCTAATACAAAATGATGCAAAAAAACAACAACTAAAAATGACTGAAACCCTGACACATGGCAACTCATCTGAGAGTACTCAGTGAGAGATATCCAATGAATACCAACATGACAGGGTTAAGATGATTTCCAAAGTTTTTGCGTTATTGTAATTTGGACGAAAGTAGCCTAAGCATTGGAGGGGTTAATTGATAAAGCACACGGAATATAATAAGCCCAAGTCTCTATGTTTTCGATTTACCTCTTCAGCATCCAAAGTAGATAACGTGAACATTCCAGCTTGCCAGTGGTGTAGGCCCATCCAACGCTATAATCAGAAAATGATCCGTTCATCTCAGAGTCGGAAAGACGCCGAAAGCCGTATACTATGTCTGACCAGAAGGGTTCCTGAAATGTGAATATCAACTACCATGTGTGTCTAGAAGGGTTCATAAAATATTAAAAACCGATACCGTATCCGACCAGAAGGTTTCAGAAATATGAAAAAAATCAGATACCTTATCTGCCCAAAAGGTTTCCTAAAATATGGAAATCATAAAGATACAAACCATATTGTTATGCAGTATCATGCACATGATGATTTGCATAAAAAATGTCTAGAAAATGAGATAAATCAGTGGAGTGGACATAACCACTATTTTAGAAGACTGTAAACGTGTTTTACGTATTGGTGGGAAAGTATCATATAGAAATCCCTTCTGAGTCCATTATACCGTTCTTGACAATTGCTGCAATATATATTGCATTGTATGGAAAGGTTCTTCATGACAGAACTGTGGCAGGCAGTTGCCTGTATGACAAGTGTGTAGAGGAGGAAAACCAGTAGATACTCCCAATTCAGTAGAATGCAATGACGTTGTAAAACAAATGTATAGATGTGATAATGCACAATAAATGTGTATGGCAGGCATCTACCGATCATTAAACCAAAAAGTAATCTAAATTTAGAGAGGAATGACTGCGCAATCCAATAATGTGTTTCTACGATATGTTTAAATGTTCTATTTATTTTGGGTATAATGCGGTTAACCGCATATAACCATAGTGTCTTAAGGGGGACCCGCTAGAGCTGTGTTTGATACCACGAGTTTCAAACTGTAGTCAGGATATAGTTGGATATAGATATCAAACCTGCTATATAAATATAGTGATGGTGGCATTATATCTAGCGGAAAACCAGGCTAGTAAACTCCGTTATACTGAGATATGAGAAAGTGCCTTTCAATGCGGGCGTGACAAATGTCTTTCCGGGAATGATATACCGGTAGTTAAATTCTGGATGGAATCCAGCCCTGGACGGGGATCACATTGTTTTTTTTATGTTCTCAAATTCTTTTATGGTGTTGATATGCATGGTACCTGAGTTTCTGGGTCCTCGAACACAAAGTAACCTGACATAAGGAATGCTCCTGTATCTGCAGCGTCTTCAGAATCGGCAAGTTTTCTGATGCGGTCTAGTGTCAGCCGACCCCATTTCCTTAAATACAGAAAAGAAACGTAAAGCCACAATCAACAGTTGGCCTAGCTAAGCATATCGTAAATGTCAACAACACAAAGCGTAAATATGCAGTGGAATTAATATTTGTTAAATGATGAATAGCATAAAATACTCAATTAAATGGCTTTGAAGACAAAGTATTTTCACCTATGGAGTTGGTTTGAGTAGGGCATTACCTGGCCAAGTTAGATGCGCTGTACTATATACTAGTAAGCGTTTTCCTATAAATACACGTTTCCACTATTGATAGTCGTTTTACATTTTGTGCCAATGGTATTCTATTATATATATACTGAAGTACACGCATGTTAGAAAAATGACCCAGGCAACCAGTCATTGCTTGAAATGTATTTACAAACTTAAAGTGTAACTTTACCTTCAAAATAAATAGATATGTGTTAAGGTCAATGTCACCTTTCGTAGGACACCTTGATGACAATTTTACTCCACCAAATCGAACGCGATTGATATTCCGTACCCAGAAAACGGGTGAAACGACGAGGTGTTTTATGTTTGAGTAGAACCTTGTGAAAACTGGTCAGTGAGTTTGATATCAAAGCGTCATTTGAGTTTGCACAAATCGACTGTGTCAAACACGCCTCTCGTAAAAGCGTCATATAGGTCCATTCTCTCTAAATCTAAGCCATCATTAGACCGTTGACATTTAAGTTACAAAACCGGAAATTCCTCTCATATTCACATATGTGTGTGTATCAAAATATACTTTTAAAATGCTTTTAATAACGACTGTTACTATGAGTTGATTGAAAATTTACAAACTCTTTGGACTCATGGATGCTGTCATGTGTATTTTTATGTGATGTTTTTCTGTTACCATGCACCGAATAATTTTGGTGGCCATAGTGGTCAATCTAATTTACAATTATCTCACCAGGGGAATAGAGGTATCAGTTTGAGAACCTCTAGAAACAGGAGAATCAGGTGGTGCAATCTATCTTCCATACCTGGTACTATTACACACTGCTTGGTCAACACAGAAGGGAATGCCAACTCTTTAGGGACTAGGAGCCTAGTCTACCAGATAAGTCGCTTGGTACAGATTTTCAATTGATTCCAGTTGGAATGCAATTGGTAATCCGTGTACAGCAACGGGTAGGATTGTGTCCATCGAAGTGGAAATCTTACGAGAGCTAGCTGGTCAGTGGGCATTCATTGCGACATAGAAGTATGAACTTATGAAAATCGCGTCAAACTAGCCTACCGTAAAAGCAACCTTCGCTCCGTTTGAAGGGCATATACATCCGATATTCCCTAGCCCCAAGCCGTCAAGACTGTTGAAAGGTAAGGCTACAGAACTTTGCTGTCATATTCAAAATACATGTACCCAGACGTGTGTGCGTGTTCATATTTTTGAGCGTCAGCTTAATGCAAGCTATATATCAAAAGTAATGGAGACGTTAGGTCTTCAGGTCGAATGGTTTAATTTCATCGCATGTAAAAGGGGAATATTAGTTTTAGCATATTTGTGAAGGCCCACGGTTCCTCTGACTCTAGTTGTCTTAGTGGCAGTAATGTAATCGTCACATATCAAGTGCAGTAAAACATACTGACCGATGTCCTACCAGAGTTATAGATATCTCTGGAAAAGCAGACATTCCGTCTTTTAGGAAATGTCAATGACGTTAAAGTTGCCATTCAATATGGTTCGATGATATGGGGATAATCATTTTTTCCACACATGCACATCATTAATGGATTTCAACGCAGCTAAATTATAAAATCTAATTTACGCACAGCAAGGGTTAGAAAACCCACTTTGTAAGGATTCCGCTAAAATGTATGATGCAATTCACAATAGGTAAGGTATAGAAAAAGTACTCTGAAAGTATTATAATACTGCCAGTGCCACTGGTAAAATGTATGTTACAATGTACAATCAGTCAAGTTTATGAGTACACACTGCTGAAATAAATGACGCAATTTACACTCAGTTAGGTTTAGGGAAAGTACTATATGAAAGGATCATATCACTGCTAAATTGTATGTGTGAAATTTTGTTTTTCGTCACATCGAACTCGAACAGTGGTGCGTGACAGGTAGCACCCAGTACAACGCCTTAGACCACACGGCCACCAGGGCAGACTCCTGCTAAAATGTAGTGTTGCAATTTACACAAATAAAGTTTATGAAAAATACCTTTTTCCTCATTACCTAATTAACTTCTCGTCTGTATTTCCCATAGCATGGGGAAGCCACATCCCTGCCGAACCATCTCCAGTTGTTTGGGGTGAGAACTTGTCAGCTATAAGAGTGACGGTCACACCAGGCTGAGATTCTAGGATGTGAACTGCAGTGGAGAGACCAATTATCCCGGCCCCAACAACAGCAACTCTCGAACTCGACCTCGAAGACATCTGTAGGAGAACGAATGATTGTAGCCTCTTTAACCATCAAGACGAAGTCCTGTCTCCGCTTGGACGAACTAGTGCATGATCACCCCAGGCTTAACCTTTGGTTCCATCCCGGGTTTCCACGCGACAAGTAATCTCTGTGGTTGGTATTACATGTGTGCGAACCAAGGAGCCTGCGCACAAAACACTGATAGCTGATGTTAGTGACCAGTGGAAATAGTACATGGCTTAATACTTCACTGTTCACACCTTTAAGACGGCGCCATTTTAATTTATTTTAGGAAAGTCTCAGTTTAAGGTTCCTTTATGCAAAAAATTGTCAACGTTAGTAGTGAATGTGACGCATTGTGCTTGACATTTGTAGTGGTTGAGGTGTTATTCGGGTGTCCTCTTTTTACAATGTTTTTGAAAAATGCTATATGATTTGTTTATACCGTTGATATTTACGCCAGTGTATGTACCATACACTATCTGACTATACACACATTTCTCTCACAGACAGCGTTTACCCTTTGAGAGGCAAGAATAAACAGAGCGGCAGCACTGCATATCATATCTTTCTGCTAAAACTAAATTATACCAGTGGAATGCAAACAGAGTATCAAACATATGCGACTCTCCATGTGAATAACCCTCACATATGTACATTCGTAGAATTTTTTTCTTTCTGTCGTTACAAATCTGCTATCGCTAAATTCAGAGCATTTTGCAAAATTTTGCGACAGGGTAACAGCTTGGACAACCCTGATATAGTTCCCGGGGCACAACTGATCACCCCTAGAGCACAGCATTTTAGTGGGCCACATGCAATGATTGTTTAAAAGATTCAGCTGAATTGTTTATATGATTTTCACACTTAAATAGATGTTGTTTTCTTTTCTTTATTGATTTGTCATTATTCTCAAATAATACAAAGTTTCAGTATAGGGATTAAGATTGGGCCGATGGCCTTGATATGTTTTATACCTGAATGTCCTTCAGTTGGGTGAGGCCGCCAAAGCCTAATAAAGGAATGGATGGTTGGATAGTTTTAACAAGAACCATTCATGAGGTGCATTCTGCGCATATGAATTAGCACCTCCTCTATAATGTAAACTCATACCATAAGCCTCCATTGGTTTTGTCTCATAGTGACGTCAGACATCTAACATTCAGAAATGGCAAAATGGGACACTTTTTCTCAGATTTCATTTCAAGGGGATTCTTTACCTCTTGAAATCTCAGGCAATACTTTTACTAGTGTCTCCATTTTCACGTCACTCACTTCCACCTGCAACGTGCTACGTCATATTCTTTGTGTGTGTGCGTGAGGGGTGGGGTTATTTAATGTTGAATCTTTATATACACTTGCTGAATAAACGCGTGAGGGAGGACAAATAAACAACCAAAAAATATATATTTTTCAAACTTTAACTTTTCAACGACTCATATAGAACCCTCTATGTCCCTTTGGAAAATTCAAGTAATTGGGAGGAAAACAAGTGCAAGTATTTCATGAAACACTTTTAACTTTAACTTTTCAACAGCACATACAGAATCCTTTATGTCCCTCTGGAAAAGTAATTGGAAAGAAAACAAGTAAAGTATTTCAGGAAACAATTTTTACTTTAACTTTATCAACTGTCAGTTTAATATCTTTTTGAGTCAGCATGGTTTAAAATGCTTCAAAGTTTGGCTTTATGAATACTTTCTGCCACCAGCTTGGCTGCCTCCTGGGCACAGCCCCAGTGTAGCGTTATTCCTGCTCCACCATGGCCGTAATTATGAACCACCTGAAATACAATGAACATACGATTACTTCTTTGTTAACCTATTTATACGCAGAGTTCCCCTTAAAATATAATATTGTCTGTTCTGGTAATAACTATTTTTTTGATTTCGAGTACCAGGCCTAATCAACCTGGTAGCTGGTTTTTAATTTATTTTTTGCACATTGGTCATTTATAGATGGACAACAGAGGAGCATAACAATGCTGCATAGGATAAAACAAGTCGTAAAGTCGTATCATAGTGTATAACAATAAATTGTATTTCGACCGTTACAAAAAATGTGTGCATAGTTTAAAGTACTATATCCCACAGAAGAGTTTTCTTGCTTACTATTTGTGATAATAACTTGATAAAACTCCAGCACACATGATCACAATTTGATCGAGCCCAAAGAGATGTGTTGCATACGTGCTCACATCTCAAAGTGAAATAAACTTTGATAAAATACACTATAGGAATTGGCTTCTGCAATGCACGACCCTACATCTTAAATTAGGTGTTACAGTTAAATGTGTTAGTGTAGTACTTACCTGTAAGTTTTTGTTGTCAAACTGAAAGGTCTCTTTCTCCAGTCTTACACTAGTACGCCCAGGTCTGAGACCCACCCATTTACGGAGCACTTTGGCTTTCTGTAAATAAAAGTACATACCAAACAAATTGATACTCACTCCTATTAATAAGGCAAGTTAAAGTTTGAGAAGTCTGACGCTTTAAACAGGAATACAGGAATAAAAAAATGGCTGTTCATCGTTACATATGAGAGTAAGTAACATTTTATGTCAGGGGATGTATAAGTACTTGTTAATGTAGTTGTCAAAACAAACCAACGATACAACAACATTGAGTATTTTGAAAATTGTTTTGGAAAGTTAACACGTTGGGGGGGGATAACTCGCCTTAAGGCTAAAAAATGATCATCCATATCAAATACCGGTATGCATTTGAGGAATGTTATGGAAAGTTGTTAAGTTCATTGAGTTGGGGGGATAACGCACCCTTAAACTAGGTATGAGCTTGCAGCAGCCTTCAAAGATCCGTTTGCTGTCTTCCTCATCAATATCTTCATTGTAATTACCCTCTTGATGGCATCCGCCAAGGGCAACATGGTCAATACTGAAAGCAAAAACGAGCACATGTCCACACGTATTGTAGAACGCTGCACAAGTAATAATAAACAACCTTGATTGTCGTAAAAGCTGAGGTAAACTACTTCTTCAAATGAAGTATTAGTTAAGAGTGTGGTTAATGGTTAATATAGCTATCGTTATACATTTCCTTTCGAATGAATCATCTACCTCATCAGGTAAGTATCATTTTCCAACAAAGATATGATAACTTTGGATCAGGGAATTGCACATGCATCCACATAAAGGTAGCTTACATTTCAAAAAATGAAAACAAATTTATCTAAAAGCGTCATGTAGATATATTGCAGCTCATTTACAAATTGCAACCGATCATTAATATCAGCATTTTAAGGTCACTTAGTTCATTCTAGCATGTACGAAAAATGGTACCAGACTCACCCAGGTATTATATAAAAATCATTGTCTTCATCACCATGATACTGTTTCACCCACGGGGCTTCTACCTGAGTTGACAAATTAAAGGTGAAAATCCTAGGTGTTTATACTCTGAGACTTCTTACAAAATGAACACTGCCTTTCATATAAGGTGAGTTCGAAGCATAGGTGCAATCGTTTGATTTTGAATTTAATGTGTGTTCCTAGCAACCATGGACAAAGCTTTAGCCAATTAGCCCTGAGCAGCTCAAATGGCCTTATCATTTTGGTAACGTCTTATCAACAACTGCACTCTAAAATAGTCGAAAATGTAATGTGAATTTGAACGTACTCCTTACATTTCTTTTGTTGTGTTATCAAATTATAGTTAAATCCAAACTCATTCACATGAACTAGATGGCAGTTCTTAATTAGTGGTCTTGTAACCTGACCAGAATAAGTATACAGGCACATTCATGTAAGAATAGAAAAGACCAATGTAACATCGTGCTGCACTTTATGGAGGAACTACTAGTATTTACAAAAAACTAATCAGCCGAACCTGCAAGACTAAATACCTGCCTACGTTATAAGCACTTTTTCGATCCCCGGAAACAACCCGCCCCTCAGGAAAGCACGCATTGTGATTAGATGTTCACTGAAAACATTGAGCACTTCTCTTTTCACAAGAGTGCTAGATACATTTCATCCCTTTTTACCTACCCTGGGATGACGTAGATGTCTGACGCAGTTACCACAAAATGTTTCAACCAAGGAGCTTCTGCCTGTTTAACCATTAAAAAAATAATAACTGTATTAGACACTATCTTAATGGCATAAATGATATTGTGAGATAAACCATAGATGATGTTGCTCATGTTAACCTATTCAGAGCTGGTTTTACCAATCTTCTCTTGCAGCGACCCAAAATGGCCTGTTTGGGTGATGTCTTTTTATCCATTACATAGAATGCAATTTCATGTTTTGCTCCAAGAGAACTTTAACATTATTTCAACGTTCATGTGACACTTTTCACTGTGAATCTTCTAAAATAAAGGGATAAAACTATTTCATGTATATAGAAGAACTTCTACATTTAACAGGTATTAAAAAGGATTAATGTGAGAGTTACGGCTATTTTTTCAACACTCTCGGTGTAGTTAGTCCTCCACTTGGGCCATTAAGGACCCTTTTGGATGTACTTGTTAAGGTTTACTTACATAGAGAAGCTGTCCCCGTATTGGCTGCATAGCTTTGTCGTTCAACAAATCTTCAGCTCCAAGTCCAGCACAGTTGACGACTACATCATATTGACCAACAAGCTGTGGCAACAGAATAGAGTGTATATAATTTTTCGTGAATTTAGCAAGGGTGCAACAAGAAAGTCTATCGTAAACGAAACATGTGTACTCATTCTAGCTAGTGACATTATACGTGTCTTAGTTCCATCGATAATTGATTGGTGGTTAGTTACACTTTATCCTAAACTGGCATGAAGGTGACAAAAGGTGACATTCTATTCCACTGTACCCTGATCGCTGGTATATAAAGATCAATAGCCTAGCGGTCTAGGGCTTTGCTTCGATTGCGCGATGGATCTCACCAGAGTCGAAGAGCCTTGTTCCAATTCGGCTCGAGGACTATGAGGAAGTGATGTTTCCTGATACTCCGATTATCTACCATTACCTATTGGATAGTTACGCTTAATATGACAGAAAAGACGATGATAACGGAATTCTGAATCCCAATCCTACCTCACTTAGACATTCCACTTTTCTCTTGACTACCTTTCCTCCTCCGCCACAGAATCTACAAAGTCAAATTGACCGTTGTCATTCGTTATCTCAGGCGTTTCCAAACACTCTGAATATCATTTTTTTTTCGTTAATATTAAAGTTTTGAAAAGACAACTAATACGTTACTGTGTTAAAACAGCTAAATTGCAATACGTTCCACTTGACATGGTAATTGTAACAGTGTCTGTAGTATAGACACATAGTATTAACCTGTTTCATAGAACAAAGAAAAAAGAGCATATCCTATGATATTGCATTAGCATATTTTAACAGGATATTTTCATTGAAATCAAATATTTTTGATGACTTGAAAGTGATGAATTGTGTAAGGCAAAAGTAGCAAACCATCCTTAAGGTTAGAGAAACAATAAGCAGCAACGTTTGGCTATCATTGTTGTCATTATGTTAAATATAAGGAGTGCTTAATACTTATTCTTCAATGCTACCCTTAATGCACCTCTCCTAAAAGGGTACAATTGCTGAAGTTAAAAGTTATTTTTAAAGATCGATATGTCTGCTATAAATGCTACATTAACCTTTAGGGCGCGTCTAGTTGATTATCTGTTTCCCATGTCCCGACCGACCCTATTTTTGGGCCCGACCCTAAAAGAAAAAAAAAAAATTTTTTTACTTTCCGACCGACCCTGTCCAGAGGAGCTTTTTTTCTTCTGAGAACTGCATTTTGAATGAAATAAATAAAAAAAAGTCAGAATAATTTATTTATAATGGAGCCTGCGAATTCAACATTTTTCAAATCTGCACAATTTTCTGTATGAACAAGCTGAAGAATAATAGAGAGGGAAATGTGTCTCATGAACATCATGTACACATATTTGTACTTCTTGCCATGGCATTGGCAGCATTTCTGTCACAAATAAAGAAATTTGATACCCTATTATAGGTACTTCTGCCTTTTTTTTCCTTTTTTTTTTACCCGACCGACCGACCCTAATTTTCAGTACCTTGGACATGGGAAACAGATAATCAACTAGACGTGCCCTTAAGTAAATAGTAAATGGTTTGGAGTGTGCGTTATACCGGGTATATAGTAAAGGGTTTGGGATATGCGTTAATTTTTCATACGAAAAAGCTCAGGTCATGAAATAAGCGTGTCTTTATATTTTGGGTACCGCTTCAGCATCCACGGTAGATATCGTGAACATTCCAGCTTGCCAGTGGTGTAGGCCCATCCAACTTTGTATCCGGAAAACGATCCCTTCATTTCAGATTCACGAAGATGCCGAAAACCGCATACCATATCTGCCCAGAAGGGATCCTGAAAAAACTTGACCTATGGATTCAGCGTATTCTGAACAATGACCTCATGCCCGGGTTCGAATCCTGGCCGGGGCATGTGAAAAGGTTGCCAGTGACTTGGGGTTCTGGGGTGGTTTTCGCCGGGTACTCCGATTTCATCCACCGCTTACAACTAGCTAGTTACGAATTAGCAACAATAGGGCAGACAAAATGATGATAGTCAAAATTCCATATCCAAATCCGATGACCTCAGGTTTTGGTAAGCTTATTGATATAAATTACGTGAGTGGACTTTTTCAATTTATCTGGCACATTAGGCACTTCACAACTTATTTCTCTTACACCAGTAGAAAAAGACTGACTCATTCAAATTTGCATTTAGATACATTCGAGGATAATGTTGTGTCTAGGTACGATATTTCCAATTGTTGGCAATGTTACGGACTGTTACGGACTGTTGGTGAATTGTGGATATGCATATGGGTTCTAGCAATGATGTACATTGGTTTGTTTTACCCACTTCGATAAAGGTGAGGGTACGTTTTTGTAGCATTCAAACGAAGTAGAGAGTATGTCCGTCAGTGATACTTGTACTTCAATCAAAGAATGAGATCGTGGATCAGTCAAAAGCAACACATGAAACATTCTACAGAGAGCATCTATGTAAGGGATAATTCACAGCACCTGAGACAGTAACGTTTCGATAACTAACCATGGCCAAGCACCCCGCCCCTGTGGCAGCAGCGTGGCCTTTAGATCTGAGGCTAGCTACTGCATGCATTAACTATGCCGTTGAAACGTTGAGGGAAAAGGCACACAAACTTGAAATTCGTTTTAGCTTGTATTCGATAATGATCATGATGATGACGTACCTGAGTTTCAGGCTCTTTGAAGACAGAATAACCTGATAAAAGGAATGCTCCTGTGTCTACAGCATCTTCAGAATCGGCAAGTTCTCTGATGCGGTCTAGTGTGGTCTGTCCCCATTTCCTAGAACAGAGAGGCTATGAGTAAAATTCCATTCGACAAAAAATCCCCATATTCTAAAACTGACGGCTTGAACATGAATGGGCAAAATTAGCTGCGAAATTAAAATTTCAATGATGATTCACATGAAACGTGTGATCTTATGTGTCAACTTACTGAGATAAGTCAATTCAGTGTAAACCTATTGCTTTAAGGAGGCACTCCTGTTTTAGTCTCAATAACACAACCCCAACACTTTAGTCGTCAGAGTTAAAATTTAAGGCAACGCTTTTGCGAAAGAGATATGATACATGCTATTCAAAAAATATGATAACTGAAGATAACTGGTACCATACAGCAATGAACATTTAGGCCATTGATCTTTCTCTAAAATGCATATCATAAACGGATTGTCAACACAATTAAAATAGGTGTATGAGGCAAAATATTTTAATTGCTTGCATAATTTACAATGTGTTTAGGGCAATATTGGGTAATATAGGGTAAATTATACACAGGATATGGGGGAATAAATAGCTAAAGCAATCATACCTAATTAATTTCTCGTCTGTATCTCCCGTAACATGGGGTTCCCAAATGCCTGCAGCGCCATCTCCAGTCGTTTGGGGTGAGAACTTGTCAGCTATAAGAGTAACGGTCACGCCAGGCTGAGATTCTAGGATGTGAACTGCAGTGGAGAGACCAATTATCCCGGCCCCAACAACAGCAACTCTCGAACTCAACCTCGAAGACATCTGTTCTAAGAAGAATGATATCAGTGTACGGCCATTTCTACAGAACTAACTGCAGATTTATAATGTAACACATAATAAAATTTACAGCATACTAAAATTTCGGACTACAACAAACACAAATTGTTGAAAAACTTTAAGTCCAATTTTTGTATGAAGTGTATCTTTATCATGCGTTACATCAAGGTCATCAGTTAGTTCTGTATCAATGCAGACATGTAGAGTTGAAAAACTCTATTGCAGAGTTGCATACTCAAGTATTACCGTAGTGATGGACAAATGCACGGCAAGTTATCTGTTCACCTGAATATAGGGAGTTAAATTTTAAAAAGTACAATCTCTTAGGATAGAGGCTAATAGGATTCAGGCAACCCAGTGAAGAACTGTTTTCGATCGACAGGGAGCCCGGGCCGGTTGTATTAGTGTTAGACCCGGGTTGTGTCCCTATCCAGGCCAGCTGTTCCTTGTTTGCTGTCGTCTTTTGGCCTTCAGAAGTCCAATAGACGTCAGTAAACAAAGAACAGCTGGCCTGGATAGAGACACAAACCGGGTCTATATTAATGTATTCGTTACTATGACATGCCGAAATGATATCAATTCAACTGAAAAAATACCATGCAACTTTCAAAATATCATTCAACTTTTCTGAGGTTATTATACGTTCCCAAAAATATACATCCTTTCCGAGTTGCATGGTATATTTCTTAAAGTTGCACCATATTTTGAAAGTTGCACGATATATTTAACGAAGTTGAAGAATATTTTGTGAACTTGAATTAATATCATTTCGGCATGCCATGCGTTACCTTATGCACAAAAAGGACGCTGGGTAGGACCTAAATTGTAGAGTATGTGTCCTCTCAACGCAGAACGTATGTTGTGTGTGTAATTTATGTTGATATCAGCATGAATAGGTTGATAAATATAAAACATTACCTATACACATGTCATACAAGAGGACAAACAGGACGGGAATTATATATAATCAGCAAATCTATTACAGTGTGGTACCCCTGTAGGAATTACGAATATGGAATTTCCTATCTTGTTATTTTCTCTCATGTCCAGGCTAAGTAGCGACTAGCTACCGGTAGTTGTAAGCGATGGAAGAATCCGGAGTACCCGACGAAAACACCGCCTAACCACAAGCCACTAAACTGATTGGTCAAATGTCCTGAGAAGACATCGAGCAGTCAGTGGCAACGCTTAGACCAAAGGCTTTCAGGGAAATTACACCCTATCCGCCATTTGCAGTCTCCTGAAATGCATTATCATCTTGAGACACAATTCATGCAACATACGTTAGCCATGACTCTAGTCAAACTATCCACGTCTGCTTGAGTGTCATATCGGGTGTCATACGGATAAGAGTGTATACTGTCAATAATCCCCTGCCATCACATGTACATATCGTCGTTACCTTCATTCCAGTTTTACCTGAAGGTGAGTCAGTCTTATCCTGTTAGAGATGAAACGCCCTGATCGTATGGCTAAGGACATGTGGCTCTGTACTCAAAAAAGGAGATGAGGTTAAAGGGCGTGTAACTTTATAAATGATAAATAGCATGCGTGCCTGTTTGGAAATGGGGCATTATACAACGCAGTAACTCGCACTAAGTCGCAACGACAAGAGCAGGTCCAAAGTACACCTGCATTTATAAAGTTCACTCTAGACCTGCATGTAAAGTCAGGTGGCAGCACTGTTCATGTCCATCACGCCGAGATTGATGGACTCCCCCCCAAAAACGGGAGTGAAAATGTTTTGTTTTTTTCTCCCCCCCCCCCCCCGACAAACGATGGAAAAAAATAAGAAGTTTTTTTTTAATTTTCACTCCCCAAAAAAACGGTGGTGAAAATAAAAAGTTTTTTATTTTCTCTCCCCGAAAAAGCGGGAGTGAAAATAAAGTTTTTTATTTTCTCCTCCCAAAATACGGTGGTGAAAATAAAGTTTTTTATTTGATCTTTCACACTAGACGTGCGTGCGCCAATTCTTTGATTGATTTGCGGCCGAGGCCGCTAGCCTCATCTTTGCTGATGCTGCACACAACATAACATGGGTACAAAACACAGGATCATATTTAACTACAACAACAGCTGAATTGTACCAGTTCTCAAAGTACAGTGATATAGAACTATAACAGCCATTGACATGCGGTCGCGGTTGCCTTGTCTCCGCACAACTTCGCGTTTTCCATCAAAATATTACATACTCAATACAAAATTTCCTTTCTACAATTGAGTCCTTCTGGGTCCATCGTACAAGATAGACATAGTTGATCTACTCTTGAATAAAGGGTTGTAAGTAGGCTTTAACCCTTCCAATGCTGATACTATTTCCCTCCAAAGCACAAGGACGCAGAGGGTTTTTGAAAACCATCTAAACCCTGCCATGTTGGTATTCATTGGATAGCTCTCGCTGAGTACTCTCAGATGAGTAGCATGCATATGAGCCAGGGTTTCAGTCGTTTTTAAAAAAGTTTTTTGCGTCATTTTGTATTGGCCAAATGCCAAATTAGCATAAGGGTTAAACATAAAAAAAACTTAGAATGACTCCATTTTCAAAAATTAACCATTCGATCTTAAATCAGATATATAAATACTTCACAATAATTAGAAACTCCCTGCTGAAACTATAATCAAGACTTGGCTGCCGTCCTACCACTGAACGTGAGCCCTCCACTAGTCTATGGACTTGAACTAGACTGGTGGCAGCCCCTACGTCAATATCTGAATATGACCATACGCAATGCAAGATGTTAGTAATACATATACTTCGTATGGAGGGTGTGATCAGACTGGTTAAAGTCTACGCTTGGAGTAGACTGGTGGTAAGCGAGGTACTATGTATCGTTCGGTGATATAGGGGTCGCCACCAGTCCAAAACAGACGTCAAGGCATGCTATAAACATTGTCAGATTGTGCAACATCAGCTCTGTATGGTATCCCTCTGTATGTCACAGGTACTGAGGTAGTCATGCCGGATTTCTATAAGTTGTGAAATCACCATAGAAGTATATTAAAAGATGGTAGATGTTGCGAGTATTACCAGTATGCAACACAACAGCAAACGTACAGTGGAACAGGAATCAGGAAATAAAGGCAGAATGAAAAGAGGAAGGAAAACTCCAAAAGAAGACCATGCAGCCAGTGCTGGCTCAAGTCAAGTCGAGAGTGAAAGTGAAATGGGAAAAAGGGAAAAGTATACGTTTTTCTATACCACATCATCTCCGTTCAGTCAGTTTCATCCTGCTAAGTTCACTGTTGATGGAATCACATATAACTGTGCAGAACAGTACATGATGCATCAAAAAGCAGGTAAGTACCACAGACATGAAATTCTCATGTAAGTATCAGTGTCTCTCAGTACCAGCTGAGTGCATAATGTACTTCTCTGTAACAGGGGTGTCCAGATATTGAAGCCCTGTTTTTTTGTGGGCCAGGCGCTGTGTGATGATCAGTTGAAATATTGTCATCAGCCTTTTTAGCACTAATAAAGACATTAGGTCAAGTAGTAGATGGCATCATTTTACAGGTTTATGGAGTTTATGCGTAGTAATAGCGATATTTCATTGGTTCATCCCCTTTTTTGGGATGGACATAGCAATTAATTTAGGTATTTTTTCTCAAGTATTGATGTATAATTGTGCTGGATCACCATATTGATTTGGGCCCATATTCCACGAAAAGAATATTTATAATTATAAATTTTCTTTGTCTGAATTTTGTCAGACTTGGCTATCATTTGGGTTTCACTTAAGTAACCCACTCTCTCTCTCTCTCTCTCTCTCTCTCTCTCTCTCTCTCTCTCTCTCTCTCTCTCTCTCTCTCTCTCTCTCTCTCTCTCTCTCTCCTTCTCTCTCTCTCTCTCTCTGGACTAGAAGCAATCATTGAATATGCATGTATGTAATGACACACTTATTGTAATACAGTGTATATTGAATTATTCTTTATCATTTCAGTGACTTTTGATGATCCTGAAATGGCTGAAAATATAATGAAGAGCAGTGATCCTAAGAAAATGAAGGGATTTGGGAGAAAAGTTCGCAATTTTGATGATGGAGAATGGAAAGCCAAATGTCAACAAGTAGTCAAGAAAGGTAATCAAGCAAAGGTAAGATGAAGTAGAATAAAGGCCACTTACAAACACAAGTATTCTTTCTGGCAAAAAATCCTGATTTCATAGCATGCTGGCAGATGTACCTCAATGCTTCACACCAGTATTATAATCGGAGGAATATGAATAAGGTAATTCTCTTTTAAACTTAAAATTTTCCCAAAACCTTTCAATTTTCACTCCTTTAAATGCATTTACCAATTTAAGCATAGCTTGCCCATTTTGGGGAGTTACTTCGAATTCATTTTATATAAGCATGCATTGACAGTGCATATTTTACATTTATATATTTTTAATATTTCAATGATTAACTCAATGCTAGTACATGTCTCTGATAAGTGTCATCTATTTGCTATGATACTGTTGAAATAATCAAGATTTCTGAATCAAAAGTTGTAGATTGCTTTATGATTACCAGTTCTCAAACACATCCAAAAGATTACTTCCATTTGTATAAGCTTACAAAAATGGTCTAGGCTTTTTGGTACTCTTAAGGGACAACTGACACAGACAATACTGCCTGATTATATGAAAACATGTGATAACCATTTTATTTTTAAGAGGTACTATTGACTTGGCCAGATAACAGACTGACATAAATATGTTTCTTTTTTGAGCTTCAGTTATTCTTAAGATATGCCATCCTAGGCAAACAAGTGTAGAAAGCCATGTTTATTTTGCAGACTGAGAAAACTTTTACTCTCTTATTTTTGGACTAGGTAATGCAAGTATTCAGAAAAAAACTAGATGTCTGTTTTGTTTTCATTTACCTCCCTCCTGACTAGGATCCAATATGTATAAGTCCTCACTCCTGATAAGGCATATAGGGTATGAGAATAATTTGGAAAACTAACTATCAAGTAAAAGTTGCCTAACTACTGGTAGGGGAGTTGTTGGTTGTGTTTTGATTGACATTTCTTCTTATAATCTCCAAGGAATTCTCTAGTTAGAAAAGTGCCTATTAAATTTACCTATATCCTTAGAAGACCAACACATGGAATGGATACCAGCCGGTCAACCTGAACATGCTAGCCTCAACCAGTGTCAATTAATAGTCGCTAATAGGTGCTCTGGGCACCCCCAGCAGGTGGTGGAGATAAGGTTTCTCTGCAATGTAATCGATGCGGGAGCCCTGATTGGTCCTTGTTCCCACGTGACCTCGTGCTGCTGCCTTATCTGCTAGTCCTGGCATGAGGCTAGCATGTAACTATAGGGCATATAGTAATTGGTCTCTCGTTACATATCCATTCTTTTCTTAATCCAAGCTATATCATAGGCATGAATGGTTTAATTATTTTCTTCTTTATGACATTTTATCTTTTTTATCTCTCTTTTATAGTTTGGACAAAATAAGGACCTAAAAAGGCAGCTGTTAGCAACTGTAGGTTCCATATTGGTGGAAGCCAGTCCAAGGGACAGACTCTGGGGTATCGGTCTTGGTGCCCAAAACCCTAAAGCCCAAACAAAGAGGACATGGCGAGGAAGAAACTGGCTGGGCTATATTCTAACAGAGGTCCGTGATGAGCTGATAGCTTCAGAAACAAAACAGGAGAAATCAGATCAATGAATAAATGCACTCTGGCTATATTTTATATATACTTTTATGCTTAATGTCCCCTATGAAAAGGGTCATCAGGTTTGTACAAATGTGCAAACCCTGGAGCACAGAAAATCAGTCCTGGAGCAGGGTAATTTTATTGGTGGACATGCAGCAGTTGGTTCTCCAGATGTCACCTATTGCTGTGATGAATGATTGGCTTAGAACATCACAAAATGTCATCACCAACTGCACTGTTCCAAGCTTATGCTAGTACAGTACTGTACGTGCATATATTTCATAAGCACACTTTCAATTGGTTTTTTAGGCTTCTCAGAGTTACTGTTAATAGAGTTACTGTTAATAGATAGACAATATTTATTTGAATATTTTGTTATGTATTTGAACCTATGATATTTTGCACTTTTTGTGTCTCGACTTTTGTTAATCTCAATTTTACTTTGTAGTATCTGTTCTTTACATTTAATGGTACGACACAAGTGCTGTGTACATGAATTAAATAATTGTCAGTTGTTATCTTCAGAGCTGGTTTGCCTTTTCATTTTGTAGTTTATTAATTCGTATCAAGGGGTCTGTGAATAATTGCTTATTATCACCTGAATTAATGGTGTATATGTACATGTATAAGTAATATCATCGCAATAAATTGAATCCCAGTGAGCCGGAACTGGCCCATGGATACCTAAATAGATAGACCTGTCCTGTTTTGTTGTTAATGATAAACAAATTACCATTTCTATTATTGTTTTTGGTCTGTTAGAAATGTGGCACTAAGCCTATCTGTATCTGCCATAAAGTTGTGAAGTCGGCCACCAGGTGGCCAGGCAGAGGTCTCTTTGATTTCTTGACTAAATTGACTGCTTCTGGTCAATACCGTATTACCCCGCATACAACACACACTTTTATACACCACAACACCTATGTCAAGGAGGGGGTGCGTGTTATCAACGGGTACATAAACAGAACTTTTTTACATTGATGCTATGGTGCGGGGCGTGCGTGTACGTAGCGAACATCTACCTTTAGTGGGTTCCTATTGTCCTGTCACCATAACGATGTTATGATGATTGCTATTATGATACCCTATATGTACCAGCTTATGTTTAAAAATAGACTACCCGTACTGGTAATTGGTTTCACTTGTACAGTGACTCTGATCACTATAAACACTGTAAGCATCTAATTCAAGAGGCAACGCGGGTTTACGGTACAAGGGTCAAATACATAACCGGACACTCCACACTCCCCAACTCCGCCTGCGTGTTATTAGCGGGGAATTGTATTTTACATATGGGAAAGGGACTTGGGGAGGGGGTGCGTATTATCTATGGGGTGCGTGTTGTATGCAGGGTAATACGGTACTCATTGTCATCTTGGAAGAATATTGGAAACTACCTCATAACTCTAAAAATGAAGAATAAGAAGGTATAATTCCAATGAGGGGAGAATACCAAATTTCAAAGATTGGGATGGCTACATTGGAAGTGTGGTGTAGTACCAGATAAGACAAATAGATGGCATCATATGGTCCTCCTATCTCTAGGCATTTCAGGTGTACTCGAACAGTCCTCCATTTCCCTGGTGAGATAAAAGTTTGACTAAATTGGCCACTAAAATTACAATGTTATTATGGACATGTAACCTTACCTTTTGTGCATATTGTTCTGAATGGATTGATATGCAATTAACAAAAAATTTCAAAAAGTAAGACACAAAGACACTTTTGTAGTTATCTCTTTAATATTGTTTTTGAAAAACTAGTCAAACATTTCAAGCTAAATTCAATTATTTTTCACTGGAAGCATTTTATCATTATGAATTCTTCATATACTTGAATCATTTAACTCTTAGATTCTTCATTGACTAGGGCCTCTATACAATAATGTCAGACATGCATAGGGTAATTGACATTAGTAATATTTATCTTGTTATTAAATGCAGTCACCATAAACTTCTGTTAGTAAATCCCAGAATGTATAAAATAATTTTTGTAGAGGCTATTCTCCTTACAAATAAGTATAAATGTGAATTTATTCAACAATATTTCAAAATCAAAGAAGAAAACACACAAGCTCAAGGCCACACAGTCACACATTTAATGTTCTCATGATACCTATGTAGATTGAATGGTAGTGATACATGTATGATTATGACTACAGCCCTATGAAGCAAGTTAGGGCTCACAACCTCATTAAGGTGTTTATTAAATCTACGTAAAAGGTAAGGAACTAAGGTTCTCCCATATAATCGGGATGTAGACAGTTAATGTACTTCAAAATCTGTGCCCTTTGTCCCCTTCATATCTCCTGTGATTTCTAGTGCTCTTCCCTGATAAGTCAAGATAACGTGACATTCAACTGGTACAAACTATCACACCTTTGAACCACACCTCCAGCAGTAAGGCCACACCTTGTGGATGAGTTACCCGATTAAGGAATGGAAGACATAAACATTTAGACCATAGCAGTGAAGTCTCATTTGCCTGAACCTGAATTCCACCCTATAATGGCAGTGTTGTCTTGTGGTAATTGCAATTGATATAACTTGAATTCATATTCCTATATTCTTAATCTTAATAGAGAGTTTACTTGTAAGGGACTCCAAATTTCATTCTGCTTACACTTCCTCAAAAACTTTGAGAAGAGAAAACAACAGAAGGGGTACATCCCAAGTACATGCAAAGAACACACTACTGGTTCTCATGCTTGTCTCATCTTTGAGTGCTCCAGCATGGCTTATAAGGAAAGCCCAGTAGGTTGAAATTACCTGAGAGTATCATTCTGGATCCATACTTCGATTTTCCCCTGACTTTTTAGAAAAATTCTATGTCATAATTGACCTTCAATTAGTGAACTGTCTGGAATTCATGAACAAACAAATAACAACTATTTGATGCCCTATACAGGAAAACAGTTTTATTGGAAAAAACATTAGGAGACTATAATTTTGACTTCATCTTTCCCATTAGGTTTTCTAATTTCATGGCAAGTCCCATGTTTCCTTTGATCTTGAGTTTTCCAGACATGAAGGCCATGGTTGGTTTCAACTCTCCTTTGAACATTTTGACAAAGTCCTCACTGGTCATAGACATGGTACAATCAGGATCGCCTGATGGGGCTCCCTGGGATACTGAACCGCCGCCGTTCTTCAAGTCAAGGGTCCACTGGGCATCTGAAATAAGAAATGAAAGATAATCATAATTATTAGGGTTTATTACCGGTACTCAATATGATACCAAATATCCATATCAATTGGGAAAAAGAATTTAATTGTTTAAGATAGTATATACCTAAACTGCTTAAGGTAAATACAATTGACCCAACTGCTGGCTGGACATCTCTGAAATTAAGCTGTTTGCTTTTTATTAGCGATTTTTTTAGGAAAGGGAAGAGATAATAAGCCTCATGAGAATTAGAGTTATTATATAATAAAGACAAGGCCGGGTTTAATCAATAAAAGGCTATTCCTGATATTCTAAATAGATATAACCCTTAAGGAAAAACAGAGCAGTGTAAATTTAAGTATTGATTATTGAACAGTAGGGAAGTCGAAGTAGCCTGAATAACCCATTCATGCCAGCTGTGCCTTCTGGATCTATAATACTTTTGAAAATAACCTGAGCATGAAGCACAACCTCACTAATTATCACAGGGTAATTTTTGGTTGGGTCCTCGGCATAAGTTTATACTGAAAAAATGGTTGGATAAAATTGATCATCAAAATTATTTTTTTGCTATCTGCATGATTTGGATAATATCAGAGAAGTAAAGCAATCGACATACATGAACTAACCTGGTTAGACACATATGTAAAGGTAGCAATAAATCCTAACATGAACATTTTGATATTCAAACATGTTATTTTCAAAAGACTTTCCTAAAAACCTACCCTTTAAATCAAACATGTATACTCCATTGATAGACTTGACAAGGTCTTCGCTCAGTTGTGCCTCAATCTTGGAGAAGGTCCCGGACACCTGGTCATCCCCAGCAGGCGCAGAACTCTTGGTTTCAGCAGCAGGCTCCTCTTTAGGTTTCATTTCCTTCATCTTTCCCATCAGTTTCTCCAGCTTCATGGCAAGTCCCATGTTGCCTTTGATCTTGAGTTTTCCAGACATGAAGGCCATGGTTGGTTTCAACTCTCCTTTGAACATTTTGACAAAGTCCTCGGTGGTCATTGACATGGTGCAATCAGCATCACCTGATGGGGCGCCCTTGGATGCACCACCACCGCCATTCTTCAAATCAAGAGTCCACTGACTCGCATTGTCACCTGACCAAGAGAAGATTATGCATCATAAGATTGAATGCATGCTAATAACACTATAATTTTTCATGTTAACACATGGGCAATAAAGATACAGTACTATAAAATCAAGGTATATGGCATGTATATGACACTATCATTTTTCATGTTATTCACATGGTCAATAAAGATACAATACTATAAAATCAAGATATTATTGCATGTATAGAGACATTTCACAAAGAAAAATGTCCAAGAGGTACTTTCTAGGTCAAGGTGTACTGCACATGTATGTCATATTTTAATTAGATTGAAGTATACTTGTAGGGTAGATAAACTCTTAATTCTAACTGGAATGTTTGATCATACAACTACTTCTTCTTTAGGATGGACAAAATATGTGTCAACTGGAACTAGCATTGAATGGATATGAAGCTCTTTTTAAGATACCTAGAGTGCAAAGACAGCGTGACTTCCCATTGGCCCAAGTATGCATTAATTAAACTGCTGCAGTAGTAACAAGGTATACAGTACTTTCTAAATGTGTTTCACAAATACAAAGCATACACACTCAAGATGTAAAAGAATGTTTACATTCTCAGAGGAAAGTTTTTATAGAATAGAAAGATATATCTTGGCAAAAAACTAACCTGATAAATCAAACATAAACACGCCTCCAACAGACTTGACTAAATCTTCATTGAGAACTGCTTTAACTTGGTCAAATGTTTTTGAGACATTGTCAGAACTGCCACCACCTAAATCAAACTTGGGCTTTAATCCTGCATCAACCATAGTTTTATGCACTGAAGCTGGATCAGTCTCATCCAGGAAGAAGTCAATCAATAAATCGGAACCTGAATAAGAGAAAGAAAAAGAAAAGAAAACAACATAACATAAGCTTGCAGTAGAAAAATATACAAAACCAGAACAATTATCAATCATTTCACAAAATGTCTGTGTCTTGATCATTGAAATTACTAGACTTAAATTCTATTTTGGCATTTTTCATTACTATACAATACCAGGCATAAAGAGATTATGAAAAAAGTTGAAATCAGTTTCAATATATCTATTAGTATTTATTCATGTTTTTGTATTTCCACCTTTCATGCCACATATATACTATGTCAAACCAAATGCAATATCTTTGTAGAGAAACAAGGCATATCCCCATCAAAAACTGATGTATAACTATGTATGTAAATGCAATGTAAATTGTACAAATGTCTAACATTATAAGTACATGGTGTATATGGTAAATCCCTTACCTGGTACACAAGCATACTGTTCCATATCAGTGATTCCCTCAGCAATCAGCACTTCATCATCAATAGCGAAGTGCCCTGTGTAATTTTTACTGTCCTTGATAAGCATAGCATAGGCAGCATCAGACATGATATCGGGCGTGCGGCATTGTTTGTCTACTTCGCTTCCTCCCATCATGACCATGGCTGCAGTGTAGATGGCTGTCCGCGGCCAGAGCGCATTCACAGCAATACCCTCATCTTTGAACTCCTCAGACATACCCAGGACACACATTGACATACCATACTTGGCCATGGTGTATGCTAGAAAGAGAATTATACATACATATAATACATAAACATATGGTAAATTTAGCCTTAAACAGGTCACAGCAGGGGATCAACTCATTTACCCTGCTTGCAGCCAATTGACACTTTAGAAATTTGATACTATGGCAGTAAATGACCAGAATGCAGCACTGATGCATAATTGGCCCTCGCTGGTATTTTTTTCATACCTCTCTGATAATTGACCAGACCTTATGGTGGTAATTTTGCTAAAAAAGGTTTTAGAAAAAAAAATTGAAAGATACATGTAGAACAAAATTATACTTCTTAAAACATTTTGTGAAATAATTTTTTATCCCTTTGATAGTTATTTTCAAAAATATCAGTGGGTCCATGCAATAATTTTCAAGGATACTTTCACACATGAATGGGTTTATTGAACAGGTTATCCTCTATATTATATAACAAAATAAAGCCTGTACCACTGTCTCAAATCAGAGGGGATAAGCAGCCTATTTTGGGCTGTGAACTTTAAATCAACAATAATTCATTTGTGAAAAAAATGCCTTTTAGTAACTACAATAGCATTTAGTGTGTAAAATGGATATAAGAGAGAACATCTGTTATGGGGAGGGACTCAAAATTATTGTATTGTTCTTATGTTTTAACTACTATAGGAGCTAAAATGAATGGGCTATCCCTCACATAAACATAATACAGTTTGACTAGCAAAGACTGTAAAATACACAACTAAGCATTTTCTTAATAAAGGTTCAAATTGTCCTTCTGTTGAGAAAGAAGTTTATGAAATGAATACACAATGTTAAGGAAATTAAAGTTGGGGCAATTTTTCAGTTTTAGTAACAGGTTGTTGTTAACCCCACACGCCACAGGTCACATCTAAACAGAACATTATCCTATCATTTCACTCCAGTAGTTCCACATTCAGACCAGGTGTTCAGGAAGGGGTAAAGGAAGTAAAGATTACTAAAGATTAACTCTGAAATATTCTGAATACCAATTTGATACTTTCTCATTCGCCCACTTTAAGCAGCTTATTCTATTTAAGAAGCCTAAATAGAGATATGAAGATCAACTTAACATGCTTGCAGTACCCTAAAATGCATATTATTTTAGGGCTATTTTTTGGAATAAAGTATTCTTCGTGAAGTATTTGAAAGAGATAAGTTGATTACAATTAAAACAACAGCTCTTCTTCAGGTATTATGTGAATTAGTGCATACTTGCACGCATATTTTCATGGATTATAAGTATTATACATCTATATCAGAAATATTATAAATCCAAATATTTGTCAAGGAGACCTCCAGGCAGGAATGGGTTAAGACATTTGCCAAACACTCTATAGGCTGGCTAAGGTCTGCTCCTATTGACTGTTTGATTGGACCATTTGTGTGTGGGATTGGAGGACAGGGGAGGGGCTGGGCCTGATAAAGCAAGGTTATCTATGTGAGTAGGACAGGAAGACAGAGGAGGGGATGGACATGCTGCATGACTGCTAGGTTCGGGGATAGGGATTGCATATGGAGACAGAAAGCCCAGGGGTGACAAGTGGCCTGGGAGGGATGGGTCCATCCATTGCACACCTTTTCAAGTGTTTTTGGTGAAAAACTTATTTTTCAAAAAGTCAGACATTTTAGATAAAATAAATTGATAGAAATTAGTCAATAAAATCAATTTCCAGCACTTTGCTGAACGGATTTCCTTTTAATTTGACGAGGCTTATCAAAGAGATGAAATTCAATTATATTGGACTGAAAAAGTATGAAAAGCCAAGGCACCTTAAGCTGACCATACTGTCTACAAGTGATTAAAAAAACTACTTTAGTGTTTATACTTACCAACATGGTTTTTGAACCATTTGGGGTTCATGTTCAGAGGAGGGCTTATGTTCAGGATGTGTGGATTCGGGCTTTTCTTCAGATAAGGCAGAGCATACTGAGAACTGAAATAATGACAGGAGACAAATATACTTCTGAAGCTGGAATACCTTTCCTTATCCACGGACATCATAAAAGATAGAAAGATGACTATTCGATAATACAGAATAAAGCTGTGCACCCTACAGTTCATACATTATTTATAATACCTGTTTAAATATTCTTTTCAAGATAAAAGAAAAATGTACGAACAGCTTTTAAAGTTACCAATTTACTAAAAGCATGAATGATGCGTGTTCTTTTGTTCTCACTGTCTGGGTGAAAAAAACATTTATTATACACTTACTTGAGAATTCCTATTATAATTTTTAATAAATCTTTGAATATTACAGTAGGACATACATACCATTCAAGGCTGTAACACCAAACTACATGTGACAGGTACTTCTTTGGCTTAGATATTCCTAAACTCTGTTGTTTAGGTATCTTACTATCACTTACCACAAATATGTGCCTCTTCCATTGATACCCATCATGAGGTCATATCTTTTCATTCCTGTTTCTTTGGTTCCGGTCAAGCTGATAGCACTAGCATTGTTTATCAAGATATCAATACCACCGAACGTTTGGGCTGTCTCCTCAATAGCTGCCTTCACCTGTTCCTCACTGCGAACGTCAACTATGCAGGGTAAGGCCTTGCCTCCCGCAGCTTGGACTGGAAAGAGACAATATAACATCAATCATAAAATAAAGTACAAATGAGTTATTACTATTAGGTCTTAAAAAGGTTGTTTGTTTTCTGTAACCTGACCCGACAAGTTTTTTATTCAAAACATTCCTACCCTAAAGTTTTTTTCTGCGCTTCCAACTCCTGATCAACATAAATATAGGATTACAACGATGCATTACAACTACAGCTGCCACGCAACACCCATTGTTTGAAAATGAATTACTTACCTACCCTTTTTATGGGCCTTTACAGGAAACAAACATTTCTTTAAGACTTACAATATTAAAAGTGGCTCACACACACACTTTTACATATCTATTCATATACACCGGTAAATTTTTACGGGCATGAACTGGCCCATTATGACACCATTAGGATACTGCTATCAAACAGGCCCATAATTTTTAGATTTCAAATTTAAATCTGTTGGGAAATTTGTTTTTTATTTCAGCATTTTGAAATATTTTTGTCACTAGGGCTTTATGCCCATGCATATTTCTAACTGCTCAACAGTGATTTTATCTGTTGAGGGCATGAAGTTCCTAGCTATAACATACCATAAATTATGAAACTTCACCATCTATGATAAATTTACTAAAAATCAGATCTACTACATAAGCAATGCCTATATGGGGTAGAAGACGAGTCCCTTACTTTCCTCAGCTACAGTGTAGATGGTTCCTGGAAGTTTGGCATGTGGTGTTGCTGTCTTGGCTGCAATGGCTACGTTGGCGCCATCTTTAGCTGCCTTCAAAGCTATAGCTTTGCCAATACCACGGCTGGCACCCGTGATAAACAAAGTCTTCCCTGCAAGCTTCCTGTAAGAAAAAAAAAGAAATCTCATTCAGAACATAAGTAGCAGCTACTGAACTAAAATATAACCAGGGTCTTTTAATACTAGATGTAATAACAATTTGGGTTTCATATTTTTCTAGGGACTCGGGCACTCGGCAACATATTCAGGTTAAAATTGCAAATAAAGCCATTGCATCCAGAAAGACATTAGCAACGTGGAACTCTGAAACCATTTGCTAGAAATTGTCCTTTTTAGAAATTTGTGACAAAAACAGTCATCAAATACATGTTTATTTTAAATGTGGTAATCAAATGTACACCCTGCCAATCTGCTGGCTAAAGGTATGCAGTGGTGATATTAATAGAGGCTCCAATGCCTCCCAATATCATCAGACACTGATAATGTTAAGATAGCTGTTTGCACATGGCTTGGCAGTCCACAAGATAACCAGGTAGTCAAGCAGGTAAAGTTACACCGACAATCAAGTTGAACCACCGGCTTTGAAGGGTGGCTCAGACATATAAGAAGGTTGACGTTTTTGTAGATGCAGACGACACATAGTATGAACGATGATCTGAAATGAATACGAAACTCTTCAAAGTTATTTCTCCCTCCAATTGGACGACAGACAATAAAGAGTAAGAAATGAAGTTTTTTGGTGGTTGCCCCAGCATATATAGAAAAGGAACCCCTGTAGACACGCTCCGACCAGGAACTGAACTCTAGACCTTATGCCTCACAGCACTCAGGCCAGCAATTTTGCCACTGCGCCATTGAGTCTGGTTCATGACAGTTGTTTTCACCTAGTGATCTGGACTCACTACTTAGTTAGGGATTAATCTTAATATTTCCTGTCAGGAGAAGATTTGGCTCAGAGGATTTAAAGATTAGTAGCAAATAAATCTCTGTGTGTGCAGCATGGCATTAACAGTGTGCTAAGGAAATTTTGATAATTATGTGCTCTTGGTATACCTACATTTGGGGCACTATGAGTTAAATTAGAGGAGATAAAAATTGAAAAACAATCCCAAGTGCGCCAGTTCATACTTGATGTGACCATTTGCAAATTTGGATCATATATTTTAGCATCTGGTTCTACAGTCTGACGGTTTTCGTTGAAGGTTTTCACATGCTCCAGGGGCATTTGCCATGAAAAAAACAACATTATGGTAAATCCCCAATGGGTGTGGCACTGTAGGAAGGTAAGGAAATTTGCTCTGGTTTGTCTGTACACAATTCTACCACAAACTATCACTTAGTGGATGTAAGGTGTACATACACACAATACCTTTTTGTTTTTGTGGAATATCTTGGTGAGAACTTTCAGCAGTTAGAAGATGACACAATGTTTTGCAACATCACCCACGAATACCAAAAGATAGTTGTTGCTAATCTTTTTCTTCCTAGCCAATGTTTTCTATTCTAATTCCGCCACAGCCAGGAATCTAGTTCGAGCAACTCTAACTGTGGTACCAGCCGTTGTTTACTATATGCTGTCTATTGGCCTCCATCACAGTTAGAGATCTGAGCATTTAAAATTTGTGACTTGCGCCGAGAAAACTGGGCGGTCATATTTATAGCTTGAAACACCCACCAAAACCAGTCACTTGGGAATCTAGCGACCTTCCCCCATTATGCACATACGCAGTCAGTAAAATATCGCTAGATTCCCGAAATTTTTGTCCGCTTCAACTTTTAAATTGTTGCAAACAGGCATCTTACAATGGATTTCAATAAAATAAATTCAGAATTATACAAATAAACATGATAGGATACGAACTTGACTGCCCACTGACTGGTTATGGTGGGTGTGTATGGTGGGTGTCATTCAGTTTATACAACTATGGATTGGTTTTCCTGTTAGTTGTCTTTCTAGTAGTATATTTGTGCCTTGCCCTCATATTACCATATAGCATTGACAAGTCTGCCACTTGACTATTTCTCATGAGTCATGATGATGATGAGGATGCTATGTAGCACCCTTGTCAGTGGCAAATGCCAACTGTCCAGTATAGTGATCTGTCAAAGGAGTTAAGGGCTTAAGGTATAGATTATTCAATACCCATGCAATTTGCAAGTGGCTGTACGAATTTAAGAAATTCAAAGAACTCAAAAACATACTACATTACAGGTTAGCAACATTGCATGACACCAAACATGTCGAAACCAGCTGTGGAGTGTGGCTAAACTTTGACCCTAAATGCCAGCTATCATTCTTGCAAGAAGTAACTTTAAAATTGTTTAAATATTTGGTGTTGCTTGGCTTTCACAGCGACCAATACATCAATGTATACATGCAAGACCGTCACAGTCAATAGAAAAAACAGAAAAATTACTCACCCGACGTTCTGCATCCTTTGAACTTAATGGTTTTCTTGCCACTGGCAGCGAAGTAACCACACTGAAGTCGAACTTACCGGCAAGTACCTTGACCTTCAGTACGCATCTTCGTCGCTAGGAGGCGTGGCAAGAATCAACTTCCGGGTCAAAGGTAATTGTGCCACCTGATGCCCTACTATCAAAACACAGTTATTCAGCTGTCAAAAGTGCCAGGTGAAGTGGAGAGACTGTGCAGATTGTGGTCATCTGTACCTTTGATTTAAACTTAATTCTAAGTTTTCTGTTATGTTTAGAAGTTTTTCTAAGATGGCATCTCAAGGAAGAAAAGTGTATGTAGTTGGAGTAGGAATGACTAAGTTTGAAAAACCACAAAGTAAAAAATGGGACTACCCTGATATGGGAAGGGAAGCAGGTAAGTCAGTAACTTTGCCTATAATGGGCTTATTTTTTTATGTAATTATTTTTTTGCTAGCATTTGGATTTCCTTTGTGAAGCAAACAAACAATGTTAACTCCTTTGCTATATCCATGAGACCAGAATATACAATCTATATGATCTTAGCATCATAATGACCTATATTGTGGAGCAGCAAAGTCCATGAACTTTGAGCATACTATTTGATTTTGGACTTGTGGTCATCCAAATTTAGACAAAATCATAAAGAATATATAGTACACCTGAGCCACTTCCTATTATCTTATTGATAATAAGATATTATCAGCAGGTAGAGAAGATTAAAAGATAAGTCAACCTCTCTCACCTTTGAAATATTGGAGTCTTGTGGTAACAACCACCATTTTTTCTATTCAGAAATTTTTGAAGAATTTTTTTCATTAAGGATAGAGTTTTTAAATGTTGCCCAATGTGATGGCTGGTTACAATGACTTTAAAAGATCTTACCACTGAGTCATACCAGATGCCCAGGACAGCTACAGTAAAATTTCTAGAAAAAACATTTTTAGGAAAGTAATGCTAGACATGCCCTTTTTGAACATTTCTCAAGTAAGCAACAATATGGATATATTGACCGTAGAGGAATTTTATGTATTAGCACTTAATCAGCACGTTCTACATTTTTACAATCAATACTAATTTAATTAAGAGAAAGTTAGTGTTTGAATGTTTTATGGATGTAATCATTGCAATCTTTTTAAGCAATGTTTTATTTGGGTAGAAAATCAAAGTTTTATACTCTGTCATCCTTCAGCCAACTTCTAAGTTCTTATAATCAGGTTTATAATAATGATGCCTAATTGCTAAAAGTTATTTCAACATTCCTGTCATAAGTGTCTGTGTGTGTATTTCCAGGCTCTGCTGCATTAAGTGATGCTGGGATACCGTATAACCTTGTTCAGGCAGCCGTAGCTAGCTACTGTTATGGAGAACCTACATCAGGTCAGAGAGCAGTGTATGAATTAGGACTGACAGGAATCCCTGTGTTCAATGTGAACAATAATTGCTCCTCTGGTTCAAGTGCCTTGATGCTAGCCAGAGCTCTGGTACAGGCTGGCAACGACTGTGTCATGGCTTTGGGTAAGTAACTTTTTCCTTTGTTTGTAAACATTGATATCAGCAAAGAGATATGGTCTATTATTTGGGAACATTTAGTGAGTTCAACTTCACACCTAGAAAATTGTTGTTGATTAAGGTTCATATCAGTAATTTAAGAATGTATGGGATTATGTGTATTCTCATGGTGTGACCGAATTGATACAGTGAAATTTTCTTATATGATCACCTCTGAGATTTGATCACATCCTATTGTGAATACTTTCTCCATTTCCAATATCCTAATCCATTGAAAAAAATACCACTGAAATATGATCACCTCCTAATGTGAACAATTTGCTGTGGTCCCAAAGTGTTCACATATCGGACTTGTATCTGTATTTGCCTCCAAATATTGTCAAACAAGTTCTACCATTCTTAACATGTATTATGGAATGCTGAATTCACATGTGCATCTGAGAGAGGGCACTGTAATGCAATCTTATTTTTTTATTATCAATCAATTTTCCTTGTAATGAAGATATTTGAAATATCTCTTGTTATGGTAGATGAAGATAACAAGATATTTAAGGAGACATTTTGCATTTTATGATTTCTAGGTTTTGAAAAGATGGAAAGTGGCCTTTCACAGCATTTTACAGATCGCACAAATCCTATCCAGCGCCATATGGACAACATGGTTGAGCTTGGTGCAGACCCTGCGCTTGTTCAGCCATATCTTAACCAGTTCACCTCCGATGTGATAAAGATATTTGCCTATGCAGCACGAGAATACATGGATAAACACAAGAATGTGAGCTTCGAAGACTTAGTCAAAATTGCCTACAAGAACCGCATGCATGGCCAGCACAATCCCAGGGCTTCCATCCAGAAGCCAACCTCAATGGCCAGCATTGGTGACAAAAAGAGGATGTTGAGTCATCCAATAACTGCTGGCATGTCTGCCATGACTTCAGATGGAGGAGCAGCAGCAATAGTGTGCAGCCAGGACTTTGTCGTCAAACATAACCTAGAGAGCAAGGCAATCGAGATACTAGCCCAGAACATGCTCACAGATTTGCCCTCCTCATTCAGGGACAGTTATATGGATACTGCTGGGTGTGGCATGGCCAAAAGGGCTGCAGAGAAATGCTATCAGGATTCAGGACTGACTGCAGATAATGTAGATGTATTTGAAGTGCATGATTGCTTTTCCTGCAATGAGCTATTTATGTATGAGGCATTGCAGATGGCACCCGTTGGCAAGGGGATCGAACTCTTCAACAAGGGCAAGTGGACCAGAAACAGGGCAGGTGGGGAGGTGTACAAGATGGCTGACAAGTGGGTGGTGAATCCATCAGGAGGGCTGGTGTCAAAGGGTCATCCAATTGGAGCCACAGGTATTACAACAGATTATGATCAGATACTGTAGATAGACATTTTTGTCCTCTTTTCTTTAGTATGTACAAATTCTAATTGAAAATGCTAACATTGTTAATGGAAGATTTACAGTAATTAACCCATTAAGTTTACACTTTTGCCTAAAAAGGCCAACAATTGATGATATTAAACAACATTTTGGAAACCAAAGAGTATTTTGTAGGTTTTGGGTTATTCCCGAAATATTTTCAAGAGCAACAGAGTTTCAAGACAGGTATTTGCCAAGTTATTTTCAAAAGTATCAAGACAGCATTGTGTAGGATAACTGTAGGCATGAATGTGCCAAGCAATACAAAATATTGTATACTCTTATATAAAGTCTGATATAAGTGTTGTTGTATTTCAGGACCAAGTAATATATAGTATACTCATATATGAAGTCTGATATTATTTTTGTTGTATTTCAGGACCAGGTCATATGTAGTATACTCATATATGAAGTCTGATATTATTTTTGTGGTATTTCAGAACTAAGTGATACATAAAATACACATATATAGTCTGATATTATTTCTGTTGTACTTCAGGACTAAGTGATACATAGAATACACATATATAGTCTGATATTATTTGTTGTAATTCAGGACTAAGTGATACATAGAATACACATATATAGAGTCTAATATTATTTTTGTTGTTGTATTTCAGGACTTGGCCAGTGTGCAGAGCTGGTGTGGCAGCTGAGAGGAGAATCTGGGAAGCGCCAGGTAGAGGGCGCCAGGATCGGGATGCAGCACAACTTTGGTATTGGAGGGGCTGCAGTTGTTACTATGTATGGTAAATATAATGGCTCAAGAGAGAGTTTATCTGCAAAACTGTAAAAGAGAATTTTTATTTTGAAAGCATTATTTTGTCATGGGGAGGAACTGCGAAAGTAAATATGTATGGTTAATTGATGGCACAGGAGAGTAATCATCTGCAAAGCTGTGAAAGTGAAATTTATGCTGACAGAATTATTGGAGGAACAACAGTAGGAAATATGTACAGAAAGTCAATGGTGCTGGTGTGAAATTATCTGCAAAACTGTAAAAGCTAACTGTTAAATGAACATCATTGTTTTGGTATTGGAGAGCTGTATGTATTACTAAATACAGTACATAAATGACATGGGAAAGAAATCTGCAAAACAGTGAAAGGGAAATGTTATTTTGAAAGCATTATTTTTATGGGAGAAGCTGTAACTATTTATGGTAAATATCACAATGCTGAAGAGAAGTAATTTGCAAAACTGTGCAAGGAAACCTGAATGTTTACAGCATAGTTTAGGTATTTGAGGAGCTGCACTTGTAATAATGCTTTGATCCTTGTATGGACATGAAAAGCCATAAATCACATTACTGAAAGCTATATGTGACATATCTGTCGAACTTTCTATTTCATTCAGCCTAATGTTAGTATTTGGTTTCCGGGCCATAACATTTGCAATTGAAAAACATGAGACATCTGCAGTAACTGTTCCAGATACAATTAATTCTGAATGTACTAAGTGTATGAGGAATTTGAAGTTGTGTGTGCAGACATTGCCATTCACAAATTGAAGGAAATGTGGTTGTTTTTAATAAGTTGTATTTTGACTAAAATATTATATTTCAATTTTGAAAATATTATAATTCAAGGTATTTACCACTTTGTTTTCTCATGTCGAAAATATCTGATAGCTAGTCTTTATTTGAATGTACAAAGTATTGGTATCAATACCAATATTTATTATACTTTTCTTCTAAAATATTACAGAGCTATTCTTTATTTGAATATACAAAATATTGGTATCGATACCAAGATATATTATACATCTTACCTCGAAGATATCAGATAGTTAGTCTTTTGAAGATACAAAGTATTGGTATGGATACCAAGATATATTTTACCTCTTACCTCGAAGATATCAGATAGTTGATCTTCTTTTGAATATACAAAGTATTGGTATCTATACCATGATGTATTGTATGTTTGTATAAAATTATAAGTAAAAAGCCATTGTGATAATGATTTTATAATGGGTTAAAGATGAAAATCTAAATTTGGTGGTGCTAATATTTTTAATCCATAGGAAATATCTAATGAAGTATATGTTTAACTAATGCATTTCTGATTTGAAATATGTAAACACATTTTACGAAACTAAACAAACTCATTGATAAATCTGTAAAGATGGTTTTTATTTACATGTAGAATTGACAGAGCATGATCTATGTACAGCTGATGTAACATAAACCACTGTATGCTAACCACAAGTATGATCTATATACAATTAGGGAGTTATTTCATATCCTAGTTCACCACCACTTATTCTAAGATTTCAAATACTGTGATGAAAAATAACCTTAATTTGCTGTTCATTGACCTTTGATAAACTTGTCATGAAAACTAAACCTAAGCAATCTGTAAATATTTCTTTTTGAGAGAGGTATTTTCTTGATGTGGATAAAAAGAATATATTTGCAAACCATTGTCACAAACATTAGAATAGGACATTCATGAGTCTATATGATGGTCGATTTATCGCTCAAAACCACTTTTTCATCAAACCCTTTTTAAATGTCATTATATGAGATGTATGACCTTGAAGTACCAGTTGTGAAGTGCTACATGTATTGATAAGCCAAATATATCATTGTAGACTGAGTTATATAGCCAAGCTCAATAAAAATGGGGCCAAGATTTGATTCAAATATTTTGTTTGTTGTCACTACTAGGAGTCATTCGTATCACCCACTGCTTCTGTTTTATGGGATAAAATACACTTTGGCTCTAGGATTTCAGTAGGTAAAGTATCCAATAAAGGAATGCTGAGAAATACTTGTAAAAAGAGAGCGTCAATACTGTAATCAATGTTTTAAAATATCAAAACAACAAAAATATACTTCTTAAAACTAACAATGGTTTTGTAATATTAACCACATTCATAAGGAAGGCTCAAAATTGCATAGGATTAATTATGAAATATACCCATTCTTTTATGATGATGATAAGTGATGTGCACTTCATTAAGTAAACATACAATTAAACACCTGAAGGTACTATTCATTCTTTATTGAAAGATGAATTGATTTGCAAATGAGAGTATTGGTAAAACACATGATAAGATCTTCTATTGTAAAAACAGCTACTGTTATCTTATGTATGTAGCCGATAAGAAATATACTAAAAGAAAGTAAAAATTTTCTACTAATCTGAGTTCTAGTTTTATCAAGGGCACAACATGACTTTTCTCTACACTTATCTGAATATCAGAAATGGAGCCCATCATGACATTTCCAATTAAACAGGAGAGAAGAAAATACCAATTATCTTATTTGCAGGAAATGGCAACAGTCAGTAACAGAAGATGTTTCTCTGTACAGAAAATAACCCTTTCTTGATTTATCCTGCCAAGGAAAAATACAGCATATTCACTCACACCTTGATAAAATGACTCGGTCGCAAAAAACAATTATCAAAGGCAACAGTGTTGGAGTCAATAAGATGGTTTTCTTATTTCTTTGCTTTTTTACGATAACCTTGCACACTCTCACTGGACTCTTTAAGTATCACATGGCTCCAAGATCAGAAAGACTAAGCTAGGGCTTTGGGTGTGCAAGAGGGTTGGTTTGGTCTATTTAAATGGCCTTAATTTACCCCTGTGTTATATAGTTTCAAAGTCCAATTGCCCATGCAAATCTGCATTTGATCAACCCAAATATTGACCATGTGAAAATGGCCCTTGACCTTCTGCCATTCTGAGGCCCTGTCGTCGGTATATTGGTAAGCACCTTATAAGATTATTTAAATAACTATTTAAATGAGAGAAGTGTGAGATGGAAATGCACTCACAGCAAACCATTGCAAAGAATAACTCAATAAAATCACTTTCCTGATGATGATTTTCTTAGCAATAGAACATTAAGCAACTAATGGTCTATTAGATTTCATATAAACTCTTTAAGGTAAGCCTTTTAAATATGTGGACAATATAGCTTTTGTTACTCAGATATTTCATAAATCTTAAGATACTACGTTAATATTACACCCCACCTGTGGATCTATATGAACTAGTTTCAAATAAATGAAAAGGTTTTATAACTATAAGGAGATTTTATAAAAATGTTCACCCAGGAACTTTATATTTGTTTATTATACCTCACATGAAGATTCTTGATTCTGGTTGGTCAAGGGCCATGGATTAATCGTCATGTTTTCCTCACTCCTTAGCGACAGGCTGTTGTAATTAACAGCTTATGGGCTATTCAAATAACCAGCCATGGGTTATTTGAATAGCCCATAGCAAAAGCCATGGGCTATTTGATTAGCTACCGCTAGCCTGAAGAATACCCACAAACACCCACAGAGTTTGCCGAGTGACGTACCGGTGAAACTAGTTCAACAAGGCATCTGTCCATCTGTTTGTAATTTTTTCCCCTAATGTGTTTTGCATTTTGTTCGGTATAATAAAACAGATAGGACATCCCTGTGGGGTGTCCACCACGAACAACTTCCCCTCGAGAGGATTGTCGCTCAAGCGGCAATCCTCTCTTGGGGAAGTTATTCCTGGTGGACACCCCACAGGGATGTCATATTTGTATAATAGTTCCTGGTTCACCCAGATATTTCAAAAGGACTATGAAATTAAAATATTTGTCTTCATTTTGCATGTTAAAAGGTCACTTGAACATGTCAACTCACAAGCGAAATGATGAAATCATTTGTCTTAACATAAAGTATATGCAGAATACCCACAAGTTTGTGGATTTACAATGCCTAGCTATGTAGATTTTGCCTTTCTACTCTATCACCCTGTTTGTAATAAGATCACAGATAAGTAAAACTCACTATCCCATTTTCACAGCAGGAGAAAATACCTAAAGAGAGCCATTAAGACATATAACCACATAAAGGTACGGCTACTTATGTAAAAGAGACAATGTGTTAAAATTCCAATAAAAGAGGCTGGAAATTCACAGACGAGGTAGTAAAAAATAAGATTTTCTTTTCTCTCTAAATATCGCTTTTTTAGATACTGTATACCATGTTAATATTGAGGCAGTTGTATTAATGCATACTTTGAGCACCCCAAGAGCCTGCATATATAAAACAGCACTACACACTATTATTTGGACATCCAATCCCTATGCCAGTGTTGTACAACAAGCTGACATAATAGCTTGTCATTCAACACCAGTATGCAAAAATCAAACTGCGCATCAAAGGCAGATGCCTGACGAGTGCAATACTCTTTAAGCTCAAAATTAACAAGGTATACAGTAGTTCGGTCTCATAATCCTTGATTAAGTTTTCACATTATAGAGGACAACCAAATTTCAAATATGAATGAACGATTATTCCCAAAAATGACAAGGTTGATGCTCATTTAATGATCTAACAAGAGCCATAGTGTGCCAGATTTATCTTAGGATTGTTCAACATCTTAGAGATACTTAATCATTATAAGATCCTAAAGCACATACAAGACAGATCCTATCACTAACATAATGAATTCCTAGAATTCAAAAAGCCATGCACTAGTCCTAATACAAAATTTTAAAGTTCTTGATGAAGATCTTGGTATAAGAATAAACAATTTACACCCATGAGGTTTCATTCACCAATAGAAACTAACATCAAACTAGAAAACTGTAAAATAATTAAAATAACTCGTGGCCATGCAATCACCATTTTTGAAGGATATACCACTTTTTCAAGATGTTATGCATAAACTACTAGGTAGTTATTCATTAACCCAATAAGAATACACTTTCAATTTAGGAATATATTTCAACAATTGAAGTTTGGCACATTTTATGTATTTTATCTCAAATTTAATGAATGTTTTCACTTTCACTTATGACACATAATGGGAAAAGCAGTCTAGCCTGTGGTGCTTGATAAAGTAGGATTTTTGCACCCTACAATTTTCAGGTAATTAGCTTGCCATTTCCTTCCAATTTTCAATATTCAACTGCGTTTCCCATCTTGTATGGTTTTTTATGAATGATAATACCTCTATTCTCATAATAGAGCTCTAACCCACTAATGCTCAGGAGTTCCCTCTAGAAATTTTCTTCTTAAGTATTAAGGATTCCTCTTAAGGATTAAGTATGATTTTACAAAATATGTGCAGGATAGTTGTTGATAATATTCTGAATAACATTTGTCTTTAAATATTTTTCCAACTTTGTTTAAGACTGCAAGATTTCATGAAAACTCTCAGGTCTTTTTTGGCCACCATGAGCATTAATGGGTCACAAGAGTACACACTGATGACTTTATTCAAACTCATGCTAACAACCACTATCTGCTTGTATATTTAATCACAGCCTTGCATTTGTGTGAAATCCCCATATTCCATATAAAATATGTATGAATATCCCCTTGGACTAGCAGTTCCTTTGAGATTAATCACACGTTGATGCAATTTTTGGAATAACATCATAGGCATTGAGGGCTGGTTGATGTCCTAGGGGCAGCGTGAGAGGTGATAGTTCCTGTCAGGAGGCGTAGGGGGAGCTGCCGTCTGAACGAGACTGGTGGTAGAGCTTGGAGATTCTCTGGTTCACAGAATGACTTGGCTTCCTCGTCAGTGGTGGACCTGGACTGCCATCTCGACCTGGCACAACCCTGAAACACACACATACAAATAGTGATGAACTTAAGGTAGCTTGTTGGGTTAATTTCTTTGACTCTTTTTCTTATACACTGTTTTTATTTGACAATTTAGCCTATACAAAGTATATATTGCCTGAAAGGTCTTCTGTTGAGAAATATATTAAGCTTCTCAAAATTACCCTCAGGTTTTTTTGTGTCGAAAAACATGCATAGTGTTCTCAAACAGAGCTCCTACCCACAAATATGGACCGGGGACCTTTCAATTCATAAATGTTGAGAAAAGATCAAAACAGTGGGAAGGGTATCACAGCTTTTCAAATTTTTGCTTAGTTCAGATATTTTGTTGTAAATGAGAAAAAAAGTACATTTACAAATTTTCAGATTTCATAGCTCTTGAATAAAGTCAAAATTAGAAAAACCACGACACCATTCCCTCCTGTTGGCCAAACTGCATTTATAGAATTCAAAACAATAAAGATTAATCAATTATCTATTTAGGATATTACAAACAAAGCTTACATACTCAATACATGGTTGTGACCATTGATCAAACTGCATCTATGGATTCAAAACTATTCAATGTAGTAATGAATAACCTTTTGGTGAGTATACAAAGACCAAATATACAAACAATGATTTTTGTATTGTATGGGTACATACCTTCCTTTGTCTGCATCAGAGGGAGGGGTGGGACCAGAGGCACTTTTAGCATCGGCAGCAAACTGATACACAATCAGCAAACAGTCTCTACACAGCTGCACTATTCTCCGACAGCTGCTCATCTCCGTGGGACTTATAACATCACTACTCTTACTGAAGATCGTCTCCCACGAGTTCCTGGAAACAAGACAAAACACAAATTTTAAATTGTTCTTGGATAAGCTATGTGGGAATGTAGCTTTATCATATTAAAAAAAAAAATGATCTTGTAAAAAAAATATAATAATAACAATCCTAGTTGGAATATTACATGTTGCTTATTGTGTGACAATCTAAGAAAAGAAATTATATTATATTTTCTTATAATAACAAACCCTGTTTGTGGGTATATTGATGTACTTGACTAAGTGACAGCCTGCTTTACATTTATATTTCCTGATAATAATAAAAAAAATGTTAGAGAGTAAGTTAGCAAATGTTAAGTGACAGTATGCTTTACATTTAAATTATATTTCCAAATATGCATTACATTTGAATAATATTTCCAAATGATAAAAAAGAATTGTTAGAGGTTAACTTTGCAGTTGCTTAGTGACTGGAATATTGATATTTCATTTCCCAATAATAACCAACCCTACTGAAGGATATTTCAAAAGTGACAGTCCTAGAAAAAAGTATATTTTCCATAACAACAACACCTGTTGGAGGGTATATAGGTATATTGATAGTTACTAAGGGATGGTCAACAAAGCATTAGAATTACATATCCCAATTATAATGTACCCTGTTGAAAAGTATATTGTGATTTACTAAGTTGACAGCAAAAAATGTATTTTCACAATAAAGCAAAACCTATTGCAGCTTATATCCACAATGGCTAAGTGACATTATTGAAAAAATTGAAATTATATTTCTCAACAATACCAAACCCAGCTGGAGGGTATATTGAGAGTGGCTTGTCTACATACCCAGAAGAGGAGAAACAGTTCCACAATCCTTGGCCATGACTCCACAGCAGTCTATTAAATACCCTACTGAAGATTCTGTATAGCCGTAGGCCATCCACATCTTGGGTTCTCCAGGAGCGCTGGAGGACAGCCCGGATGTTAGACCGTACAATATCTATCACCTGAAATACAACAATGACAACCATTATTCAATAGCTTTGGAGGAGAAAAGAGAGGAATATCCAAATCGTTAAAAAAACACTTATATTCATTATTAACATTAATGAGGGAATAAGAATATACTCATGTGTATGCAAGACAATATAACGTGTATGATATTTATGATTTATGTTTGTTCCCCAAAACTTATACATAAGATATGATTTATGTTAAAATATATGAAGTTCCAACCCAAACCAAGTGTCATCAACTAGTTCCAATGTGGAAAACTTTTTTTTTTCTTTTCATTAGGCTAAACAATTTGTAACAGCTGTATCATTCAATGAAAAAAGGGAAAACATAAACAGGTTGTGAAATAGTGTTAAGATATAATACAAATATAATACATTTGAGTAACCAAAGTTAAGTAAATTTCAGATTTGCCTGAATGTCACAAATGACATTCTAAACTGCTTTTGGACTCACCTTTCTCCTCTTAATAGAATCTAATTTGACTAGCCAGTAAGAGGCTACCCGAGGCTTGTGGAACTTCCAATTTTCATGTAGCTGAAAGAGAGTAACAGAGAGAATGTTGAATCTTAAAAAAGTTTCATGTATAATTGGTATTTTTTACAGGCATTTAATGCTTCAAATAACTATCCTGCTTTGTATTTGGTTTAGTTTGAGTGCTTGAATGCGCAAATTTAAAGTAGCACAAATACCCTCCAGCAGGGCTGTAAAGTGAAATTTTTAGCACTCCAAATTAAAGAGTAAAGGACATTGTTCTCCCAAAGCCTTCAAGAAATAACACTTGGACATCAACAAATGTCTCAGAAGATAATTGCATCAACCTTCTAGCTTCATTGAACCTGCCCTGATGGCTGTGTGGTCTAAGGCGTTGCCACCGACTGCTCGCTGTCTCTCATAACTGCCCTGATTTGAACCCCCCTGGGGCATGTGAGAAAGTTACCAGTGACTTGAGGGTAATTAGGTCATGGTTTTCGCAGGCTACTCCAGTTTCCGTCACCACTTACAACTGGCTAGTCAAGACTTGCCCACAATATGGCAAAAATTGTAGCGATAAACGAAATTTCACATTCTAGTTTTAGCCATTACCTTATCAAGGATCCATTCGGCCTCCTCATCAGTTTTGCCAGGGAATTTGATTCTCATCTCAGTCAGAGCTGCCAACGTCCTCTTCGTAAGTTCCTCCTCCCTCTCCTTCACTGCTTGTGCCAGGTACTGCTCATCCTGAAAATAATTAGATATAATTTGAATACTTAATGCAATCTTAACTATTTTCACAAGATACAAATGGGACTGGGAAACGATGTTCACATTAGGTGTTCACACCCCCTGGGTATTCACAATGAGAGGTTTCATTGTACTGAAACAATATAAGTAATCATATGTGCACCATCTCTACCTTCCTTCAAGTCTCGATATCTAAAAGCAATGTACTCTACAACTTTGTAACCCTGGGACCCTTGGACTACTTGTAAACATGCCAGGAAGATCATTACCATTACACTGAGCTTCCCGCTTTAAATAAGGATTATTATTATTATTATTGTTATTATTATTATTATCATTATTATTACTATTATCATCATTATTATTATCACTATCATTATCATTATTATCATAATTATTATTATTATTATTATTATTATTATTATTATTATTATTATTATCATTATCATTATTATCATTATTATTATCATTATTATTATTATTATCATCGTCATAAGTGCACTTACAGTAACTGGCTGAAGTTTGTTATTTGATGTAGTTGGCCTTGTGAGTGAGCGTGACCTTTGACCTGAGGCGGGTCTGGACCTGGAGGAGGCAGGGCGGCCAGGGCTTCCTCCGGACTGCGGCCGGGTCCTCCCTCCCAGCTGGCCCTTCCTCGTCCCCACTGGGGACTCTGCCATGGCTTCGGAGCCAGCATCGTCATCATCATCGTCATCATCATCATCATCGTCGTCATCATCATCCTCATCACCCCGACGTCTCTCTTTAGAGATAGTAGGCATACTACATAAGGGCTACAATGAACAGAATAAGAAAATGAATCACCACTCGGTGCCTCCCTTTAGAGATAGTATGCATACTACATAAGGGCTACAATGAACAGAATAATCACAAGAGAAGTAAATAAACTTAATGATATAGATCAAATTCTTGGTATGCCTAACAACTTACAACACATGGAGGATATTGTAGAGAGCAATCTTTGAAGACACAGAATCAGTTCAGTACAACCTGAAAATGAAATATGTACAGCCAAATGAAACTATGGTTATATATACATTCTTGGATACTTACAAAGAATACCTGGGCAAAAAATATGAAAAATGCTAATGCATAAATGGTGTAACGACACAAAACAATGTTTTTTCACCAATCCTCTTCTAGAGTTCTCCTTGACACGTGTCCTCTAGATCATTGGTACTTGAGAAAATCAATTAGGCATTGCACATGAATTCATAAAATATTTAAAAGAGAGTTGTCAGCATAAGCATCTAATCGAGTGGGTACCTTAGGTCCTCGGGGTGGTTTGTTGGATGTGAGAAGTTTGCCAGTCTGCTCATCAGCTTCACACTGAGCCAGCATGTCCAGAATATCCTCCTCCTGAAACAAAACACAAACTTGGTTAAGGAAGTAAAAGTGATGCTAATTATTCAGTACTAGCAGTCCTACGCCATGCCAGGTTTGATATCAAAGGAAATACCCTAATAAAATGGAGCAAATATATCCAAAATAACCTTTTTCTTTTAACAAAACACAAACTTAGGGAATTTACATGAAGAGCAATGAGCTAGAAACAATACTTGCAATTTCTAATACCGGTGGGTAGAAGGCAAGTATAGACTTTATCTTCCCCTGAGTATGTTGGTATATGCCGTAGATATCTCCTTCTGTAGCTGCGAGGCTCTAGCAGAAAGAAGTTTATTGAAGAATATACATTAGATGACAAACTAATAACTTACCCTGAGTTTGTTGGTATATGTCCTAGATATCTCTTTCTGTAGCTGTGAGGCTCTCCCCGAGAGAAAGGTATTGAAGGCATGAGACAGTAGGTTTGCATACTTTTCGGCCTTGAACTTGTCATCAGGAGGGAAGATCCGCCTCCAGCGGCCACAGTTCCGACTCTCGTAGTCCTCACGGGCAGCATCCTTCCTCATGCGGGTTAGCATGTCCTTCTGCAAGTCAAGCACCAGCTGAGATTTAGTGCAGAAACACATGAGAAATATTCCCTCAAAACACACAAAATAGGAAAACATCAATAATATGAAAAAATGGAACCATGTGGACCTCCCATCTTGTGGACAACCTTACTTTAATGGAATGTATTTCCAGCCTAAAGTCCCCCCCCCCCCCCTTATTCATTATATAATGCAAACCATCTATTATAGGCACTCCTCAATTGAGAATATTCCGCAAGGTAAATAGGTATCCACAATAGAGAGTTCAACCTATACTAGTGAAGAAGTAGTAGCAGTAGCAGAAGCAGTAGCAGTAGCAGTAGTAGTAGTAGTAGTAGTAGTGGTCTTAGTAGTAGTGGTCTTAGTAGTAGTAGTAGTAGTAGCAGTAGTAGTAGTGGCAATAGCAGTAGTAGTAGTAGTAGTAGTAGTAGTAGTAGTAGTAGTAGTAGTAGTAGTAGTAGTAGTAGTAGTAGTTGTTGTAGTAGCAACATGCAGCGGCAGTATGATACTAGTATGAGTAATATTATAACTTAAAATTTAATTGGAGATATTAAGGTCACTTACCAATTCTTCTTTCCTCCTTTCAATACTAAGTCTTTTCTTTTCTAGGTCTGTGGTTTCAAGGTCAGTGCGTCGTGTTGGCCTCATTAAACGTTTTTGTGCTTCAGCTTTCTGTGCTGCCATATTTTTTCTTTTATCACTAGCTCTAGAGGAAGAAATTTGTAGGTAAAGCAAAACATATTAATGTTTCATGGCAATATTAATAGCTTGGAAAGAACCCAAACATTCAAAGACAAATTATCATTATTGTCACACCCAGACAGATAAACTAGACTTGTTGGCAATAACACATTTTGGTAATAGCGAGCGAAGCTTCGTGCAGCGAGCGCAAGCTCGCAGTCATGCAATAGAGCTTGAGTATATGACGTCACCAAGAAATACATACAGGGACCCAGAAAGTCGTCGTGAGTCAACAATAGCGTCCCTCGCGCGGCCGACTTCCGCTGTGGACACTCTGAATGTAGTTTAAGTAACGACCGATTTCATTGGTCGACAATGACGTAATGTACAGTACAAAAACAAGAACGCCTCCATTGGATGAAATGTATGAATGAAAGTGCATTGTTGCGGGTGCTGCCACGCCGTGGCCGCTACTATATCCACGTTAAAACTGAATTTCTCGCCCGTCCGTGGGTCAATTCTAATGCAGTTTAGATCGTTAGAATTGCCAGGATTCATTCTACTGGCCATTGAATTATCTTTAACCCTGCTCTTGCTAACACCGGATATATCCGGTGCTACATATCTTGCCTGTGTGACCAAAACCGGATATATCCGGTCTTTGGGTACCCTCGCACTTAGCAAAATAAAACTACATAGGTTGATTAAGGGGTATTGAATTATACTCGATATCAAGGTTTTACCTTTTGCCATGTTTCTATTTCAGTTTGTGAAGCAAATTATTGAAACAGTAATAGAAATCTATAAAATCCTTCTGATATGGTGGGTAGACCCACAATATTCCTGGTCCCAGGGGAAAGGTTCTCCCATATGGGGGTCTAGCATGACAAGGGTTAAAATCGGCTCGCTTTCTGGCCATGCCACGCTGTGGCCGCTATACTATATCCATGTTAAAACTGAATTTCTCGCCTGTCCGTGGGTCGATTATAATGCGGTTTGGATCGTTAGAACCGCCAGAATTCATTCTACTGGCCATTGAATTCCCTTTGAAATCTGTTGCCTAATGTATATTTTGCGACAGTTTGAAATCATAATAATTTGTATGCCATTAATTTTCTGTCAATCAATGCTGTGTTTTGGTCAGAAGTAAAAAAAAACAAAAAAACATCCAAAGCTTCGCTCGCTTTCTGGCCATGCCAGCATCATATTAAAATAGTAGTTCATTGTGATTTATTGTGAACTAACATACAAGCAAACAGAGACTACTTAACACACAGGTAAATCGGGAAATTTCATAAGTGTTATTTTTGAGTCCAAGCATCAAAAATAAGAAATCAATATTTTGATAAGACACTTAGGTATGTACAGCTTAAAGGCATTCATTCTGTAATTTCTAGCAGAGTTAAAATAATATTTTGATGATATTATTAATAATGATAACTTGATATGATGAAAAAGTATAACACCTCATAAATGCTTTAATTAAGAAGACAATGCTAACTTAGCCAGGCCTTTTATCAGAAGTTCTGATTTGAATTCAAAAGAAAATGGCTTAACTTACTTTATATTTAGCAACCTGAGAGAGTCTTCGATAACTCCTGATTTGATGTCATAATCAATTTTCTCATCAGTAGCAAAACTTGGAGAGCGATTGATCTGAAATGAAGTTACAACAAAACATTGAAAACACCATAGAATATTTTAGGTATTTCGGGTAGCTATATATAATCCTTCAATTTGGAGTTAAAAGATTGCATGTTAAGTACATCTTTAAACTGGTTCAAAATATGCATACATAAGAAATAAAATTTACTTCTTTTGACATACACCACCCATATTCATTATTGAATAATTATGCCTCATTCTCGAAAAAGCAATCAAAAACACTTATCAACTGCATCCCCCCCCCCCCCCCCCCCCCCACGCTATTTTCTGAAAAATGTTGGTTTTAAAGATTTTTTGCCCTGTACATAAATCCCTTTTTCTAGCCGTAATTACCCTTCCCTTTACAGACTTAAACATGTTCATATATGGCAAGCGCGGTAACTGTGTATTGGCCATAGCGAAAATCGCAGTCACATGACGTGCTAACCTTCCATAAATCATTTACTACTCAGAAAATGTTTGTGTGTTTTTAGGTCCAAGTCGTAATGAATGTTAATTTCTAGGAACTTACCTCCAATAGCCATGGTTTGAGTTTCCTGTCGAGAATCACATCAAATCCAAGAATTTCAAAGCAAACACTTTCTCCACCTGGTGGTTGCCCCGGTCGACACATTCTGTACGCATGTAAAACATGTGGCTCTGCCACGAGTAATGTCTTCAGAATCATGTCCGTTATATTCTTCCACAAGTGACCAACATCATAGTCATGTTTGCGGAGATATTCATTAAGAAAGCGCAGAGAGCGCTTACTCCCTGTCTCCACTGAGCAACCTTTATCATAGTTCTCATTATGTTTGTTGACTGAGTAGTTAGTTAGATGCATAAACTGCTGATCCTGAAACAAAGAAGAAATAAGATTCAGGTGAGAAAATTACCCTGCTGAAAATATCTTTTTCGAACTGTAGTTATACGAACAGTTTCTATCAACTGTAATTTTTTGGAAAATATTATACGGAATAATGTCGATCAGAACCCAATCAACTACTCTCTCCCAAATATTCAGTCAGCATGATTCCCAAGCTATTTTCTACAGTTTCATGGAATCCAAAATAAAGACTGTTTCTCTGGTGTATAAATGGCTTACAGTAGAAAGTAGGCATGAGTTATGAATGCCTAAGATGCTCAATCGGATTTCCGAAGCGTTAAATTATGAAATGGATAAGCGTTAAATTATGAAATGGATAAGCGTTAAATTATGAAATGGATAAGAACCATGAAGGATATGATGATTCATTTAAACCATTAATATTGGCAGTGCCTAAAAAAGGCCTTATATTTTGGTTATACCTTTCTTACAAAAACAAATCTTAAAATAATTTCAAATCAACAATTTTATTCCATTTTTAAAAACAGCTCCCTTTTAAATAGCAAGTGAAGCGATGGTTCAATAGGTTGTTTCCTCAAGCATCCTAGCCTCTGGGTGACAGTTTTCAAGGGAACTATAACCAGAAATGGGTGAAGAGGACGCACACATGGAATAATCAGAGACAACTACATGTATTTCATGTATTTCATTGGGAAAATATTTGACAGGCCTCAATGCTAACTCAAAATGTTACTGGCCCCGTAGGACTAGTAACACCTAGCATCTACTGGTCATGCAAAGCTTTTACTGTTCCTACAAAATTTTTTTTAACATAACAAGAAAAAACATTGTTTTTAATTTCTCAGTTATATTCTAAAGCATTGTAGATCCAGAGGACAAATTCTAGAGGAAATCTTAGGCATGAATGGGCTAAGCTTGAATGAGTTAAATAGTTATGCAATTATTTTGCATACAAGCTTGTAATACTAAGAAGACTCGATCTTGTGACAGGAATTGTGTTGCAAGTTCCCATCTTGTTTCCCTGTCAGAGCAAATAGGTTAACAGGGTAATGCATTTGCCAGTGCAGGATTTTTGAAGTAGATGGCATGTTTGATTTATTGCCAGACCAACCCAACAAGCACTCGGCCAGCACAAGAATGAAGAACATTCTAAAAATACAACCCAGCTTTCATGACGTGACAAAGAAATAATCATGGGAGCAAAAACCAATAAATATAACCTCAAGAATCATCTATTATTAGCAAATCTCTCTAGTTCAAGCAGCACACCAAAGATACAAGGTGGGCCTTTATGGAAACTCACATTTGTACCAAACGATGGCTGAATAACATTTGGCATCAATTATTGTTATTGAGATAGGTCCAAATAAATGATAGTCTTCAGTTGTTTATCAACCTTGGAGAACAATCTACCAAATATCTTTTGAGATGACTAATGACAACTCAACCAAAAGATGCCTAAATAACATTTGGCATTATTTTTTGCTATTGGAGTGGGTCCAGAAAGGAGATAGTCTTCAGTTGTTTATCAACCTTGGAAACACACCATTGAATAATTGATCACTGGCAGGTGCATGTTATCCTTGAGAATGGCACTGAAAAATGGAAAACTCACTAGGAGTAAAACTTCCTCTAATGGCCTGCTACTAAGTAATTACAAAATTCTCATCACAAATGTAATTCTTGTATGGCAGGCTCTGGCGATTCCCAAGAGGCATACTGGACCACTTTACGCAATGACCACTTTAAAGTTGTTCTGTCGGACGATTGTTGCTGGCAGGTTTGGCTGCACTATCATCGTGCAAATATGACCAATGAAGATGATTCTTGTTCTTTCAACCAATAGTTTCAAGGCATATTCTACTTTCAAATGTATGAGATAACCCTTATGCTGCTGGTGGCCAATTTGCCCAATACAAAATGATGAAAAGAAAATGGAAAAAAGATTGAAACCCAGGTACAGGGGTACTCATATGAGAGTACTCAGCGAGAGCTTTCCAATGATTACCAACATGACAGGGTTTAGATGGTTTTCAAAAATCTTTGGGTCCTAGTCTTTAGGGCGAAAGTATCCTGAGCATTTGAAGGGTTAAACTTTAAGTTTCCAGATATTACAGGCTTGAGTTCAGGTAGGAATCAATAATTATCTAAGGCAGAACATTGGGCAATCTGGAGAATTGAGTGTAACATATAACAAAAGTAACAGTACTAACCATATGCTACTTTCATGGTAAGCCACATATCTGACTTAAAATGTTAGGAGTGCACATTTGTTTAAGCCATAGATTATCACAGCTGCCAGAAGCAGTCTGACAATTTTGACAAAATCTTGTAGGAAAAAGCATAGTTAGGAAAATATTTGATTGAAAATATCAATTAGAACATTGTCACCAACTTTCCTTCAAATATTTTGTGAAATCATTCTCAATTCAGAAGATATTGGCAAAAATTATCATAGCTCCAGATGACAATTGCTGGAGGAACTCTTTAAGCATTAACAGGTTAACAGTTAAGAAACCTTTGGGCACTGGTAAGAATGAGAATAATGTAAAATGAAACCAACGGTACTAACCATATTACTTTCATGGGGAGCCACATATTTTTCAGTACTCATTCTCAGTAATCCATCATTGTAGAGGAAGACCCTGAGGGGATCACAGGATGTAACCAGTACGTAGATCCTCAGGTCCGACTTGTAGCCGTCAACCAGCAACGGCTTATCAACATACTCCTGGACAATCATGTGGTCATTCTGGGCAATCTTCTCAGGGTTACGGTACAGGGTGATGCTACAAATATCAACAAAAAAGGGTACAAATGCATCTGAAAATAGATATCACAGTATCAAGCAAAAAGGAATATTTCATTGAAATTTTGTTGATAAATAAAATTAGCTTCTTGGTTTTGTACATTCAATTGAAGTTTATATTCATATTGTATCTGTGATCTATGGCAGAACTAGAACCAAAAGAGGGTAATCATAGTAGGTGCTTTCATATAATTTCATTGAATTGTTTATCTTGAGCAGATTTTGATTTTTTTTAAATATCATAGAAATTATAATTTTTATGAAGTTGCATCTACAGTACATCAAAAAAACTTGAAAATCCTCAAAAATATATAAATATATGTTATTACTAATATCAGAATTGAAAAGAAATATATGTGAACTCTATTGGAATTTGTTTGGATAAAACTAGATAAATTTTTGATTTTGTTATTGGCGGTTGATTTTATATCTATTAATTATTTTTCCCCAGGTAATAAGATATCAAGGGAATCCACAAAATGATTATGAGAGTGCACCAAGAAAAGTCTCATCATGTGCATTTTCTTATATAGTGACCCTATACATCAAGTGACATGGTATTAAATTTCAATGGATAAGTCAAATCGCAAAGGATTTTCAACAGCTGAGGTCATATCACAATGAGATAGAAACCCGGAACCAGAAAGAAATTCCCTTCTCTTCACAAATAGTTTCAAGGGGTCTTTAAATTGTAGAAGTACCATAGACAGCCCTCCACAACGCCACACATTTATATAGCAACCAGGCCACCCTGCTAATGGGGATCCAGCAGAGACTATTGTCAAATTGCAACTTACCCATTTCCCATGGCTCCATTGGCAGGTTTGACGATAAAAGTTTTATGTTTCTTTTTCTTCTTGAGCTCGCGGGCGTAGTTCTGAAAGGCAGTGAACTCCGAGGGGAAGATCCAGGTCTTAGGCACAAAGTTATATTCATCCGGGTGAGACTTCGCCATCCTGAAGTAAAACATGTGTGTTCAATGATCTTATAATATATCTTCCTCTTTAGCCCATTCCTTGCTTTAGTGCAAAAACAATCTGACGTGACATAAAACATATTGTAATAACATTGGCAGTTTTAAAGTGCATAGTGGTGTGATGAGTTACTCTTACTACTCACAGTCACTATACATTTTTTCTTTTTCTTTATCTTTTGCCTAGTATAACTTCTTGGTACTTCCATTTACTGTAGAATGGCTAATTTTTTGTTTTTATTTTTTCCTGAATGCAGACTTTAGTTTCATAGGCTAAACTCTTTTGTATACTAAAATTCAAAAACTACATAAAACGAGAAAATTAGAAATGGAAAAAAAACAAATATCCTCTCTTTGGAAATATTAGAAACGGAAACACCCAAAAATGAAAAATTAGAGAAAATTGTTACATGGAAAAATTAACCATTCTACAGTATGTTAAAGGACTTCCCTTTGCTGTGTATTACACATTTTGTTTCTATAACTTACTTTTTTGTTTCTGTTTGTGTGTTCGAAAAATAAGTTTGTCTTGTAATTTTGTTATTCAATTACAGTCAATAAAGATACAATACAATAAAATGGCGACATCTTTCTGACAAAAGTATCTTTAAATAAATTTCCTAAAAATCCTTGACAACTGACATTTTTTTTAAAGTATCTCTAAAGCGAAGCATAAATTCACAAAACATTTGAAGAGGATTTATTGTGTAGTTTCTTATTAACAATTTTTCATCAAATATTTTTCTAAAATACTCCCGCCAAAAAGATGGAATAGTAAGGACATTTTGGAGAGCTACAGGCTTCATTGGTTAAATCAGACTTACACTTCTCCATCTCATAGTTATATAATTTGATGATTAATCCTACATTAATATCAAGAGTATCAAAGATCCTGACATTTATCAATAATAGACCTAGGTAAGAGTGAATTAAGCCCAATATAGATACAGGAGAAGGTTACATTTTGTGATAAGGGTTATACACTTGAAACTATGCCAAAATAACTTAAGACTCATAAGCTAAAATGCAAGAACTAAAACAATTTCCTCATATTTTCTCAGTTGCTAATGCCAAGTACCAGCTGACATTGGATTATCGCTTACTATACCCCTTTAAAAAATTGTAACACTACAATAAAATTGACCCAGATAAAAGAACAGTTTTCCTGTATAATGTTACAATCATTTATCAATGACATCTTTCTTTTATATAAATTTATCAGCTATCAACTGTATCTAACTATCTGAAGGGAAGGAATGTGTTTTTACGCCGCTTTCAACAGCTTATCTATATATCACGACGATATAGAAACCCGGAACTGAGAAGAAATTCCCTTATCAGCTAACATAAAAAGGAAATAGTGGCCGCAAACAAAATTGGTATAAAAATAAATGAATCATGACTTTTCCGTCCTTGCAAAGTCCTGGCTCACCCCGGCCTGCCAAGGTGATATAAATAGCATCTGAAAGCTCCCTGGACAGACCTCTGTGTGTGTACGGCGGACGCTAACGTGCTAGTGTGTAACCTATGAGCTGCTATTAATGTACAATAACCACCATATAAACTCACAAATCCCTCATGAAATCTTTCATGTAGGAACTAAAACTGTCTTTGACTTTGGCCCTTATTAGGATGCTAAATTGTCAAGTTGCATGTGTCTGTGTTTGAATAATTGATGCAGTGTACCTGACTAGTGTGGCTCACTCGTCCATACATCACTGCAGTGATGGGGCACTACTCACCCTTGTGACAGATAAACACTGCTAGCCAGAGACAAATAGCTTTCAGGACACCTGCTGCATGCAACCAGGCAATCACTTTCTATACACAAGGGCCCCAACTCACCATTGGCATTCCCCACTTCACATGGGCATAGGGATAGGTACCGGGACTTGATACAATACTAAATACTGATATCGAAAGGAAAAAAGAATTGTATTGAAAAAATATGTAAAATTGAAGTAGGTGCTAATAGGAGATATCTCTGCATGAAGGCAATTTGCTATTTATCAGCGAAATATCTGAAGCTGACAGTGCTAAATGACAATTTTAATATTATTCTGAATAACTTTCTTCCTTCAAATATTTCTTTTACCTTTGCTTTTGCTAGCAAGATTTTATCAAAATAGTCAAGTGGTTTTGGCCGCTGCGAGCTTTAATGTGTTAATCAAAGAGGAATCGTGCAAGTCAGACTTAGTCTGTAATCAACTTATCTATTTCCTTAACACCGCTGCATTGGCAACACGGGGTTAAGGAGTTACCTCATCAGTTCAGACACAAACAATCATTTCATCCAGACAGACTTGATTTATAATTAACCAATGTATTCCCTAAGCATCAAAGTATTGGCAAACCAGGGGTGAGGAGTTACTTCACCAGTACAGACACACACAATCATGCAATCAAGTCAGACTGTGCTTCTACATTACAAAGTTATACCTAGAGCACCTTTACATTGGTAGCACAGGTTTTAAGAAAAAATCCACCAGTACAAACTCAAATAATAATAATCAAGCTATTAACAATTAACATTTAATTACCTTTTCAGAAAAGGCATACATGTAATATACCAGTATGCAATACCATGGGAATCACATTTAGGTGAAAAACTGTTTACTTGCTAACCACAACAATTGTCGTGGTGTGCAGCAGTGCTCATAGGTTTCACAGCAGGATAAGGGTTAATGCTTCTAAGTAGTAACCAGTTGCATTATCTCAGATCAGTTACCCTGTTATCTAGAATGGTTCTATAACAGTAAGGCTCAACCTTTCCAATCCCTGATAGCATAACATCCATAATCAGATCATCTTGCCAACAATACTTTCTCGGGAAAATCTGAGCATGTATAGGTTAAGATCAGTCCTCTGCCGAGAGTAGACTGATTACCATCAACCCCTAGAGGCACGTACAGGATTGCCACACAATGGATTGCAGGTAGAGTTAATTAGCTGGCATACCTTACTGGCATTCTACCCTAACATACCTACCAGGTACTCTACACTATAGCAAAGAGAGGTATACACACAGAGAAGCAACAAACTAAGGACACACGTGTACATGTAGTAATTAACTAGTGCTTGCCCGAGGATGCTTGGCTCACAAGTACAGTCCTACACAACATGCACATTTAACATCCGTCCAGATAGACAACAGGGGTGTCCAATTTTCGCAGTCACACCAGCATGCGACAGAAATTTCAAAATGTTGGCAAAGTTGGCTTATCAAAAGCCTAGACTGCCTAGAGATTGGCATCAGGTACACATATATGGCATTGAGTTCAGTTTGTTTTTGGCCAAACTCATTGGTTAAAAGAGATGTCCAATTTGTGGCCACAGCTTCCCTACCCTGCAAGCCCCTTTTCGATTATATAGTATTATTGTCTATATAGTGATTCTTCATATAAAATGCTAAAAACTGCTCTCAACCCATCAATGAAATAAGGCAATCAATCTCATGGTACAACGTGCAAACTTATGTGTTGAAAAATCACCTTTTAACTGACTTTATAGGCTATACAATATAATTAATCATTGACTTACTTTGCTATGTTGCGGGCAAGACAGTCTTTTCGGCACACCTCTCCCATTCCTGGAAAGTGGTTAATTCTTTGGTATGGCTTCAGCTCCGAAATGCGATCAGTGGACACAAAACTATCATTCCATATAAGGTAGCTGTAATAAGAGATATGGACAGAGCTGTAGGTTGGTATGGACTATGATTCAGACTATATAAGGAAAGTATATTCATGAGTTGTCAGACTGTGTCTGATCAAATGGGTAATTGCTTTGGTCTACTAGTGATGAATTAGTAATTAGAAACTAATTATGTTTTTCTGTGCACATTTAATCTGATTTCTGGTATAACCACTTATTAGGATATTTTTTTTCTCTCTGGAACTATATATTGCTTTGTTATCAATATATTTTTGCATGCGTAAGTTACAGGTGGGAATATATTAACCGGTTTATGTGTTATTCTTCTCAGTCTTTGAAAAACACAAGTCACAAAAATTATTCTGAATAGGCTGCACCCAAGTGGAAAAGAAAGGCAACTTACCATAGAGGATCATCATCCTTGACAACTGTATGGCCTATATGTTCAGCCATCTGACGAACTGGAAAACATAACAATCGTAATCAATATCGAGATGAAGGAAGAATAACATTAAGGATAATACATTGTGTATCCTTAAGGTATTTATTTTCTTAAACTTATGTCATAGAATAGGGGCATCATCAATACCAAACATGAAAACCATGCTTAAAAGTAAAAGATTATGAAATTAGAGTTCCTGACCATTTATCATTCAACATTTAGGGTTAATCAGCCATATACTAGTATCAGACACTGGTGAGTGGGCATATCAACATTGATAACATTTATTTTAATCAATTAAGTGATCAAAAATTAGAATGATCAATCAAGCTGAAATTTTCCAAGCAATTCCCAGCACTACAAATGAGTGGAACATGTTAATTAAAAGAAAGGAAAACACTTCTCTCACCAATATCATATCTTGTGCCTGTGAGGTTGGCTGTAATGGGTTTGCGTTTTTTCTTGACCTTTCGGACAGGAGCAATGGCGCCTCGATTCCTGGACTCCCCCAGGTCCAGGCCGTTAGATATCCCATGATTCAGCAGGCTCTCACTCGGCTTCCTGTGCAAGCTCAGAGAACTTAGTGTCATCTCTACAACACAAATGAAAAGTTGTTTAATATCAACCTTTATCAAATCACCAGCCTTTCCATGCAAGCTTGGAGAACTTAGAGTCATCTCTACAAGAGAAATGAAAAACATCAACATCTTGGCTTTCTGGGGTAAAATGGTTATAGTGGTAACATTTTCGTTCTCTCTGGTAAAAGGGTTATATAGCGGTATCATCTTGGCTTTCTGAGGTAAAATGGTCAAAGTAGTATCATCTTGGTTTTCTGGGATATAAGTCTTATAGTGGTAACATCTTGGCTTTCTGGGGTAAAAAGGTCACAGTTGGAAATACAATATTGGCTTTCCAGAAGTTAGAGGGTTACAATGGTAACAGTATTGGCTTTCTAAGAGTTAACAAGTTACCATGGTAACAGTATTGGCTTTCTATGAGTTAAAAGGTTAAAATGGTAACAGTTTTGGCTTTCTAAGAGTTAAAGGGTTACAATGGTTACAGTATTGGCTTTCTAGGAGTTAAAGGGTTACAATGGTGACAGTATTGGCTTTCTAGGAGTTAAAGGGTTACAATGGTGACAGTATTGGCTTTATTTATTGGCAGTATTTTATTGTTCAAATTCATTTTTGATGATTTTGAGACTATAATAAAATTTCAAATGAACAAAACACCCCTACTTGCATTGAATGAAAAACAAACACTTATCACATTTTGTTATTTCAGTATGTTATAAGAGTCTTATCATACAGTTTCACAGACAGACACACACGCATGTCAGTTCTGAAGGCACCGACAAAAAATTATTGTGGAGCTATCATTACCTTTTTACCACATAACCAAGAAGAAAATATAGTTTTGGATCCCCGTTTTGTGATAACTTGGTAACCACAACAAACTGTCATCAGTCATAAATCTTTTATAGCTGAAAGGATTTTTGTTACTGGAGGAGGGTTTCCGTAATTCATTTTTCATGTTTCCCAGCCATAAAGAGTATCTGATAACACACACTGGGTATACACTCAATCAATACATTCATCACTGCAGCAGCTATCCCAAGACGTTCATTTCCAAACCATTGGCAGCAGCGATTAACCCATTTTACACCTGGGACTTACCCGTGATCGGTCCTATATGAAAAAAAATACCTTGATCCCCAACCCCTTTTATGCTGAGGCTACCTATTACATGAGTACCAATATGACAGAGGTTCAAATATATTTCAGTATTTTTCACAGCATTTTATTTTGCAAAATTAGCAACCTGATGTGAAAGGATTAAGCAGGGTCTTAGACAGGATTTAGAAACTAAAGGTTCAAAAATGGCAATTGTTAAAATTTTGGGTATCCTCATTTTCAAGGCAGACTACACTATGGATTCCAACCATAAACATGTATTTAATTATTGAAATAAGGCATAATACCCTTATACAGCTTCATGGGGATAATATTGAGGTAAAAAATTCAACTATATGCTTAAGATTGACATTATTAGAAATCTTGTACAAAAAGATCTGGGTGTCCGGAAGGGTGATTTTTGATGGTTTGAGTGTCCAAGTGATACCTGGACGCCCTGCTGTCTAAGACTACGTCCCTAAGTTATATCCTGAGAAATATCTATGTTCCAAGTTGTCAGACCATGTGCATAATCTAGATGTAAAAGGGTTAAACTGCACAGCGGAGGCACACCAGTGCCAGGAGGATACCAGATAGAACTGAAGGTGGTAATACTCGACCATCCAGAGCACAGACTCTCAACCCACTCATTCTAGCTCTATTGGTGAGATAAAATACATGTATCAAAGAAATCAAAACTAATCAAGAAAACAAAAGGATGGGGATGGGGATTAGAAAAACAACTGTTTTAATGCATTCATGCTTGGAGATCTCTTTGATAAGAGCCGTCTGGATCTATGAATCCTTTGAAAGTACCTTTGAAATGAAGCATTTATTCACAAAATATTCAAAGGAGAGTTGTTGATTTCATTCTGATAAACTTTTCTCCTTCAAAAATTTTACAAAATATATTTTGAAACAGAGATATCACCAACATCTATCGGTGGTTGTTAGTACTACACGTATGAACAGGCTGAAAATAATATGCTGCTGAGCATTTAATTATCATATAGCTATTATACAGTCAATAGCTTTATTGTTTATCATGAGATTCCCAAGTAATGTAAAAGGTGCACCATTGTAAGGAGCATACATAATCTGGTGTGATGTACAGTATTGTAAGAGCATATTCAGGTGTGCTATATGGTATTATGGGGAGCATACTCAGGTGTGCTATATGGTATTGTGGGGAGTATACTCAGGTGTGCTATATGGCATTGTGGGGAGCATATTCACGTGTACTATATGGTATTGTGGGGAGCATATTCACGTGTACTATATAGTATTATGGGGAGCATATTCAGGTGTGCTATATGGTATTATGGAGAGCATATTCAGGTGTGCTATATGGTATTATGGGGGGGGGGGGGGGGTATTCAGGTGTGCTACATGGTATTGTGTGGGGGAGGGGAATATTCAGGCGTGCTATATGGTATTATGGGGAGCATACTCAGGTGTGCTATATGGCATTATGGGGAGCATACTCAGGTGTGCTATATAGCATTATGGGGAGCATACTAAGGTGTGCTATATGGTACTGTGAGGAGTACTGAGGTCTGCTATATGAAATTGTGGTGAGCATACTTAGGTGTGCTATGTTATTGCGACGAGCATATGAAGGTGTGCTATATGATATTGCAAGGAGCATACTCATGTGTTCTATATGGTATTGTGACGAGCATATAAAGGTGTGCTATATTATTATGGGAGCATATTCAGGTGTGCTATATATTATTATGGAAGCATATTCAGGTGTGCTATTATGTATATAGTATTGTGGGGAGCATACGCAGGTGTGCTATATGTCATTGTGGGGAGCATATTCAGGTGTGCTATATGGTATTGTGGGGAGGGGGGATATTCAGGTGTGCTAAATGGTATTGTGGTGGGGATATTCAGGTGTGCTATATGGTATTTTGGGAAGCATATTCAGGTGTCTTATGATATTGTGAGGGAGATACTCAGTTGTATTTAAAGTACACAGAGGAGAATACTCAGGTAAGCTGTAAGTGATTGTGATGACCATACTCGGGTGAATTCTGAGATAATTGTGAGGAGCATTCTCGAGTGAGCTGTGTGGGTGCTTTGTGCCACCAACTCCATACAATATCACACACACACACACACAAACACAAACAAATGGCACAGCACACCAGCTGCCAAAACAGCAGCCTCTCAAAACAAGCCCACTGTAACTGACCAGGAGAAAAAGATGCCATCTCTGGGTGCCGGTACAAGCGTACAGGATTGAGGGGTGCCATTTCTGTAAAGATGGAGCAGGAGGAGGACGATAATATAAGGTCATTCAGTACAACCTGCCCCCCTCGGCGGCAAGGAGGGCAGAGGAAAGAGATCTAATCTCATGTGTCAGTGAATGATTCATGGAGGCAACTTTGACCTTCAACAGCTACTTTCTACATGCTCAATGCTAATGGCTGCCGACAATCTCCCCCCTACCACAGATTGTCAGACTGATTGTCTGACCCTTACATCAAAACAGTATCTTCTCGTAAAGCACACAATGAAAACAACACACTGATTTTACCAAGTTCACAAGGCAATCAAAACAAACAATTGGAAACATCTTATTTTTCTGTAACTCCAAATGCAATAACGCTGCCTGTACATTAATAGAACCTGTTAACCCATTCACATCTAGAACATACAAATGGTCTGACAATGGTGGAAATATCTTGATAACAAAGCTATATTTGAGGAGTACATGACTTGAAGTTGGTGTTTCTCTTGGGTTTAGCAATATCATTTCATTTCATTTCAAACATTGGTCTATTTGGAAAGTTATGCTAGGAGTAGTCATATCATGTTTGCACTCCAGGTGCAAATAGGTTGCATAGATATAAGGTAAAATGTGTGTATCTTCAGAACTAAAATTGCAAAGTAGGAAATGTGGGGTGTGAACATTCACATTTGGATCCTGGTAACATACATTACATGCAAAGCAAACATTTCTAATCTAACTGTTTGCAGTTCATTGCATCAGAGATAAACATAACATAACCAAGTTATGAATATCTCTGATTGAATGGTTATTTTCTTCTTTGCCTCTCCTTTCTTTTATTTCTGTAAATGACTGAATGTCCACAGCAATTGCTGCCTAATTTGAATTTTTGACCCACCCTTCCAAAATATGTTCACATATTTTTAAATGCCCAGCATTTATTTGATACGAAGAAGCTAAGCAGTGAGCTACTATGTACATACCATTTATGCAAATATGTTAACCTAAGATTGAATTGCTTAGCCCTTGCAATGCTGAGGCTTCTTTTGTCCAAAGCACAAGATGCAAAGATTTTTGAAATCCATGTAAACCCTGTTGGTATTCATTGAATAGCTGTCATTGAACACTCTCATATGAGTACCATTGTGCCAGGGTTTCAGTCATTTTTCATCTTTTTTTGCATCATTTTGTATTGGCCAAATTAGCCACAGCAGCATGAGGGTTAGTCTCTATGATTGGGCAATTATCATGTTCAGCAGAATTCCAAGTAATTACGCTGAACAAGTAGTTTCAATGATCAACATATGCTATAGAGTACTAAGAAATAGTTTTCTTGAAAGTTGGTATCCCTTTTTTGAATTTTCAAAGCACTATATCTCCAATTTTTTCACTATGCTTGACTAGCTGGAAATTCTAGGTTCTACACTATGGGCTGGAGAGCCAGGTAAGAACAATATGTTTACATATTTTTAAGCTTGGGTTATACTGATACCATATTTTTCGCCTGGATTATTTTAGCACCTCCATATACCTGAGCCTTGTCTAGATACCCCTTTAATTGCTCTCTTTGTTGGAGGCTTTATCTGTGTCAATAGCTATTTCTTTAAAAACAAACTGAATTTACTCACGCGTCATCCACATTGTCAGTGTATCAAGCATCAAGATAGAATCCAAGCTTGAATGAGCCATGAGGAATGACTATCAACACCACAATGCCTATACACAAACTTCTCCAGCTAGCTAACCGCACATCAGATCTCCTCACTCCCACTTCCTGTGTCTCCCCCTCTCCTCAGCACATCCATGCTTCGCCAGACAGGATGATCCCCTAATGCTCTTAGCACAGTCCCTGAACACAAACTCTAGCATTGTCTGCATCTCAATCACATCCATTTAGCCTTATAAGTATTCCACAGCGCGTGGAAGTTGTAAGCATGTCGATCCCTCAGTGTGTCCCAAGTGCCAGTTAGCACGGAAGCAGGCAACTAGTTGAAATCTCCCAAATCTTTCCTTGCAGTCCAGCCGTCCAATTAGTATTCCCAGTCAAGAGTCAAGACTGACACCAGCAGAGGCATGGAACAAATCGAAATCTCCCGGAACCTTCCTTGCCGCCAATGAGGCAGATAGATACAGAAACAGCAGCAACTAGTTGAAATCTAACCTAACTTTTTCCTTGCCAGCTTTGAGCCTGAATGGTATTCCCAGTCAAATGCAGCAACAGAAGCAATGAGTTGAAATCTTCCCAAACTTTCCTTGCCAGCTTTGAGCCTGAATGGTATTCCCAGTCAAATGCAGCAACAGAAGCAATGAGTTGAAATCTTCCCAAACTTTCCTTGCCAGCTTTGAGCCTGAATGGTATTCCCAGTCAAATGCAGCAACAGAAGCAATGAGTTGAAATCTTCCCAAACTTTCCTTGCCAGCTTTGAGCCCCAATGGTATTCCCAGTCAAATGCAGCAACAGAAGCAATGAGTTGAAATCTTCCCAAACTTTCCTTGCCAGCTTTGAGCCCCAATGGTATTCCCTGTCAAATGCAGCAACAGAAGTAATGAGTTGAAATCTTCCCAAACTTTCCTTGCCAGCTTTGAGCCCCAATGGTATTCCCAGTCAAATGCAGCAACAGAAGCAATGAGTTGAAATCTCCCCAAACTTTCCTTGCCAGCTTTGAGCCCCAATGGTATTCCCAGTCAAATGCAGCAACAGAAGCAATACGTTGAAATCTTCCCAAACTTTCCTTGCCAGCTTTGAGCCCCAATGGTATTCCCAGTCAAATGCAGCAACAGAAGCAATGAGTGGAAATCTTCCCAAACTTTCCTTGCCAGCTTTGAGCCCCAATGGTATTCCCAGTCAAATGCAGCAACAAGTTGAAATCTCCCCAAACTTTTCTTGCCAGCCAGAAGTCCCAATGGTATCCTAAATCAAATGCAGCAACAGAAGCAATGAGTTGAAATCTCCCCAAACTTTCCTTGCCATCCTTGTGCCCCAATGGTATTCCCAGTCAAATCCAGCAAATAGAAGTAATGGGTCGAAATTTGCCCAAACTTTTCTTGCCAGATAGAAGTCTCAATGGTATCCCAAATCAATTGTAGCAGCAGAAGCATTCAACTAGTTGAAATCATCCAATACTTTCAATGCTGATGGTATCCCAAGTCAAATGCAGCAACTGCAGAAGCATGCAACTAGTCGAAATCTCCCCAAGGTTCCTTGCCACCCAGGAGCCAGATTGGTATTCCCACTCAGGAGGAGCAGCAGAAGCAACTAGTAGAAATCTGCCTAAACTTTCTTCGCCGCTGTAGCCTGAGCGGCCAGCAGCAGCCTTAGCAGTGAGTAAACAGCGGCGCCAGCTAGCACAATGTTTAATTAATGGACATGAACTTAGTAGGCATCATTAATTATACATGAAACACAGGTGCAAGCCATAATGATTTGTACAGCTTTCTGTGAGAGCTCACTTTCACACTCTTGCCATGTGATCAAAGCAACAAACGGAGAAGGATACTAACTATTCAGCAAACTTACTAACATAAAGACTATCGCAACAGCCGTCTCCATTTGTATTGTACAATCACGGCGGCCATCTTGCTTCTCGTAAGAAATCTATACTCGGCATAGGTATTCCTAAAATTTGACAGGTAAGTATGCGAATTATGATATGATACATTGGTAACTTATTCATGAGTTACCAATGTATCATACTATAATAGTTTTGTGAAGTTATTGAACGTATTTTTCTGCATTTCAGCCTCGACCGTCTAGACTGAAATTCGCCGACCGACGCGCCATCACCTCCAGTAGTGGATAGCGTAACCAAGCACCCAATAGATCGTGTGCGATAAGATCGCGAGTGCGATACCAGATCGCGTATTCGGGAAATATACGCACTCGCGAACTTTGCCTGTTCTACAGTATTAGAAAATATGCTTTGATCCAGAAATTTTTAAATGACAGCACCATTTCAATGTGAATGAAGGTATCCCCAGACACCTGATTGGTACCTAGCTTCCAGCTCTGGTTTCAACAGTGATTTCCATAGAGGTTGTTTGAAAAACTAATTAAAAATTACCATTTCGTGTTAACCCATAAATTAATGTGCACAGCGGCCAAAACCAGCCTGACAATTTTGATTAAACTTTTCTGAAGCATAACTGGCAAAATATGTGAAGGAGCAACTAAATGTGGTTCAGAACATCACCAACAACACTCTTTCAAATATTTTGTGAAATCATTCCCCATTTAAAAGCTATCGTCAAAAATATCTTAGATCCAGGCAACAAATTCTGGAGGAACTCTCAAGTATTAATTGGTTATATATAGGAGGGTCATCGATTCCCAAACCATCGATGAACCGACAAAACATACAGGCCGATATCGAATGAATCAGCACTAGACATCGATATACACAACAATGCCACCTTTTGGCAAGAAGGCAAACTACACATTCAGTTGCCGCGGCCACGATAAGGAAGTGTCTGGGCGTGTGTGGACATGTGTTATACTGTCATGTTCAGTCCATGTGGCAGTGTGGTTGCTTGTTGCTTGTGGCCCTGGCAGCTGTGTAAATAATGTTATCATTAATGGGACTTTTACGGCATGGTTGATACTTTGAAGAGATTGCATTGTTTACACTTGCCGGGACCAGTGAGTGGTGTTCTGCCATATGGATTGAATTACGTAGTATAGTGCATGTCGGTATCAAAGGCAGATAACTGGTACTACTGATCTACCTTTGGTTATTGTAGTGCATGGCCCCAAAACTGTGCAGGGTCAGAGATCATCATCCTTCTTCACAGTAGAATATTGATTAATTTGTAGAATCTGTATATATTGGGCCTAAACAAAAAATGTTTGTTTCCTATAACAAGCTAGAAAAAAATAGGGTAGGTAGGTAGGGAATTTATCTAATTTCTTCATTTCTTCTCTCCTCCATGCTGCATTAGATGTAAATGTAAAGCAAAATAGTAGTATCTTAAGCAGTGGGTCACCTAGATCTATTTAAATCCACTGAACTAGTATTACATGCTGCTATTTGAGGTCATTTTTACCTTGCTTTTTATAAAAAAAATATATTTTAGGCCTTACCTTAGTGGAAACATCAAATTATAATTTAAGTTAAAAAATCGAATCGAAATAAATCGGAATCGAAAAAAATAATGTCAATAATCGAATCGAAAAAAATTGGATGTCAATGACAGTCCTAGTTATATAGTATATTATAATTTATTCTCAGTAAACTTTGGTTATTCAACAACTAGTTTTGGTTGTAGCCAACCATGTCATACGTGTGCTTCTTTCTTAGTATGGAGATCAATATGCCATTACTATGAAACTTTTTAAGGTAATCTCTTCATTTCATGATAGCTGACAATGAACACCATGGATTGAAGGCTTTTATGATTACTACGTGAGACTTTTATCAACATTGCACCTCTTCTGCAACTGATCATGGTGATTCTTGGTTGTAAATGTCTGGAGTAAACTATAAGAACATGACCAGTCCACAACTCATGTACGGTGTAGTGACGCCCAACTGTTTATTATCTATTGTGTAAGCAGTAGTAATGTTAGCCCAATTTCTCTCCCAGTTAATCAGATAATGCATCCATGTATTCTCTATGTTTCCCATCATGATGCTGGCTCTAGATCCGATGAATATCATGATCCCACAGGAAATACCTCAATAAATAAAGCAATCTTGCCTTAAACTGTGCAGAAGATCAAATGTTGACCTTTGCGGATGTCCATTTGATCAATTATCAATACCTTTGGGGATTTTCATCTCCACACATGCAAGGCTGGCCACATACCTGGCATCCCTAATTACAGGTGAATTGATGCACAGGGCAGGTATGCCTTAAGACGGCCTCAGAGAAGGGGAGGCACAGGTCAAGACAAAACCACACCATTCTGCAGTTCTGCCGTAAACAACGCAGTTAGAAAGACAGCACAATATCCACAGCCATTACCAAACACACTCTGTTATCCGCTCCTGCCAGAACTGCTGAAATATTCATCCCAAACAAAGCAGGTGAAATGTAACGCCCGGGTCATCTTTCAGAAGCCGGGTCAGCACTGAACCTTGGCTGACAGCAGCAATGTACATTACATCACCATCATGTAATGTATGACCTGAGGCAAAGGAAGGTCTAATCTAATTACTTACACTTCAGCGTATTCACTGTCCACATTTTAAGCCTTCCAAGGCTGAGGCCAAGGCACAGGGATGCAAGGATTTCTAAAAAAACATCTAAACCTTGTTATGTTGGTATATATGGGATAGCTCTCGCTGAGTACTCTCAGATAAGTACCCATGTGCCAGGGTTTCAGTTATTTTTAGGTTCTTTGCATCATTTTGTATTGGCCAAATTAGCCATCATAAAGGGTATACAGGTTAATGGCCCAAACTCCAAACTTCTAGCAGTTCAACTGTTGCAGTGAAACAAATGATTCAGTCCCAAAGCAATGGTACAATGGAATGGACCACAATGGACTAATGAAAAATGGATCAAAACGTGCAATGGACCAAACTATGTGCATCCTAGGTTCTTCCTGGGCTATTACTGAGATGCTTCAAGCTTAAATGCTAATGTTAAAGGTGATTAGATGCAAATTAAGTAAGTTGTTTAATAGCTTAGTTTCATATCCCTTCACATTTAATGAGTATAACTATAATAACATATATATGTTTGGTTTAAGTAGGTTTTTAAGTCCAAATATGATGACTCTAGGCAAGTGAATATGCCAAACATCATGTTAGGGAAGGTGAATTCCCACTCTGACTTTCCCTACAGGGCCATTGGATATTGTTATCATGACTCTCTTCATTCCTGGCTTACAGCAGGATGATAATAAAACAGGAACATTCTATTATTCTATAAAGATGAAAACTGTCATTGATAAACCCATTAATGCTTCGAGTTCCTTCATCAATTGTCATGCCGATACATGACACTTATGACAATAACTTTGAAATTGACAATGATTCAATAAAACATTTGAAGGGAAGTTGCTGGCAATAAATGTTTTGATTAACATTTCTCCTTAAAATATTCTCCTAACTAAACTACAAGATTTCATCAAAATTGTTTGGCTGCTTTTGGACCATTTTAGCATTAATGGGTTAGGAATCAGATACAGTTTTCAATATTCTTAGGCATTTTTCCTATATCACAACCCCTAACAGATGAATGTGGGAATTTTTAAGCAAGGAGGATGAAAGTTTATAAAAAGCTATCCGGGGGAAATATAATAATGATCTACAATGGCCATGCCATTGTGCTGCTTGTAGACTTTGATGCAGCTTGTGACACTCAAAAATTCTAGAAGGCAACCCCTCTCTTTTTGTCAGATTGTCCCAAGGGCAATCTAGAAAAAAATCATAGGTCATACCCTGACATAGATGTTGTTGCCAGAGAAAACTTTCAAGAATCTTCATAAATATGTACCACATTTCTCCACTACAAACAGTGGAATTCAGTGAGTCGTTTGATTTGATGCCCATTGCTAACTTAGGAAGCATTCATCCCTTGCATTGCTCTCCTATGATTTCAGTCTGTGGTTGTTCACTCCAATCAAGGCTTTTTATGAAGAAAAATATTTGATTGAAAATAGTAATTATGATGAAAATCTCCCAATCGCCTTCATTTTCTTCTATGTGATTTCATGCAAGATATTTTCAACAGATTTTTGAATTAAGCCAATAGACGGGAAATCATAAGCAAATTCATAAGCTAAAAGACAATATTGATACATTAAAAGTGAATATGAGAAACACAACCAGTTTGTAGGCCTCATGCTTCAACCTTCACAATAGCGTAGACTTTGGACAGATCTGCCTCCGATGACTTATGTAATATTTTCACTATGTGAAGCAAAAACCCTCCCAGAATACCTCGATTGGATTTAAGCTCCTTTGAAATACAAATACCTCTGCCTTGTGTGAAACGGGCGTGCTTCCTGATTTTCTATACAGCATAGAGAAAGAGTCTTATTTGTGGGAAGTGAACCAGTTTGAAACAAGGCAGAGGTATTTGTATTTCAAAGGCATTCTAACCCCCCTTTGAGATATTCTCAGAGGATGTTTACTTCTTCAATTAGTTCTACCATAATGCAGTCTAAACAAAAGTAATTGCTCAATCCAGGGGAATATACAAATACAAAAGGCAATATTTACAAGTAGTGATAGCCTCCATTGTTTGCTCTAAGATACAGTCTAAGTATCAATTAACTTCAGCAGAGTGATTGCATCCTTAACAGGTGCTCCCATGAGTTCAATATTTGGACCATGGTAGCACTTTATGGAGGACCAGAAAATTTGCTGGACAAAGATTTTTTTTGCTTGATGCAATGTTCGACACTTCTGGTGCATAAGTGTGCTATAATGCACTTTGGTATTTAGGGTACATACGCTTGTTTAATATCAAAATTTAAAAGTACCCCTAAAGCACTGATTTCTGGCCAAAAAAGCACCCTTATTTAAAAAGAACGCTGACTTTTACTGGTAAAAAACACCCCTTCTTCTATCAAAACACTGACATTGGATGAACACATATCTTAACTTTAGATTTTATAATACTCTGCCGGTTTAGCGACAGCAGACTAGGAAGCCCACGTTACTTCGGGAGTCACTTGGTGTCAGAGCCGAGTACATTTTGTGGATTGTAAGGGGATTTTTACCCCCCATACTTCATATCTGGGTACAAAAAAGTACCCTTCCTTTACAAAATCGCAGACATGGGGAGGTCTTAAAAAAGACCCCATCTTCCGCGAAATATGTAACGCGGGTGCAGCCCCCCTCTGTACCTGAGAGCCCCCCCCCCCCCCCCCCGCCATTCACGTGACAATGATGTGTTCATGACAGAAACTGTTAATGTCATAAGATTACAACCACAGGCGTGAGAACTAACTCTTCAAATAGGCCTATCTTTTTATACACTGGTTCCTGACACTGTGTTATGTTGTGGCCAATAGTTTGTATAACTATCATTGTGGTTTATGGAGAGGTTTCAAAGTTTAGAGGAAGGCTGAGGCTGGCAACCACAGGCAATCCTTTGAAATGTGTTATTCATGTAGGCCTGCTAACTTTTGAAAATTTGCATTTTGATATGATTCAATGTGTGACAATATTATTTGTCTCTCCTCATCTACATATTTCTGTGACTTGAAGGGGAATGTTTTTGTTACTCATTTTCATTATGTTCATACACCAAGCCCAATTATATCATTATTATTATTACAGGGTTAAACATTAAGAAAATACTTCATAAGCCCAGCAGGGCTAGTTACCGAAAATTTAACTAGGCCCGAAATATTTTTGCTAGCCCTGATATTAATGACAACTCTTTTCAAATAGTGACCTCTTTTGATATCATAACCTCTGTTGATAACATGAAAAGAATACAGTGTATTGTGGTAAATTGAGTTATATTATCATCCAGGAATGCAGAGCCAAAGGAGGGCTTCATACTTTTTTAAGCGCTGATATTCTAATTCTATCTAGCCCCTCAGGGCTACTCACAGGTAGAATTTACTAGCCCTGACTTTCAATAACTAGCCTGGGGCTACGGGGCTAGTACCTTAACGTCGAGCCCTGTATTATAACTATTATCATTAGTATTATCATTTTCAAAATTATTATTATTATTATGATTATTGTTAAGTGAGTGCGTAGGGATCTTGCACTGGCAAGTGGTAGAAAAGGGGTGTATGATAAAGATCTAAGTCTAAAGGTAGTGCTGCCAGGCTTTCAAACCTAGCTACTAGTCTTTTTCTTGTTATGTTAACACATATTTGTAAATAATTGACATTCAAAAGAAAAAATTGTAGGACCAGTAAAAATTTTGCAGGACCAGTAGATCCTAGGTGTTACTGGTCCTACAGGGCCAGTAACTGGTTGAGTAAGCATCCAGGCCTGCTTTGTGTAGGACACAATGAGCACAACCAGCCCATAGCCAATGGCTAAACATTCAAATTGTATATATATCCCATGTTAGATGATGTCAGTTCAATGCACTTGTAGGCACAATTATCACAACAATATTAGGCTTCATAATTAGTTAAGAACCTCAGAGACATGTATGTGTGCACTGAATCCTCTCAAAATATGCATGTTCTATGAGCAACACAGTGGTTTAAAAACAAATGGAGTTAACCCTTTCATACCTGGAGATCTACTTGACTAGTAGCAGTTTTGGCTGATACGGGTATGAATGGGTTAAAAAAAATATGACTTGCTTATAAATTCTGTAAGTTAAAATGTTTTTAAGTATCATTACCTCTGTCCACTGATGACATGGAGGCCATAGATGATGCTGCATTCATATTTGGTGCAGCTACGGGCATGGCAGCTGACTTACAACTTCTGCTTAGCTCTACTGTATAGGTAAGGCTTCTGAGTCAAGCAGGGCAACTTCCACACCAAAGTCATCATTTTGCTGCAAAGGAAATTGAGAGCATTTGTAAAAATTGTTCAATGAACTTTGTAACATTAAACATAGGGGGAAAATATCAGGAAAATGATTCAGAGCAGGTGTTAGTACATTATAGTTAGTGATGATGAAATTTGTAATTAAAATGAAAAGAGAATGTAAAGGAACAAATTTTATAGTATAATGATAGTACTTCATTTTCAATTGGAAAATATATAAATTTTAACTGCAGTGCACCAAAGTATCAATTTGGGATTCTTGAAAAATATGGATCATCTTAGTATGTACATGATATGTTTTTCAGGAAGTATAAGAGATTTCAATATTTCATCCCTAGTGAAGGGCCTGACCAAGGCGCTCAATGGCCTTTAATGGCTACATGGAATAGGAAAATTGTCTGCACTTAGAGAATGGTGACTTACCAAGTACATTACTACTACCAGAGAGCTAGATAGTAGATATGGTACATTTGTCTGCGCTACTATAGAACCACCAGATTGATTCATACACTTTAAAGCAAGGCCCTGTTTTCATAAACTCATGTTTTAATGACAGTAATGACACACTTTTGAGTAGCTAAACTATGTAGTGCTGTATAATAATTCATTTCAAGCAAAGTATCACAATAAGCATCTTCTATAAAAGTGTCAGCATTAAAAATTGAAATACATTTCTTATTGATGAACAAAGTCATTAAGAAGGTGGCTTGAATAATTGTGTATGATAGCTCGCGTAGTGAGTCGGCCGGAGGCCGGCTCAGCGTAGCGAGCATTTACGGTATAGGATGTCAACAATGCCATTGTCAATGGAAGTACATACTGAGGCCCTTGAAACCGTGTCCGCACTTCCGTCAACACTTCTGTCTGTTCGTCTCTTTGTCTCGCTCGCTCGATAACCTCGCGGGAAATGAGCACAACTTTTTGCTTTAAGAGCACATTTTGCCGCCAGATCGTTTCATGTTTTAAATATTTCTTAATCAAATAATAAATTTGGATTGTTTCCTTTAAATTGTGTCAAAATAGCGTTTTGGTCGCCGACTATCGTGCAACACACGCCGAACTATGCAACAACTGAAACATACATGCTCACGTGCGACAAATGCTGACGTCTTGAAATGACGTCATGTTACGATGGAATTCCTCGCATTCCAAAGTCGTAACTTCGATGTTCACGGTAAAACTGACTTTACTCGTCTTTCCGTGAATCGATTTCAATGCAGTTTAAATCGCTACAACCGCCACAAATAATTCTACATGTCTCTTAATTCTAGAGGAAATCTGTCGTGAAATGACGATTTTGCAACAGGTTGAAGTCGTAGTAATTTTTATGCCATATTTTCGGTCAATCGCTACGCATACTGTGTGTGGTTATTGCACAAATATGAAGCTCATATGAAGGGACTTCCAATATGTTTCAGCGAAGTTCAAGTAAAGAATGACGTCACGGATAACAATAACAAACACTTTGTGACTGCATTTGAAGGGGAATGCAGACATATCATCGAGCTGCGCGAGCATTTAAAGCTTTGCTTTCTCATCATATTATCTGTAGTTTTTAAGTAGTATATTCTACTAGTCATGCAACAGGAGGTCACCGTTCTTGCACAGGCCCCCATCTTGGTAAGTCACCGTCTTGGTAGGTACTAGGATATCATCTTGACCTGCTCTCTACGGTAGTGCCATCATGATCTGGTGATAATTAGTCTGAATGTCAGGCTGCAACCCAAACATGGGACAAAGTGATCATCAGGCACCCAGGTTTTAGTAATACTGGGGTACCAGGATTCACTCGAATACTGGTTCTGATCCAGGTCTGATTGTCTGTGTTCCTGGATTTTAATATTCAAACATCCCTAGGTTTTCTGGTTATAGGTATAAGGTGTCTGTTTATATATGTTATCATGTGAATGTATTTTGTTATTTTTGTATATCCAAACTTTGATTCCTTCATTGACTTTATTTTACACTTCAGAAATGACAAAATACCTTTACCTACATTTGTATTAAGCCATGTCCTTAACATTGAGGAAATCCTATCAATATTGATTGCACAGGTGCACACTGACAGCATGCCAAAACAGATCCCTGTAATGTGTGATAAAGGGATCATCCCTTGGGGATGTTTACATTTACCTGAGGATCATCACCAAAACAACCACCTGTTTAAGCCTATATTATGGATTTTGAACTTTACTGGGTGGAGATCGAGTACATTTTTCGCCTTTTTCAAATAGAATGGTAGATATACAGATACTTACCTAGACCGATGAAAACCCTGATGCGTACATAGGTTGCAAACAAGTAGATTCCATCCTCTAGTACAACTATGTGACTGTTTTAACGCCCGCCATGTTGATTTGTTTGACACGTGACCATACGTCACTGCCTTAGCAACGTTGGAACTTCGGAGTCTCTGAAGGAAAATTTGGCTATAAAGTAACTAATGTGTACACTTTAGATATGTGACAACAAGAGGTCTTCATATTGACCTTTGCCTGACCAAATAAGTACCTCAAAAACATACAAAATCCAGAAAAGAAGACGAGTTTCAGAGTTGTTATTTTGAAGCGGCACCTTTTGGTGAAAACTAAAACTAAAAACAGGTGCTTTCGCAATCATTAACTTAGTTTATAAGATCGCCACCAGGTTCAAAGCGACATCTTGTGTTAAGTTTAACAACTAAATTTTGACAAGTATTTTTCAGTTCTAGATTTCACCAAAAGAGGGCCAGCAACCAACAACATGGGAACCATGTGGGAAAGAGTGATGTGATCTTATGTGATTATATATTAGAGAAGTACTACAAGTAACAGTCAAAATGCAGGTTTCTAATGCAAATGACGTGAAGATTTACAACTTAAGTGCCGGAAAATCTCTTCCCGACGTAAGTATTGAATATAATCTATCGATCTTGTAGAGTTATAGAGAACCATTTATGTGAGCGATATTAGGGATATAAAAATGTTAAATATTCTGTATAACCAGATAACTCTTTATTCTGGCTATAGCCATCGTAGTTCTGTTCTTTGATGTTGTTAGCAACTAACCACTAATGTTAGAAGGGAATTACCCACATACGCGAGCTTTCACAATTGGCGGCATGTGCCGATTTACTTATAGAAGTCCCTCTTTGATGAAAGCTCGCAATTATCTCTCGTGATCTCCGCAATATTGTGGTCAACAATTGATAAACAAAACTTCTCAAAAAAATCTTTGGACTACCCTGAGATGAGTAGACAGGGATCGGGCACTGTCCATGCATCATTAAATGTCGCTGCCTCCCATCTCCTTGGCAACTATCCGACCTAGAAAGGATGCTGCATGCTAATTGCACAGATCAGATCACGTGACCAAGGCTACACCGCGTAACCCGAGGCGCACATACCCTAGGTGCTAGCATGCTGTGCCTATGGCGTTGCGGTTCAAGGGGATGTATTTCTCTGGACTACCGTTCCGTTATAGGAGAGTATCAAAAAATGAAATTAGCAGCTCGCATTGCTAGCCTACAATACATATTACTCATTTTAGTGTGCACGCACAGTCAGGTATGAAGTAAATTTGGCACCGTCCGACGGAGAAATTTGGGAAGGACGACTTTTAACATTGCAGGAGGTTCCCCGACTCAAATACCAAAAAACATCAGTATATAAAATCGGTATTAGAGTTGGCCCTGATTAGGTGCGATTTCACTTGAGAAAGAGGTTCAAACTACAAATGCATTTTACTGTCAAATATGAGGAAGGCTGAAAATGAATGATTATTTTGGACAGAGATTTTTAAAATCCTGGCTAAGACCCTGTATCACAGCATGCAGTAAGGTCAAAATATCTCAAATATCTCACTGGAGCTCAGCATTTTTTTGACTGACCTACACCAATTTGTCCTAGAATGATAACCAGGTGGCACTAACATGTAAGGCTCCTTATCAATTATGACTGTTTGTGTTACCTTAGTAAACGTTCTTCATTTTTTATGTTATTTTAAATTCTTAAATGTTCCAGTGGCTGTCAGACCGGAAGAGAAGATCTATGCTGAAAAATGACTTAGGTGAGTTTGAGTTTTGCTATTTTTAACATTTGTGACTTGTAGGCCTTTAATATATTTATTGGGTTGTGAGAGGGCTGCTGGCCTTAACTGCAATATGTACTGTTCGTGTAAATACTGAAAATCCAGTGTGTTGTCAGACTTGGGAAATTAGACTCTGATTTTTCAGTGATAAACATACATGTTTAAATAGTGCCACTCTTTGATGCAATACATATGTTGATCAATTTATGGAGTAGCATGTGAACATCTAAATATTTTCACTTACATTTTTTATTTCCAGAATTGCAGCGACGGATCGAATTGATCCAGAACTTTGAAATGCCAACTGTCAGTAACTGTTTACAGATGTCACCTGATCAGCAGTATATATATGCTAGTGGTAAGTACAAGTATTCATTCTATTTCTCAGTGGCTTGTAAATGCCTGATGTCTTCTGCATATAATTATTTGATTCCACTTGTCATTTCTCTTAAGAAATAATTCAATATTTACAATGTATATGCTATATATCATGCGTAGACATGAGAATAATATATTAATAATTTTCTTTAAAGATAAGCAGTTTAAGTGTAACTGCTTTGAAGATCCATAGTCTGATTAAATCATTTCTCATATGTATTCAGAAATTGCATGTGTCATGCACTAGTTAGCATTATCATAGAAGGGACATCTTGAAATTGTTTGCTTAAAATTTGCATCCTGAAAAATTCCAAAACATTCTGCCTGAATTCCTATCTGCAGTATAAGGCACTGTTAGAGGTAGAATATTAACAGCATTTTATTCTCCATCTTTACATATATCCCCTGTGTAGTATTGACCTAGATATTGAATTATAAAATCCTTAGGTGCATCAGGGTCTTTGCCAGAATTTTGAACATGGTTATCCTAAACAAGCCATTGTATAAAAATGGATTATTACCTTTGAAAAATATACTAGACTTTGTTCAAATTTTGCTTTTGTGATTTTTTTCTAAATCTGACTAAAATATGATTTTGAAGGGTTTTGACATCCAAATGATACAGAGATTTCCTGCTTCATGTGGTCTCGGTGTGTGTTTGTTCTGAAATGTATTTTTTCCTACAGGTGTATACAAACCACGCGTGAAGTGCTATGAGGTTAGCAACATGAGTATGAAGTTTGAAAGGTGCATGGATTCAGAAGTGGTTAAGTTCAAGCTACTCTCTGATGACTATTCTAAGGTGAGAAGGACTATTTGTGAAATTTGATTTTTAAGCTTACCATTGCCTGGTCACGAATGTACATTTGAAGTTAAGACCTACAACCATAATAATAAACTCTGTAGATATTTTAACCCATTTTTGCCTCAAGGTTTTCCTTGAAAGTTTTGTATTAATCTATGACACATTTAAAAATAATTTGTGAAAAAACCTTAAGATTACAAAATTTAAAGGTATATTTTAGATCAGGGCATATACGTTTTCCTCCTTCAAATAATTTTCTAAGTATAAGTTTATAAAGAAGATACACCTGAAACAGGCTTATTTGGGGCTACTGGCATGAGTGAGTGAAGTCAGTCATTTTGGTTATTACAAGAGTTGTCATATCTATTGTTCTGTTCCAGCTGGTGATGTTACAAAGTGATCGCCATGTAGAGTTCCACTCACAGAGCGGAAATTATTTCAAGATTCGCATCCCAAAAAATGGCCGCGATTTTTCATATCATTACCCTTCATGTGATCTTTATTTTGTTGGTGCAAGGTAAGATGGTCTTTTTACATGTAGATGATTAACCCTTCCAATGCTAAGGCTACTTTTGTCCAAAGCACACTGATGCAAAGATTTTTGAAAAACATCTAAACCCTGTCTTGTTGGTATTCATAGGATAGCTCTTGCTGAGTACTCTCAGATGAGTACCCATGAGCCAGGGTTTCATTTTTTTTGCCTCATTTTAAATGCCAAATCAGCCACCAGCAGCAAGGCAATATGTTATTTATGCTTTGTACTTATAGTTCACTGTTAAATGATGGCACACATATAGAAAGAAGTACACCTTAGCTGATATAAGAATTTTCAATAATCCTAGAGAAAAAACATTCAATCTTGAGAACTTGGCCTTGTGGTAATGCTAAACCGAAACATCTTGACTTGAGAAAACATCTCTGATATTTCTTTTCAGTATCATATGTTTATCACACTGGAAACTGGTTTAAGTGATACACAGAATAATTGAATATGACAATACGTTTAGTATGTAATATTATTGTTATGTTAATGTTATATAAATATAATGTAACCTATTTGAACTGACTGATTATTATTTCTTTTCAGCCCTGAAATATATCGTTTTAATCTGGAGCAGGGGCGATTTATGAAATCACTTGTCACCAATGCCTCGTAAGTTACATTCATCCATACCATTCTCAATATAACCAGTAGTGTTTAAACATAACGTGTGTGTGTGTTGATTTATATGCAGCAACCCTTTAGGGATAACTTCAGGACAACCTTTGTTTTGGGAATTGAGTTTCAATGAGGTTAAATAAAGTGTTTGTCTATTTTTTAAAAGATTGAAAGTTTCATCTTTAACCATACACGGGCAGACCCGTTTGGGCACTATTGTCATGACTTTCGTGAAAATAAAACTAGGGGTCCCAATAGGTTAAGACAAAGATGACAGCACTGATTGTGACAAAATGTAACATTCGTCCCTACTTTTGGAAACAAATTGATTTGTAAATCTCTATAAAGCGATAGAGTCAAACAGTTTTAAAGTTTTTCTAACAGTCCCCATTGATTGTTTCTATCATTGTTTTTCAGAGAAATTAACTGCAGTGAGTTCAATCCAGTTCACCAGTTGTTTGCCTGTGGTACTAAAGAGGTAAGGTGTTTATGCCTAAATAGTATTAGTGTGCTGACCTGCTTTTATGATGCAATTGTGCTAAATATGCAGGAAAAAAGTATTTGCTATCACAATACAGTTTTCCCTTTCCGTACGCTTCAAGAGGAAATGAAATTTTGAGATGAAATATTGTTGAGAGGGTAATAGAATAGAAGAAAATCATCCTTACTATTCTTCATTATAAAAAAGTCCCAGTTGCAGAAGTAGTGTGTTTATTTGCTGTGAAGTATATCTTATTCATTTATAAATCTTTGCATCATTATTATTGTTCCTGAAAATTTGAAAAATTTGAATTTTAAAGAGAAGAGTGTGAAATTTCCAAATAATGACGCTGATAGCTTGACCTCCCCTGCAGTTCATCTCTATGTTCTATTTCTATTGTCTCACCTGCAGTTCATCTCTATGTTCTATTTCTATTGTCTCACCTGCAGTTCATCTCTATGTTCTATTTCTATTGTCTCACCTGCAGTTCATCTCTATGTTCTATTTCTATTGTCTCACCTGCAGTTCATCTCTATGTTCTATTTCTATTGTCTCACCTGCAGTTCATCTCTATGTTCTATTTCTATTGTCTCACCTGCAGTTCATCTCTATGTTCTATTTCTATTGTCTCACCTGCAGTTCATCTCTATGTTCTATTTCTATTGTCTCACCTGCAGTTCATCTCTATGTTCTATTTCTATTGTCTCACCTGCAGTTCATCTCTATGTTCTATTTCTATTGTAGGGGAAAGTGGAATGCTGGGACCCTAGAAGTAGGACGCGGGCTGGCCAGCTAGACTGTGTTTTAGGAAGCCTAGAAGATAACTCACCGTAAGAACCAGTTACTATTGACCTGTTATTAATTTACTTATTTTAAAAAAGATAATTATATGATTGGTTGTGAAGAATTCCTGACAAACCCATGTTTATTCAATTTAGTGATTCAGTACAATTGAGTAATTAAGTACAGCTACTATAGCACCTAGTTTCCAATTCTTCTAAATTTTAGTTACATGATTGGATGTCAACATATTCTTACAAATTCATGTGTATTTAATTGATTGTGCCTTTCCAATACTTTCCAATACATTCATATATTACAAGTAATGAATATACCATGGTAAAACAGTAAGTGTAGTGCATCATACCTCTTTACCATGCAGTCATGTTGGTCATTACATATATATTTTCAGGGTGTCCTCCGTTCCTGCTGTGACTTGCCTGAAGTTCAGGGATGGACTCACAATGGGAGTTGGTACCAGCACTGGGCAGGTAGGTGACTTGTGGCTTAATGCTAGCTTAACCCATTGATGCCTCGAGTGTCCAGAAATGCATGATTATTTTGATCATGCCTTCCTGAGAAAATCTTCTTCAGGAAAATATTTGAACGAAAAATATTAGTCATAGCCCATGCAATCTTCGTAGTAAGTTGTCCAAGTTATCAGCCAGTCTAAAGATCCAGCCATCCTCGCTTGTTCTCTCAAGGATTCACTATTAATAAAGTTCAGACAACGCTCCCTATTTCTATCATTGATGATTAAATCATGAAAAGTAGTCAAATCAAGCAACAGACTTTATGTCTGTGCTAGAAAACAAGACCGTGTGCATGCATGACCTTACTTATCAGAGTACATATTTTTTTTCGGTCAATTTGATAAATATCTGGCCACAGTGTTATAAGTGAGAAGTAATGTTAAGAATGGGTTAAGTGATGGGACAATGAAAATTTCCAACTTGTCTTTAAGTGCATCTTTTATTGTTTTCCAGATTTTGCTGTATGATCTTCGTTCTGATAAACCCCTGCTGGTCAAGGATCATTACTATGATTTACCAATTAAAGTCATCACATTTCATGAACAACAGAACCTTGTCTTGTCTATGGATAAGAAAATAGTCAAAATGTGGGACAGAAATACGGTAAGTAACACCCATCCCCATCCCCCCCCCCCCCCCCCCACCAAAAAAAATGGAAGTCACCTTTACTAGTACATAATCTCATTTAGTGATAACATTATGATTATTGTTGCACCATTTTATAACTACCTATGTCTCCTTATCAGTGTAGACATGGTTTCTGGCACAGTTCTCGTTGGCATCAAGACTTATTTGCAAGATATATCCAAAAATGGTCATTGAAATCTTACCACATTATTAGGGATCATTTCTTATGGCACTTACATGAACTGAGTAGATTTTGGTAACCTTTGATTTTCAAGGTCATGTTACTGATGTTTTGGATCAATATTCCTATGCTTGTTCAGACTAGCTTGTTTGCAAGATATCTCATAATCTGTCCATTGGAATCTTTTCAAACTTTCAGGGATCATTTCTTATAGTAATTACATGAACTGATAAGATTTGATAATTTTGCAGATGTTTGGGATCAACCCTAAATTAGCAGATGTGTATATTGCCTTACATATATATAATTGTTTTTCAGGGTAAACCTTTCACTAGTATTGAGCCTGGAACTGACCTGAATGATCTCTGTATTGTACCTGATACTGGCATGCTGTTCATGGCCAATGAAGCCCCAAAAATACTGGCATACTATGTACCTGTAAGTAAAAGCTACTTTTATATATGTGCTTGTGTGGATGTATGATTTAAGTTTACTTGTTTTTAACTTGAATTCAAATTCTGCTAATAGAAATGTAAAATGATGTATATGAATATTAATGTATGGTTTAAGACTACCATCTAACATAGGTAATCAACATGATATATAAACAATAATTAATCTTAACTAAGAAGTCATCTGGAAGAAGAATTGACATATTTGATAAAATGCCACTTTAGAAATTATTTCAGCAATTATCCTTTACTGTTTGACACATTCTATTGATCTTAATACCTTTTATTTCAAAAAGGAGAGGAAATATATGAGCATATTTATGTTATCACATTTAGTTATCACATCTTCCTCTAGTGAATCCACTCACTAATTCTGTTTCTTGTATTTACTAGGTCCTTGGTCCTGCACCAAAGTGGTGCTCTTTCCTAGACAGCCTCACAGAGGAGTTGGAGGAGAATCAAACGCCCACTGGTGAGTAGATAGAGAAGGTACCCCCTCAGCCTTAATTCTAGTACTGGACCCTCTTGTCAACCCAGCCAACCTGGCAACGGCTAAATGGCTATTAAAGCCTGTAAACCTTTTTGATCAGCCATAAGACTTGATCCTTAATTGAGGGCCTACCCTGATAGGCTAATTATTGAAGGTGATGCTTCTGGTTCGAATCTACATTGGGCTAGTGAAATAATTGGTTATTGTTAAGTAATGTCAGGGAGGTAGATACTAGGGAGATGCAGCGGGGAGGGGGCATGCAATTACCATACAATCACATTAGACTCCGTGCGCAATTGACGGTTAAGGTTGTCATTTACTGCAACAAACATGCCTGCAGTGTAATCATTGCTGTACTCGGGTCATTTAGGACTGGCCGGAAGAAAACATAGCATGCCTTTTGATTACAAGCAGGGTATATCAATTGATCCCCTGCTGTGACCTGTTACCCAGGTTGCGCTGCAAGATCTGGCTACAAGTCCATGTGATCTTCGTCTAAGGCCCTGTATAAGACAGAAATTAGGGTCCCTTTTGACATGAAAAGTATGTTTTGTTATATTTCCAGTTCTTGATGAATTCAAGTTTCAGTTTGTTTCCTTAGTAGTTTTAAGTCTATGTGGAAATAGTTTCTGAGCTGCTTGTTTTGCTTTATTTTCCAGTTTATGACGATTACAAATTCCTGACGCGACAGGAAGTGGAGTCTCTAGGTCTCTCCCATCTGATTGGTAGCAACATGATGCGAGCCTACATGCATGGCTACTTCATTGATGTCCGCCTCTACAATAAGGTAAAGCTATTATAAAGATTAGTTGATCATGGGCATGTAAATTGTGGACAGATCTATCTTCTCCATTTCTACCTGTCTTGTAAGATATATCATTACACTAGTTCCAGGGTCTTAGCTTGGATCTTAAAAATACCTGTCTAAAAACAGCATTCGCAAAATGTCTGCCCATCAAAATATTATAGCTACACAGCTTCCAATCCTTACACCAGTGTAATTCATTAGCCATTTATGTCAAAAAGTGCAATATATGCTTTAGCCATGTCTTAGATGGTTTGTTAGGAAAGGTATGGTCATAAGAACTAAAAAGTAAAATTAGAAAATTCTTCATAGAAATTTTTGCCGGTTTAAAGGAGAGTTTTTCAGGAGACTGCTTGTGCAAAAAACAAGCAAGGCAGGTCCTGGCTAGAGTCCTGCCCAACCCTACACTCCCTTTTCTTCAATTGTACTAGCCTGTGCTAATTATGCCAGCACTAATGTAGGGCCCTGCACGTTCATAAACTTTACCCATTTCCTTTGCAGGCTAAGTCAATAGCAGAGCCATTTGCCTATGAGGACTACAGGCGGACCAAGGTCCATGAGAAGATAGAAGAATCACGCGCCAACAGAGTCAAACTAAAGGTGAGCTCATCTGTAATAATTAGTGTTATACTGTACTGACTCCTGTAGCTTTATCGCCTTTCAAGCAATGCAAGTACATTTTTTTCTGTAAGATTGCATTGTTCTTTTTGTAGAGCACACATGGTCTGAAAAATTTCTTCATGACTCATTATTATGATAAGTACTAGAAAAATACTTGAAAAGTGACTGTTCCACCTAACCAGAACTTTCATCCAAAAAATCTTAAAATATTGTTCTTTTATTAAGATAAAACCATACGTGTCAAACCCTTTCTATGCCTCATATATAGATTGGTGATAATGAGGTCTTTTGATAGTTTTCTTGATAATGATTATAAAAAGACTTAATTGCTTGCATTTTAATTGTACCTAGAAATATGCATTTTAATGGTTTAAACCCTGTTTGTCTACCTCCAAATTGTTCATTATGTTTGTGACCAAAGATTTCTCTTGTTTTTCCTGAAATTCAAAAATGATGTTATGAAGATGATTTTTTCTTAGGCAATGTCCTGTGATTTGCTGTAGTCATCTTTCTCTTTTATCATTAAATGCCTGTCTGCCCCCAAAACATAATATGTTAAAGATAGATTTATAATTTTTCTTAAGGGAGCGACTGTTACCTTTCGAATTATGGGCCAGCCTGGCCCCCAGCTTCATAAAGTTAGGCGCCATAAGAAATACTAATGGCCTCAGGGAAAAAATCAGGTTCTTTTTCTTAAATATTACTAAATAATTGGTTGATATAATTATTGTATAGTGTAGATGAAATTATAAAAACCCTAGATTACCATTCTTGATAAACATTAAGCCTGTTTCTCATTGTCACTCAGTCAACTAACACTAACTTTCTAGGGACCCAGGGTAACTTTTAGCATCAGAGCAACCTTATTGGCGAATCTTATGGCAATCAGGGCAAATACCATATGTGGGAGACACATCCAAATTTGATTGATCAATCACAGACATTCAAACACAGGTGTAGTAGCGTGGTGTCTACGGGTCCATAATTGTTCTAGTTCAGTCATTCATGAAGCCTGTTATTTTCTGCAGAAACTGCCCAAGGTGAATCGTGAGCTGGCTGAGAAGCTGATTGAGATAGATGAGGGAAACACTATCAAGAAGAAGGGCAAGGTATGTATTGATGTTTACTGTTGGACTATACACCCCTTGATACTGTATACGACTTGAATTTGGAGTGCTAAAAATTTTTGATTTACAGCTGTGCTGTAGGCTATCTGTGCGACTTTATATTCATACATTCACACGCTCAAATATGCTATTTTGGCGCTATCATGGGGAGCACAAATATAGCAAAATTAAATCCCTGTAAAAAATACCAGTCATACAGTAATCAAACACCTTTGTGTTTGAGATTTCAGCCATTATGAAAGTATGCACATCAAGTCTCCTTTAAGTAAATGATGCGGCACATAAATTTATCACATCTTTTTCTCAATATTTCAGCACCATAAATATTTGCTTACATAGATATATTTGTGCTTATGTAAACAGCAAACATATTTTAAGAGTTTTACAGTAAATGTACTAGTTAAATTTACTATGAATCATACACTAAAAATGGCGATCTAAAATTTCATCATAAATTACATACCATTGCCAAGCTTAAATAGTTCAATTAGATGGACATTGAGATAGGAGCATGCCTTGATATTATTCTTTATTTCTCATCTTCAGAAGCAGATGCCAAGCTTGCTGAAGGACGATCGTTTCTCCGCCATGTTCTCTAACCCAGAGTTTGAGGTGGACACTGAAAGCGCCGAGTACAGACTTCTCAACCCAGTCGTCGCCCAGATTGATTCAGTGAGGAAGAAGAGAAACGAACAGGATCAAAAGGCAAAACAGACGAAGCAGAATGAGGCAAGCCAATTCCTTCTGTTTGTACAGACCTGTCCTAATTGTGTAGTTCCCTACCAACTGCTTTGCAAGCCTGGGACAGAGATGTTCCTGCCTAGGCTTAGACTTAAAATACAAAGGCACTGCAAATCTGTCAGAGGGTCTCTTCTGTCATAGCAAGATCAGCTTACCTCTTCATGACATGAAATAGAAAGAGTGTGTATTGAACGTTAATTGATTTTCAGTTCATAATATTTTAGAGAGCTCATACTCATAGGGGAATAACGTACTATTATAATGAAATAAAATACAATCACTAAATAGCTAGCGGAAAGAGCCATTTGTTTGAGACTGAAATTTCTAGACATTCCTCTTCAGAACAATCAGATAAAGGGATGGGAATCTGTTTTTGGTTTTAAAGCATTCATTTGGTGACACAAATCAACCGTCAATTGAAGATACTCTATGCCTTGTTTGCATTGAGACGTAATTTGCGCATCTCATGGAGTCTGCATTTTTTGAACTGGGCACCATTATTTGGACATCCGATCGCTATGCTAATATCATACAACATGCTGACATTATAACTTGTCATTCAACACCCACACACAAAAATAAAACTGTGCATTAAATTCAGCTGCTTGTCGAGCACATTACTTTATATGCACAGCATAAATACGGTTAACAGTAATCGGTTCTGAGTCAAGAAGGAAATGTTTTTTGTACTTTATATCAGGAGGAGCCAGAAGGGCGGCCCAGCAGTGAGGAGGAGAGTTCCGATGACGACCAGGAATGGAGGCAGGAGGTAAAGAAGCAGCATCGTCTTCTTCAACAAGAGAAAAAGATGAAGAAAGAACAAGAACAACTGGAGGCCAAACTGAACCCCAAATTCATAGAAGGGCAGGATCTGCAAGGCCTGCAAGAAAATAAAAAGAAGAAAAAGAAAGATATAACTAAGTAGGTCTAGTAGATACTATTTGTAAAACATACATGTCTTTGACAGCCTGAAATTAGGCCATTTAAAATTCAATTTAAAAAGTATGTCAGACTGATCAGTGAACACTCTTATAACGATACTGGTTTGGCTGCTACTGTATAAAATAGTTAGTCTCCTAGTATGTTCATTGTTGGCCGAGGCATTCACTGTTGATCTGATTAGAAGGGAAAAGATTTAGGCTTTGAAATATGTAAAAAGTCTTTAAATAACCTTATGTTCACAGATTAACCCAATAAGCCACATTAACTTTGCTTTGTTACCAAGATAGTTCTGTATGTGAAAGTATTAAATGTCTATGCTTATATTCGCAAATTAACCCCATAATTTCTTGAAGTTTCATCTGCAATTTTAGCATGTCCTTGTGAGTATTTTACATGAAAAAAATCAAAATATACTTTTGGCTGTGGCGTATTAAGAATGATTTCGTATTTGTTTTTTCAGGACTAGCCTTGGCAGCCGTCTCAAGGAGACTGGTGACAGAACCATGGTCAGAAAGTCTGGTCATGTGGGTGGAAACATGGAGGCTACATTCCGATTCGAAATGGTAATCATTTGTTCAACTTATATAAACTTATCATAGGATTCTATTCTACTTTTGGTCACCACAGACATGATTTAGTTGATATGTTCATCACCATAAGCATAAAAAGTAACAACAGAAGATCCAACGTTGACAGTTCAACAAAATGTATTGAATGACACTACTTGTGTCAGTATTGATCCTACTCAGGATGATTTAATTTTATAGATTTTACTAAAATGCTATGTGGAATAACTATGTGCCAAAAGTAGTTTCTGAAATTATTGATATTTATAACAGATGGTCTCTCAATATGCTATTGTGTTCCTAATGTATTGTTCTTTGTCCTTTCAGAGTGATAAGGATAAGAAGCGGCGGAAAGAAGCAGAGTTGCATCATGCAGAGAGAAGAAAGATTAGACGTTCTGCGGCTCAGCTACCTAAAAAGAAATCGCGGAACTTCTAAATGAAAACCGTGATAAAGTTAAAAAGGCATGCATCGATTGTTAAAATCATACCTCAATTTTTCTAGACATTAAAATGAATATTGTTTTTCATGCTACATTGATATAAGTAGGTTTTAAAGGATATGGGTGTATTGAATTGACAGTCTTCACCCATTTTAAATTCACTTGAAAGTACATCTGGATCAATCAAAATTCAATCATGGTGATGTGGAAATGATGATAAAAATGTGTTAAACATCCTTCATAGTCCATTGAGTGGAATTATAGAATGGTCATTCTTTGAGGAAAAAAAACTCTAAAGAGTACTGTTTTAATGCCACCAATCAGGATCCTACTGCATCTACTCTGTCATTTTGTTCGTATTGCTGCTGCATAAATGTTTTGGTGTCATTTTAGTTTCCTGCAGTATGTATGATGTACGGTTTTCCATGGACCCTTTTGATGACAAGGTCCATGCTAAGTGAGGGAATGGGTGAAAATGTGTCACTATATTTATTTTAACTCATTTCACACATGCAATACCTGATGAGTATTCAGTGATGTTCATTAGTTGAACCAAAGAATGAATTACCATGCCATCATTGTATATACATCATGTTTTATGTGAATGAAGAGTTGAATCTTTAGCCCATGCATGCCCTAGATGCCTGGCTGTGGAGCTTCATCAGAACTTATGGTATTTCTAAAAATAATCCAATTCTACTTAAGATAATTGATGGAGAGTTGTTGATCATGTTGCAATAGAAATTTCTCTTTTAAGTACTTCCCAAAATATAGATTTATAGGAAAGATATTCCCAAAACATCAAGGCCTTTTAGAGGAATCAAATTATATGACTGAGATAGAGCAACTATTCTACACAAAACTGATCCTATGAAATAAATTAATGTAGGTTTGTAAAATACACATTACCACAAAATGTATATACAAACATGCTGGTCTCCTATTGTATATCAATACTAAAGAAGAGACCGATTTTATTTGTAAGAGACATATTGGCAAATCATGTGGAAAAATTCACCGAAAACGAAAGCATCTATTTTGTTGTGCAATTTAGTGGATATTTAATTCGCATTTTAAGTCATAAAATTTGATAGTAGAAAATATTCATGCAGATTATTTAGGTACGTTCAACTGCAGAATTTCTGAAGACCAAGATCTATTTTAGTTCAGTGTTTTGTTAACTGCTGAAGAAGTTAGTGAGTCTGCCTATGTGATATTCAATTTAAAAAAAAGTTGTAATACATATACATGTATTATGATTGGGAGAATGTTGAACTCACACTTTCTTAATGTGGTACCTTCAAAGTTGCACACATTATAAAAGACATCAAATTACTTGTAAGAGGAGCCTAAACTAAGACTGCTTGGAATATACATGTTTAGGTTCTGACAATGAGCATTTTTTGTACTGGCCAGGTATAGCTAGATGCCTAGATGCTTCATTTCCTTAGTATGTGTGGTTTGCAATGGAGATGGTGAAATGTTTATGTAAATAAATGAACTATATTAGCTATACATGTCTTTGTGTTGATTATTTGTCCTAAGCTCAACAGTGGCAGATTGTGTGGGACCCTATTAATCCTTAGAAATCCTATATTTCTAAAATTAGACATTATATGATAAGCTATCATGAATGATAAGTTCTACATGAGGATGTGGCACTTAGGTGAGTATGCCTTGTGGTACAAATGAGGGCCTACAGTTCAGTATTTATGTAACATCATTAAAGATGACCTGTTTTCTGACAGTTGAAGCTCTGTCTTAAACTGGATGACTCTGACCTCGACTCACTCACCTTTTAGTAATTGCCCATTAATATTTATAAAAACAAGCAATATTTAGAGCTGAGTTTAAAAACACTGAATATGAAATTCTTGGTCAATGAATTCTTCATGATACAGGTGAACTTGGATATGACGGACCACTGTACGACAGATTTCTGTCTATGGCGGCCTATATGCCTGGTCCCAGTCCAATGCATATCAAGTATGTGTCATATGTATATGACAGATTTTGCATATGACGGACCAATTTTTCTGGTCCCATTGAGTCTGTCATATCCAAGTTTGCCTGTAATATAAAGGTCTTATGATACTCTCAACTGGTGACACCTATTGAGTATCTAACAAACTAAAATAATCTGTAACAATTTTCCTGACACTACAGCCAATTCGGAAAAGAAATTAGTACAGATATACCTTTCTACTAAATACATACCATTATGACTATATTGGCCTATTGAAAATTAAATGTAAGGGACAGACACGTTCTTATATAAAAATGGGTTCAAATAGTGTAGCAATTTACCATTTTTGCAAAATTATGCCAAAAATGTTCTATTTCACAAAATTGTGATTCAAATCTAATATGATGACCTGTCATATTCTTTATGTCAATGTGTAAATGATTTAGACTTTTTTGGTGAAAATTAAGTATGATAATTTTGGCATGCTAATTTTTGCTTAAAAACTTGTGTCCTCAATTCCTTGACTTTGTCCCAAAATTGCTATACAACCGCAAATGCTTTCATCATAGCAGTACAGTATTTCAGGCAGTTACATTATCTCTCATGGGATAGCATTATTTACATAGATAGAAGTCAGATTTTGAGATTTGGATATCGAAATATTTTTTTACAATATTGCATTATTTTTCAAAAATCTAGGAAAAAAAGGTGAATACCCATTAAAAAAATGATTATTTTTAAAATAACTGTGCTTCTTATTCTATTTATTTTTTAATGGAAATTTTCAGGAAAATCAAACTGAAATGCCCTCCTTGTGTTTACATGTCTACTGCTGTGCGCCAGTCGCATTGTGGCTATCGTAGCGCTACGATCTTGAACGTCGTCTTGCAGGTGCCCGGCGTTTCGGCGTCAGTTGCCGCGGCACATTCGGCGTGTGTTACCCTACCGGCAAACATGGCGGACGTTGAATGGTTGAGTGCTGAGCAGGTCTATGAGCCTAACGCTAACCTGCGAAATGAGGCTCATATTAAAAGTATGGACGAGTACCAGAGGCTTTACAAGCAGTCTGTGGAAAATCCTGAAGCATTCTGGGGAGAATTGGCAAAGACCTTTTACTGGAAGTCACCTCCCACCGGCAAATTTTTAGAGTACAACTTTGATGTGAACAAGGGACCAATCTCAATCAAGTGGATGCAAGGAGCAGTGACTAATGTTTGCTACAATGTACTCGACCGGCATGTCGAAAATGGTCTTGGCGAAAAAGTTGCATTTTACTGGTATGTATTTGCTGCACTGAAAACTTAGTATAATATAAGCATATAGAATATATGAAAGAGTGGTGTCAGATGTGATCACACCTAAGTTGAGGCCTAAACAATCAAACAATGATTGTTTGTTTCCTGGTAACTGTCCAAAACATATTATAGGGTAGGTAGGTAGGGATTTCTTTTTTTGTATTTAATATGCAGGTTACTTTTATAAATCTCCCAATCTGTAAAAGACCACCCTAGTGAGTTCCCTTGCAACTCAAATATCTGACATATTCACATTATCATGATTATGAAAGGCAAAAAAACTTTGACAGCTATTGGCCTCTCCAAACTGTTCAGTATGCAGGGTTGCAGGAAACAAACTTTTTTGTTTGGCCTAATCCTATTGTTCAGTATTCACCTACTGGAGCCAGTCACAAGATAATCAGATTAAATGTGTATATGATTTGTGTGGCCTTTCCCTTCTCACTCTCGCAGTTACTCTAATCCCTAGCTGCGGCCTGGCTAAGATAAAGAAAACCAGTGATCGCTAACCGCAACTTATCTGGACCATAGACCTTCAGTCATCAGTGTCGTGCAGTACAACATGCCAGGGATTATAGCTGTATAGCATTCTGGCATAGAAAAAGGTGCTCATTATTGACTACAATGCTGCAGACTTAGGACCGGGTTGAGTTTTAAAACCATTTTCAAAGAATTAGACAGTGATTTTAGTGATGCAATCAACTTAATGTGATTAAAAAAAGTGTATTTCTTTCATCATGCTATAATAGTGATTAAGTTAGAGATGCAGAGCCTTGTGGCGACTTAAGCTTTGTACCTGCTGACAACGCGTCAAAGGCAAACCCTATTTTTTTTCCAACCAAATTCAACTCCCAATCAACATAAAACATGCATGAAACATTTTTTTGAAACAAAGAGTATGAAAGTACGAAAGTGTATCACATTTTTTCCATTTTTGACTGTTCAAAAGTTATGGAATAAATGTCAAACAATGGCTTATGCCAAAAGTCTTGTTATAACCGAAGTTAGACGAATCCATCATGACACCCATCGTTTTAGAAAAATCCCTGTTACGTCCAGCACGGTCCATGTAGACTCCTTTGATATTATTTAGGCCATTGTGTTCGAAATAAAGTCGCTATGAGGAAAAGGAAATTGCACACACTCAAAAAACTTGAAAAAACAACAACATCATTGTTGTGCCAGCCCTATCTTGGACAAGAAAGTAAATGGTTAATGCAGTCTCTTGACTCTTCACACAGAGGCTTACAACCAGAACCCAACTTTAATAGAAAACTATGTGATTTGTTATCTGGCTACCTTAAGAGCCAGGTTAGGACATGCATGTGGTAGACATTGTCTTTGTGAGAAGAATTCAGATGGAATAAACATTTTTATTGTGTATAAATTTCTCCTGTAAGGCCATATAATTCCCAGGTTCCTACAGGTGTATTATGGGACCATATTTTTGTCTGGGTCGGTTTCCTTAGACCTGGAAAAATCCTGGCCATTATATTGCTTACATAAATAAACACATATATGGAAATACATGCCTGGATCATGTTTATATTTAAAGACAATGTCAGGAAAGCAATCTGTAAACTTAAGTGTCAGTAAAATAAATAAAATGAATAAAATTATATATAAATGACAAATTTTAGCTTGTTAATGATGTGAATTACATCTCGAAATACAGCTGTGCCCGGTTGAAAACATACCTTTCATGATTATTTGAAACCAATATTCTCATTTCTATATTGTTCTGTTCATAGCATTAACTATGCATGAGCATATTCATTGTTCATATTGCTTGCTGAGTATGTCTCTTTGTCAGCAAGCTTTTGCTATTAACTGGGGTCTGCTACCGCTAGTATACAATGTGTCCTTGTCAGTGACTTGGATTATATATTTCTGCTATTGGCAAAAAGAATAATCCCATGTAGTGATGTAGGACTCAATTATCAAAAGTACCAAGCAGTCTTGCTTATTAGTACTTTTGTATTTCAAAAGGGTATACATGTATACATCTATATACAATTATATTGAGTCTCTGATGTGACTCTATATGACAAGTAATTTTGCATGTGGCTAGGAACTTATTTACTATATAGGAGTGTTTCGATACCATGTGGTACACAAACCGGCGCTCTGAATATTTTTCCACCTTTTTATGGCACTTTTTGTAGTTAATGCCTTTTATACTCAACAAGTGAGGCATTTCTACTGTGACTACCTGGTGTCTCATCCATGCCCTATATATCCATCCAACCATATCCAGCTTACTCTGTTGAACTGGTTTTAGTTGTTTCCTTGTTTAATATGGGAAGACTATTATCAGTGAAGGTTTCAGGATAATTTAGTACCCTTAGTTGCAAATATAAGAGTAGTTTGGGTTTATACTAGATGGGGCAGGGTTGATGTCACGGGTGTGATACAACATCTGAGTTCATTACTTTAGTCAAAATTACCATTAAATGAAATCATTGAACTTTAAATGAGATGGGGATCAGATACATCAAACCTTTGCACCCTCATTATATACAGTATTAAATATAAATGAAAATTGAAAATAATTCACACTTCTCCTAAATGATAAGATGAGGTTTATACCTCAAATCTTTACCCTTGAGCATCAACACCCATTGGTTGCTTCAATGGTTCTGTCTGCTGTTATAGAGGTACCATCAAAAGAGCCAGGCCCCTTTCGGCCCCTATGAAAGGGCATAGTTGGGTACAAAAATTTGAAGTAGTCATTGATCATTATTTAATTCTAAAGGATGTTGATTTCATGCTAGAATGGAATCTTTAAAAGTTGAACATCTTCAGATCAAAAATAGTATTTAGTACTATTCACCAAATACAGGTATTTGATTTATAGGGTTTTTATTTTGTATCTAGTATGTAGAAGAAAATTCAACTTTGTGTGCAACAAGATAATGTTCAAACTATTCAGGTGTAGAAATTCTCTAGATGTCCTTGTGTGCTTTACTGATTGCATTGTGTTCAGAGAGTAGAAAAAGTAGGTGACCCATGCAAAGCAATCACTAGGTTCATCGTTGTAGGCAGTACAACCTGCGGGATGACCTATATGTGCAGCATGTGTAAATGTAGAACCACCATGAATGATATTTGAAACTACCGGTGGGTGTAGCATAGCCATATACTCCCCATCTACAATATGCATTGGTTTAAAGGGGCTTATGCTTAACTATACCCTGCATTCAGTCGGGCCTCTGCTACCGGATATGCTTTGGCCCATAGTGCAAACTATACCTCAGGCTAGATCATAGTTTCCATGATGGGTATGCTTTGGCCTAGTGCAAACTGTATCTCAGGTCAGATTATAGTTTCCGTGATCAGTGTTGAGTGACATTCACAAGAGCGCCTTGATTGATCAATATTTCAGGTGCGAGTTATGTTAATTTCAAGAGAAATTTGTACTGGCTTATCATGTGATGTCCCTCACACATGCCCTGGGCTCAAATCCCAGCCAGGACATGTGAGAAGGTTGCAAGTGACTTAAGGTAGTGTCTTTTGCAGGATATTCTAGAATCCTCTACCACTTACAACTGGGATATTAATTTGCAGCTAATAAATGAATTTTAAAATCCAAATGATTTTGTATAGGTTATATCTTGTCTGCAAGATAATTTCAATGAATGATTATATTGTAATTTTTCAGAGATGCGTAAATATGAATATCCAGAACTGAGAACATGTAATTGAAACAATCAATTGCTGTATTTTCATATTTCAGTGAGTGCAACATGTACCTAGCTTCAGATAGATAATATGGTGTTGGATTATCATGTTATTCAGTGAAGGGCATATTGACAGGGATGGATAGCGGTCAGTGTATGAGATATGACCTTTAACATTGAGAGCTGGACATTGCTCTATGACATGTTTGACTGTTTGAGGCAATGTTTGCATTGTCACAGCCTCACAGGGGTAGACATGAACATTTTAGAGATGATTGTATAGGATAAGGCAATTACACATAATAAAAAATTTAAAATGATCAGCTATACCGATTTCTGATTGCCCCAAATGCAAAAGAAAACCATCCCAATATATCATAATTATACACTAATGCATATATAGACAATTTGTAGCAATTTTATATACAATGTATATATATATATATATATATATATATATATATATATATATATATATATATATATATATATATATATATATATATATATATATATATATATATATATATATATATATATACAGGGTCTTAGCCAGGAATTCAAAAATGCCTGTCCAAAACAGCAATTTCAAAAGTTCTGCCCGTCCAGATTTAGCTACTAATCAACTTGAAATCCTTATACCAGCTACATTTAAAAGCCTAGTGTGTCAGAAAGGGCAATTTACACTTCATCTATGTCTTAGAAGATGATCTGTTAGGAAAATATTTGGTTATCACCCACCAAAGGTTAAAATTGAAAAATCTTCATTGAAATTTTTACCTGTCCAAACAGGAGGTTTTTAGGAAACTACCTGTCCAAAAGACAGGTAGGACGGGTCCTGGCTAAGTCCCTGTATATATATATATATATATATATATATATATATATATATATATATATATATATATATATATATATATATATATATATATATATATATATATATATATATATATATATATATATATATATATATATATATATATATATATATATATATATATATATATATATATATATATATATATATAATATATATATATATATATATATATATATATATATATATATATATATATATATATATATATATATATATATATATATATATATATATATATATATATATATATATATATATATATATATATATATATATATATATATATATATATATATATATATATATATATATATATATATATATATATATATATATATATATATATATATATATATATATATATATATATATATATATATATATATATATATATATATATATATATATATATATATATATATATATATATATATATATATATATATATATATATATATACATATATATATATATATATATATATATACATACATATATATATATATATATATATACATACATATATATATATATACATATACATATACATATATATATATATACATATACATATATATATATATATATACATATACATATACACATATATACATATACACATATATACATATACACATATATACATATACACATATACACATATACACATATACACATATACACATATACACATATACACATATACACATATACACATATACACATATATACATATACACATATATACATATACACATATATACATATACACATATATACATATACACATATATACATATACACATATATACATATACACATATATACATATACACATATATACATATACACATATATACATATACACATAATATACATATACACATATATACATATACACATATATACATATACACATATATACATATACACATATATACATATACACATACATATATATACACATACATATATATACACATACATATATATACACATAC
>OZ012684.1:71289257-71459998 GCA_963942565.1 Maea johnstoni | reverse complement strand
CTATCTAAACATCTAGATAGATAGACAGATAGACAGATATCTAGATATCTATCTAGATATCTATCTATCTATTTAGATATCTATCTAGATATCTACCTATCTATCTAGATATCTATCTATCTAGATATCTATCTACCTAGATATCTAGATATCCCTATAGTTATCTAGATAGATATCTAGATAGATAGATAGATAGATATTTAGATATCTAGATAGATATCTAGATAGATAGATATATAGGTAGATAGATATCTAGATAGATAGATAGGTAGATATCTAGATAGATAGGTAGATATCTAGATAGATAGAATATTGAATTATGAAGTGGTACATGATTTTAAGCTCGATTTTCGTTTTTCAAAACTGCAAAGGAAAATTGAAAAACGAACATCGTCTTCTATTTTCGTTTTTCAAAACGGAAAACGAAAATTGAAAAACGAACATCGTCTTCGATGTTCGTTTTTCAAAATGGAAAATAAAAATGGAAAAACGAATTTGGGGTCGAAATTCGATTTTCAATTTGTAAAACACAAAACGAAAATCGAATTATGAAGCGTACCAAATCAGGGTATATTCTGAACCAGGGTACTGCCGTACCATTGGATATTTGGTTTCAAATAGGATATCCAAAAGTGGGATTTTGGTCAAAATCCTACATTTGGTTAGAGCTAGGTAAATGAAAAATCGAAAATTAAACCCAATTTTCTAATTTCCATTTTATAAAGAAAACAAGAAATTGAAATCCAATTTTCAATTTTCCGTTTTTTAAAAAAAATGGAAAATTGAGATTTTGAAATCTGATTTTCTATTTTCCATTTTTTTATTTACAAAATAGAAAATACTTCCTTTCTTACCAATAGAGGGCAGCACTCCTTGTGCATTTGTTTCAGATGTTAGGGCTCCCTGAACAAGAGGTTGATACTTGGCATGCTTTAATTGACAATCGGTGGTTTTGGCTCGACCTTACGGCAGTTTTTGGTATCATCGCTTGTTCACAGAGGTGCAATGTACAGATAAATAAATGAATAATTTAATTAGAAGAAAATCTTGGCAGTTGAAAAGCGTTTAGAGTTCAAATCGCTCTTTAAATGACAGTCAGATTTACTATTTAACCATATTCTGGGCGATTTTATTTTAATTCTCTGCAACTCAGATATTTTTATTGTCTTGTTTCATGAAATTAAAACATTTGTACAATTGAACAACACGTTGCATTGAGCGGGGCTGGGTTACTCTATACTGCTTATTTCTATTTTCTTTTTGTATTTTCTAGTATATTATAGCTAATGCTAACATATGTGCTAAAATCTATATGGTACCAAGCACACCCTTTGGATATGCTGATGACGTCGCTACCTGCTGTCTCAGCAAGTTTAAACTGGATAGAGCGATGGATATAGTATATAGACACGGGTGTGTTTGGCGCTACGAGTTTAATGCCAAAAAAAGTGGCGTTTTGGTATACGGTGAAAGCAAGAAAGAGCATAAACTTAATTCTGCCAGTAGGTGTTTTAAACTAGGCCCTGATAGAGTCAAGGAACGTGTAAATTACGAACATGTTGGTATTCGGAATTGTATTTTCTCTGACGACACCTCTGGTATCGAGGATCGTATCGCTAAAGGCAGGCGTACCTTTAACTCTATTTCTGGTATCGGGATTCGTAGAGGTGGTATTTCCATGGCCACATGCAATGTAATATTTTGGTCTGTGGTGATACCCACTGCACTGTATGGCTGTGAGCTTTGGATGATGGATGATGCATCTATTAACTTAATAGAGGAATTTCAAAATCTCATTGGGAAAAGAATGCAACGGTTCCACCCTAGGATCCCTAACGTATGTGGCTTTTATGGTCTAGGCTGGATGAGACTGGAGAGGATCATCCAGATTAGAAAAATTATGTTTATTAGGACAATTATGGTAATGAACGACGATGACCTCCCTAAGAAGATATTCTGTGAAAGGGCAAGATTTTACTTTATGTACCCTATAATCGGGAGTGAGAATCAATGTCAAAGTGCTGTTTTTGATTTGCTAAACGTGAGTTCACTTTTCAACATGCTAGAGCAAGTCAAAAACATGGTAGAAAGACAACATTTCTACCCTAAAAACGTGTGGAGAAATATGGTATGGTCTAAGGGATGGCAATTAGAGGACCTCCACTGGAGGATCGAAGGTGTGTTGCACAAAAGTTTGGACCTGTTAAAAGGTATCAACCCTGTTAATCGATATCTAGTTTGGTGGATGCTGGCTGACAAATTTCCTACTCTAATTAAAGACTGCGAGATTCTAGCCAAAATTATCAGCCATGCCAGTATCCTTAAAGCGGACGATTTCAAGTATAAAAGACTACTTGGTACTGATAAGATGTGTGAGCTCTGTAATGATTTCGAGATTGAGGATGCTAGACATTTAATCCTCCGATGTTCTCATTTTGAACATGAGAGAAGCGCTATGTTTAATGAAATATATCAAATAGAAGACGGGTCTGGTTATATGTTCTTTGATAATGATACGGATATGCTCTATACCATACTAGGTAGACCGAACAATCAACTTAATGATGATCAGTTGGAAAAGATAAGGTTGATCATCCTTAAGTATGTGGCTTCCATTTACAGGGTGAACGTGAGAGCGAAGATTGGCGTAGGCTAATCTAGCACCACCTTAACCCCCATTTTTCAGACCCTTAAGGTAGACCGACACCCTTCCACATATGGACTAGACCCTGATCATTGATACAACTCAAGACGCACCTGGCATTTTGTAAATATGTTTCTTGATTTATTGTTATATCTGCTTTTGTATTCTATACAGCCAATAAATGATATATATAGCATTGACTCAATACTGTATATTTCCATTCTACTTTTAATAAAAAAAATCAAGTATATATGCAGATTTATATAAACATATTCCGGCACGCACACCTTCCAAATCATTATGAAATGCAATATACTGTATTCAAAATAGTTATCTTTCCAAGGAACCTACTTTCTTGTTCTACAACTCAAATATTGATGGAGTTGATATTAAGAAATATTCTTTTATTGATTGTTTATAAAGAATTCACTAAAACTGTCTGATCGTTGCAGAGCCCCGATTAGTCATTTGCAACATATATGCTTCAAGTGTCATTCACGGCTAGTCGTTTTCGTTTTTTTTTGTCACTTCTTATAGGATATTGTGGCTACGTGTCGCGCTTAGATAGTTGCATGTGTTGGATGAAACCGCTGCACCTGAGACAAAATAACACCGTCTGACGATACACACACACACACACACACACACATACACTCACACACACACACACACACACACACACACACATAATTCATTACGCAATAACAATCATGATGGTTTTATCATCTTAATTGATGATCTTAATCGTCAAGTGATGACGTTTCTACAAATTGTTCATAAATGTAGGGATCGTGATATAGTGACCGTTTGTATCTCCTTTATCTAACCAAATACACGTTTTTGACTTTAATCCTGCCTTATTAGGCGCTTCCGCAGACCACACAATCAATAGACAAACTTATTTGTACGGAAAAAAACATTTCTAGGTAAAGTATATTTTGAGGTAGGTTTTAAACACCACAAACATATTTTGATAGATTTACAAAAATATACTTTTGCGTGAATTGAAATTTAAAATGATATGGCCTATATGCATTTATTTACAAAAGGCAAACAGTTACAATGATTCTACAGTTAACAACTCGTGTAATGTTGCACAAAGACTTACGTAATAAACACAAAGGCCTTGAATATAGGTTTTGTGTGATCTTACAATAGCAGAGCGAATACGAATATGATATATACGAGAGACATTTAAATGCATCATCTTTTAAGGATATTTAACACTATCCTAAACCTTCCGTGTGAATTGTACTTCCAGGAAAGTGAAAAAGCAGGCAATGCAACTTTTGAAGCACAGGAAATAAACACACTACAAAACAATAAAAACAACTGAAAAGCAAGACACCAGATTTTAGTTGTGCCACGATTTGATCTTCGCGATATAATCTTAATCTGCCCATCATTAGAGTGTCATATTGATCTATAATACTTTTTGAATTACTTTTTGAACTTTTGTATCAAGTTTCAATCAAAAAGGTACCAGGAGAGATGTGGATCTGGTTCTGATTGACATATTTCATTTCTAAAATTGCTTTGTTTGACAAACAGCCACCAAAACTGTATTTTTTGGGGCGGTTAGAGGCATTGATAGATTAATAAATGTAGAGCATTTTAAAAAATTCAATTGATACCTATTGCCACCCGTTGCCTGTATGGGCAGTTATCTAGCTTTTTCCGACCTGTAATTTACAACTTAAAGCACGTATTCTAACCGTACGTTTGCCACTAAAACGGCTAGACAATCCATTATACAAGGGGGTGACATTGCATTTGATTGATATTGCAATTGAAGTTGAATCGTGTAAAAAACATCCCTTCTTTTATCAAAACACTGACGCCGGATGAACGGGAACACGTACTTTAACTTTATATTTCATAATCCTCTGCCTATTTAGCGGCAGCAGACTCGGAAGCCCAGTCACTTTGGGAGTCACTCGGCGTCAGAACTGCCGATATTTTGTGGACAATGTAAGGGGATTTCCCCCCCCCCCCCTCCCGATTTCGTACCTGGGTTCAAAAAGGTACCCTTCCTTTACAAATCGCGGAAATACATAGGTCTTCAAAGACCCCTTCTTCGCAAAATACGTAGCGCAAGTGCGGCCCCCTAAGTATGTTATCCGTGACGTCATTCTTTACTATTCTCTGCCAATAGATGTCGCCTATTATTATTCATCGAGGAAACATATTTAACCCCCCCCCCCCCCCACCTTGATATGAGCTATATATTTGTGCACTAACCACACAGTATGAGTAGCGATTGTCAATTGACCGCAAATTAATACAATAGACATTACCATGAATTCATTCTGTAGCAAAATCGCCATTGCACAACAAATTTAAAATATGATTGATAGAAGTAGAATGTTAAGTAGAATGATTTATGTCGATTCTGACGATATAAACCGCATTCAATTTGACCCACTATAATCATGTCGGGTGAGCATTTGTTGCACGACAGCATTTGTTTCGTAGGTGCACATATGTGTTGGCTTATCATGGGTGGTTAAAATTTCCTGCTGTGCGCTCGATGACAAATCTGCAAATCCCCCAATATTTGATCCAAACCGTACACGGCATTGAAAGATAAGTAATCATGCATGCATGAGGCCTCTATCAAAAGGCGGCGAAACCCGTCACGACGACAGGGAGAGTGGCATTCTTCCTGACGAACGGATACGAAATACTTCTTTTCGCTACAAAACTTCCCCTTGCGCATTACGTTTCATGATACTCTAAAGAACAAACATACACGCACAAGCTTAAATATATAGATTTATATATATATACACACACACACATATAAATATATATATATATATATATATATATATATATATATATATATATATATATATATATACATATATATATATATATATATATATATATATATATATATATATATATATATATATATATATATATATATATATATATACAATATATATATATATATATATATATATATATATATATATATATATATATATATATATATTTAAGTATGTGCGTGTATGTTTGTTCTTTAGAGTATCATGAAACGTATATATATATATATATATATATATATATATATATATATATATATATATATATATATATATATATATATATATATATATATATATATATATATAAATATAAAGAGAGGGAGAGGAAGAGAGAGAGAGATAGATATATAGATAGATATATATGTATATAATATACTAGTATATGTTTATGTCTGTGCGTGTATCTTTGTTCTTTCTAAAGAGTATAATGAAATGTAATGTGCATGGGAAATTTGTAGCTAAAAGAACTATTTTTATCCGTTGGTCAGGAAGAATGCCACTTCCCCACATCTGTCTTCCTCTCGTCATGACGGGTTTCTCCGCCTTTTAATAGAGTCCTCATGCTTGATTATTCATCTGACCATGACGTGTACGGTTAGGATCAAATGTAGGGGGATTTGCAGATTTGAAATCGAGCGCACTGCACGAAATGATAACCCAATACGTTCGTGCGCGTACGAAACAAATGCTGCCGTGCAACAAATGCTCACCCGACATCATGATTAGAGTAGCAGGAAAAATTGGCCTCTATGTTTACGATAATAGTAGAATATTCGCCTTTCCGTGGGTCAAATTGAAAGCGGTTTAGATCGTCAATATCGCCATAATTCATTTTACTTAACATTCTACTTCTATCAATCATATTTTAAATTAGTTGTGCAATGGCGATTTTGCTACAGGATGAATTCATAGTAATGTTTATTCTGTTAATTTGCGGTCAATCGCTACTCATACTGTGTGGTTATTGCACACATATATAGCTCATATCAAGAGGGGGTAAAATGTTTCCGCGATTAATTAGAATAGGCGACCTCTATTGGCAGAGAATGGTAAAGAATGACGTTACTTCTAACAAAGAGGGGGGGCCGCACCTACGTTACGTATTTCGCGGAAGAAGGGGGTCTTTTTAAGACCTCCGCATTTCCGCGATTTGTAAAAGAAGGGTACCTTTTTGTACCCAGGTACGGAATATGGGGGTGAAAGTCCCCTTACAATCCACGAAATATCGGCGGCTCTGACACCGAGTGACTTCCGAAGTGACTGGGCTTCTGAGTCTGCTGCCGCTAAACAGGCAGAGGATTATAAAATATAAAGTTAAAATTCGTGTTCCCGTTCATCCAATGTCAGTGTTTTGAAAAAAACGGTTGTTTTTTTACACGAAAAAGTCAGCGTTTTTTTTAAATAGAGGTGCCTAATTGGCCTCAAATCAGTGCTTTAGGGGTATTTTTAACTTTTGAGCACGAGCGTATGCACCCCCCTAAATACCAAAGTGTCCCCCCCCCCGGGAAATCCGACTGTCATTTAAAGAGCGATTTGCACTATCAATGTTTTTCATCTGCCAAGTCTTTCCTTTCATTGAATTATTTATTTATCTTTATGTAAATTGCACCTCTTTAAAAAAGCGATAATTCTTTAAACCGCCGTAAGGTCAAACCAAAACCACCAATTGTCAATAAAGGCATGTTTACCGTCAACCTCTTGTTCAGGGCGCCCTAACACCTGAAACAAATGTACCAGGAGTGCTGCCCTCTATTGGTTAGAAAGGAAAACAAGTAAATCAAAATGAAAAATAGAAAATCAGATTTCAAAATCTCAATTTTCCAATTATCCTCAAAAACGGAAAATTGAAAATTGGATTTCAATTTCTTGTTTTCTTTCTAATTTGTAAAATCGGAAATTGGATTTTGATTTTTGATTTTTCATTTACCTAACCCTAACCAAATGTAGGAAATTGCCCAAAATCCCACTTTTCGATATCCTATTTGAAACCAAATATCCAATGGTACGGCAGTACCCTGCTTATTCTGTCCAAACATTTTTTAATTAACAATTGAAAATAAAAAAACACGTTTCATTCTTAATTATTCAATTTCCTATTAACATTTGAACATAGAAAAACACAAACATTTTTTTTATTTTCTATTTATTGTTTTCTAACTTTATATTACAAAAACACATATATAAAAAATAATTCTTTTTTCATGGCCTTAGTATTGAAACAGAAATCAATGTATTAAAAGTGTGTGTAATATCTTGTGCATATATAGACAAATGAAAATGAAATACCACTTTTCCAATAGTCTATGTAAGCCTAGTGTATTGGTAAATGATTTTTGCAGTTAATTTTCAATATTTCAATTTCCTATTCTCAAATAGAAATTGAAAATTATAAATTGATTTTCAATATTTCAATTTCCTATTCTCAATTAGAAATTGAAAATTGAATGTAGTTTACTCGATGGATAAAAGAGGGCAGCACAAGGTAATCACTACTTTGTACAGGCCTCAGGCCGGTAGACATTGTATCCGCGCAGTTGTGAAATGAATGACGTCATGGAAACCTGTGAGTGGAATCCCCGTGCATACTTAAATGTCACGTGACGGGGAAATACCTCCATAAGCGGCGCTGCGATGGCAGCCCCAACGGTGGCAAATTTAATCTGATTGGGTTGCAAGGGAAGGGTTCTCATATTTTAATCTAGGTTCCGTTCTTATTTAAATCAAACGTGTGTGTGTGCGAATATATGTGTGTGTGTATATACGTATATATATATATATATATATATATATATATATATATATATATATATATATATGTATAGATAAACATATATACAGATATTTTTATGTATATACATATATATGTATATACTTATACACACACACACATATATATATATATATATATATATATATATATATATATATATATATATATACTTATATATATATATGTATATATAAAGTTATATATATAGTTATATATATATATATATATATATATATATATATTCAATATCTTTATCTATCTATCTATAAACTATATCTATCTATCTATCTATCTATCTATCTATCTATCTATCTATCTATATATATATACAATATATATATATATATATATATATATATATATATATATATATATATATATATATATATATATATATATATATATATATATATATATATATATATATATATATATATATATATATATATATATATAATATATATATATATATATATATATATATATATATATATATATATATATGTATATATATAGATAGATAGATAGATAGATAGATAGTTAGATAGATAGATAGATAGATAGACACACACACACACACACATATATATATACATATATATATATATATATATATATATATATATATATATATATATATATATATATATATATATATATATATGTATATATATATATATATATATATATATATATATATATATATATATATATATATATATATGTATATATATATATAACATACTTTTAAAAAATTGCGAACGTATCCTATGCACCGCTATAATTCAAGATCAAAGAATTACTATAATGCTCATTGTTCCATTCCGTATTAAAATGAAAACTATGACTTATGGACGCAATTCACACAATTTCTAATTGTCGCCATTCGTCAAACGGATTTTTTTGTTAAAATAACTGCCTGGCATTTAAGCCTGGTCTTTGAATTTGTGTTTGGCAAAGAGTTCGGACTGTCTCGAGTGCCTGTATTACTCGACCGTTTCCTGGGCTCTATAACTGGCATTAAACTGACCTGTGTGTCATCGCTACTTAACCAATATACCCAAAATAACACACAGACAGAATATTACACATTTTTCTTGGCGCACCAAGCTCAAGCCCCTATCATCAAATATCACCAATAAGCAAAACAACACACACATACATACATACGTATACGTGTATGTATGTATGTATGTATGTATGTATGTATGCATGTATGTATGTATATGCATGTGTATGGATACATACACAAACAGTGTGTGCATTCACACGTAAGGGTGATTTTATCTTGGATGAAGAAAAGAATGGATATGTAGCGAGAGACCAATTACTATATGCCCTATAGTTAAGTGCTGGACTCATGCCAGGAGTACCAGATAAGATATCAGCGCGAGGTCACGTGGGAACAAGGACCAATCAGGGCTCTCGCATTGATTACATTACAGAGAAACCTTATCTCCACCATCAGCTGGGGGTGCCAAGAGCACCAATTTTGGTCTATTAGCGGCTATTAGTTGACACTGGTTGAGGCAAGCATGTTCAGGTTGACCGACTGGTTTCGAATCCACTTGTGTTTGGTCATCTAAGATTGTTTCTACCTTTCATTAAGCGGGTTATACCAATGTGTCGTTTTTCTTAAAGGATTTACAGATGGTTTTTTCCGATTATCCTATTGTATTATAATCACTAGGAACTAAGTGTTTTCCTTGATCACTGGAATCTGACACTATTGTAATCAAAGTGGCTGTATTGAATAAATTGGATTATGGGTTATATATATATATATATATATATATATATATATATATATATATATATATATATATATATATATATATATATATATATATATATATATATATATATATATATATATATATATGTATTGTAAACATAAATAATTAAGAATGTTAAAATTGATCATGATTGCCTTTTTTTTTTGTTTTTTCACAAGGAGACGTTAACAGCTCATTGTCGCAGAGCTATTCTCGCCAAAAAAATAGTGATTTAGCGGAGTTTGTAGTGTGAAAGTAGTTCTATGCTAGGATTGGGACCGAACCCGTAGCCCGTAGTACGAAAGGCGAACACGCTTAGAGTACACCTCATGCTGGAGGCCTGTAAAATTTAGTGACCACCTCCCATATCCACTTCGCTAGTGCTGCCCTCTTTTAGTGATCAAGTAAACTACATTCAATTTTCTATTTTCAATTTCAAATTGGAAATAGAAAATTGAAATATTAATTGCATTTTCCTATTTTCAATTAAAAAGTAAAAATTGAAAATTGAAACCAAATTTCATTTTCATTATTTTCAACTACTGATTTAAAACTAAAAAATCATTGGTCCGTGTATCACTTTATAATTCCATTTTCAAACGGATCTTGAGATTTCAAAATTGAGAAATTTTTAATTTTCTATTTTCAATTCTCAAAATCAAAATTGAAAATTGAAAATCAAGCCAATTTTCAATTTTCAATTTTGAAAACCAAAATTGAAAAATTGAAAAATTGAAAATTGAAAATTGGACTTTCAATTTTCAATTTTCAATTTTGGTTTACGAAATTGAAAATTGAAAACACTTGTTTTCCCTTCTTACCAATAGAGGGCAGCACTCCCGGTAGCTTTGTTTAATATGTTCGGGGTACCACGACACAGACACTCTATATTGAACATTAATAACATTAATATTCATGGAATTATATCAATATGTCGGGGAATTCTTTCATGGCGACAGAGTGCTGGCAAAGATCGTTCCGGCACGATGTCAATCACAAGCACGTGAGGCAGACGACTAGTGACCTATGTGGCCGGGGGGAAGTCGCATTCTTGCCTGAACTACGGCTAAAAATATGTTTGTTAGCTACATAATTACCCCTGTGTATTACGTCCCACAGTACTTGGAACAGGCGTACGCACACACACATACACACACATACGTACATACATTCATGCATACATATATATATATATATATATATATATATATATATATATATATATATATATATATATATTTATACATTTTAGTGTTTAAGTAAAGTAGGCCAGAATATAAGACTACAGGGTAGGGGTTCAAAGACATGTCGAACATGTTTCATTTTTCGATCAAAAGTAGTCTCAAACACGGCAATTAGTAGGACACGCGAAGTTGTGCGGAGACGGGGCGCCCACGACCGCACGTCAGATAGAGAGGATATAATTCAATCTCACAAATCTCCCTAAAATCTAGGGACAAAAGGTGATCCCCCACCCTACCCACCCCACATTGTTATCGAAAGAAGATTAAAATGAAATTACCAAAACGAGTAAAAGAAAACGACCACCGTATCACGTAGATTCCACCGTATTTCGAACCCAGGACCTAATGCGCGTTGTGACGACGTTCTAACCACTTCGCCGTGTAGCCGAGTCGCAAAATAATCAATGAATTGTCGGACACACGTCTATTAAGATACATGTAAAACTAGAAAATGCCTGTTCAAGTGGAGTAATACTCATGTCATGGAATGAATGCTTGGGGGCCGAGGAAGAAAGTTGATGTATGTGAGGATGGTTTACCCTTAACTAGATAAAAACAAAGTGGATATGAAACGAACCACTCTTGAACTTGAACAGGCTGGCTGCGGCGAATAGTCCAAAAGTTGTGTTCTGCACATGTTGGCCTCCAAGTTTCTCTGTATTGTAAATGATACGAGAGCCCTCATTGGTCTTTGTCTCCTAGTGATGTCACACTTAGGCCAGATTCCTGACCCCGGCATAGCCAGGTATTCACTATATCGCACATAGTAATTGGCTTCCCGCTGCATATCCATTCCTTTATTCATCTAAGGTTTACCCAACCACTAAACACGGGGATGGGGAGTAGGGCGCCACCCTTGTGTTGGGGGACACAGAAGTAGAGACCTGGGAAAAGGGTCCACTCTGTACCTCCCCTATGATGGGGTAAGCACGCGAGCCAAAGTGGGAGACGATCTTTAAATACCTATACCTTAGATGAAGAAAAGAATGGACATGTAGCGAGAGACCAATTACTATATGCGCTTAAGTAAAGGGCTGGACACAACAGGAGTTTTTGATCGGACATCAGCGAGAGATCTAGAGGGAACAAGGACCAATTAGTGCTCTAGAATCATTTACATTAAGGTCCTTCAGTACAGCATAGCGGCGCCACTGGTCTCTTCAATCGGCTGCAGGATGAGGTGCAGCCTTCTGAACGCAGACACACCAATCTCGAGCAAGGGCGCGTTTTTTCAAACTGGACCACATTCATGCCTGTGATCCCAAACATTGACCTGGTTAATTAAGGCATTCTCCTGTGTTCCGAGTTATTTCAAAAATAGCCAAAAGTGAACTGTTGGTCGAAAACGAATTAAACATCAGAAACATCTCCTTTGCAAGCCCTAGCACGCCTGAAATTAAGTTTATTTTGGTCACAGGCAATTTCAATCTTAATTTCTATATAAATATATGTATATTTTGTATGTATCCAAATATATTACAGCAAAGGAATTTTGAGTGGTTGAAAATGAAATACTACAGAAACTGTCTGCGATGTGCGCATAACAGACAGGCACACCACTAGCAATCAATAATTACCATTCTCCGCTCGACAAGAACCAACCCTTTGTTTACTGCATAGAAAACAAGGCCCAGTGATTTGCCGTAATACCAATAGATGGAAGTACGAATTTAATTCACGAGTATGCCATTTTGCGAATTTCAGACAAACAACTCGAAATTCTAGTTTTATTTGCGTTATATGTACCTTGTATTACTGCGCACAGGCATGCTACAATCGTAATTAATGAGACAGTTGCTAACTCGAGTGTGGGGCCATGAAACACGTCCAGCGACAATGCAAATGGCGACCGAGTGAGTATTTTGGTGCAGATGATCATTTCAGGCATAAACTGTATAGAGTTGGCAGCATGATGTGAGTTTATTTTGCGGTATGCCTGTGAGTATGGTTACAAACAAACCCATATTGGACTTCAAAAACCTTACTGTCGCATAATTTGGTCGTCAAATCTAAACGTTTGGATGTTGTAATTTTCCCTTTATTTTGATCAATATTTTCGTTTGTTTTGCACTATCCAGCAGTTTAATGTTATGGTTTTCATGCAGGTTGAGTGTCTTCGTGCTCTGCACCTATGCATTATATGGACCCTCTGATATGATGGGCATACAGCCTGATACAGGCTGTATTCTAAGGAAGTCGGTTAACACTCTTTAAGCCCCTACTGAAGCACCTTAATACAGAGAAACCCGGCACCAGCATATCATCTGAACATGCGCAGGGCACAACTTTTGAACTATGGTCGAGGCTAGCCTGTTCAGGTTTACCGGCTGGTTTCATATCCACTTGTTTTTTTATTAATCTAAGCCTATACATACCTGCTGGCGTGCATGTATTATAATATGGCAAGCAAAATAATATGGAATATTATTAAGCATTCATTGAAAACTAATTAATTATGAATCAATTTTTTAACCAAACATTTTGAAGGTATTTAAAATGATTTAGGGATATCAAAAAGCATTTATGGATATCATTATTAATATCATTTATTAATTTTAAAAATACTTGATATCCATAAATCAGGCTTAGACTAAGGTTTGCTATACATGTATATGTAATCCCATTGTCTACAATGGCAATAATTGTTGTAGACAATTAGGTTAAGCCTGAGTCTAAGTATTAGTGACAGCGTCACATGCGGGATAGGAAAGCAGATATTGCACGACAATTGTGCCATCTATTTTGGTAAGGAGGTTTGTGTGCTTCTAGGATAAGATCTACCAATTGAGTAAATGCATTGGATAGAGCATAGAGGCCCCAATTTTATAATGATCTGCAGTCGGAGGGCCAAGGAAAAAAATGAAATCATTGAGGAATAACATCAGGAAATAACATTCAATCACATGACGTGAATGGAGCATTCTCAATGGAGGAAACATAGTAATAAGTAATAATAATATTTTTTGGGTAAAATATATCTCTCGAAATATCTTCCAAATACAGAATGTTCCGTTCCAAGTCGTCACACTATGTGTGCACTCTAGACATGAGTGCGCCAATTCTTTGATTATTTTGCGACACAGGGGTGGCGTCTGACGTACCACCCTGCTGTTTAGTGGTTGGGTAAACCTTAGATGAATAAAAGAATGGATATGTAGCGGGAAGCCAATTATTATGTGCGATATAGTGAATGCCTGGCTATGCCGGGGTCAGGAATCTGGCCTAAGTGTGACATCACTAGGAGACAAAGACCAATGAGGGCTCTCGTACCATTTACAATACCAAGAAACGTGGAGGCCAACATGCACAGAACACACCTTTTGGGCTATTCGCCGCAGCCAGCCTGCTCAATTTCAAGTCTGGTTGGTTTCATATCCAGTTTTTAAAATTTTTATTTAAGGGTAAACCATTCTCACATACATCAACTCTCTTCCTCGTCCCCCAAGCATTCATTCCATCACACTAGTGTTACTCCACTTGAACAGGCCTTTTTTAGTTTTACATATACCTTGCTAGACGTGTGTCCGATAATTCATTGATTATTTTGCGAGGCGGCTCCACGGCGAAGTGGTTAAAACGTTGTTAAAACGTTAGGTCCTGGGTTTGAAATCCGGTGGAATCTACGTGATACGGTGGTCGTTTTCTTTTACTCGTTTTGGTAATTTTATTTTAATCTTCTTTCGATAACAACGTGGGGTAGGTAGTCCCTAGATTTTAGGGAGATTTGTGAGATTGAATTCTATCCTCTCTATCTGACGTGCGGTCGTGGGCGCCCTTTCTCCGCACAACTTCGCGTGTCCTACTACTGGCCGTGTTTGAGACTACTTTTGATCGAAAAATGGAACATGTTCAACATGTCTTTGAACTCCTACCCTGTAGTCTTATATTCTGGCCTACTTTACTTAAACACTAAAATGTATAAATATATATATATGTATGCACGTATGTATGTACGTATGTGTGTGTGTGTGTGTGTGTGCGTACGCCTGTTCCAAGTACTGTGGGACGTAATACACAGGGGTGATTATGTAGCCAACAAACATATTTTTAGCCGTAGTTCAGGCAAGAGTGCGACTTCCCCCCGGCCACATAGGTCACTAGTCGTCTGCCTCACGTGCTTGTGATTGACATCGTGCCGGAACGATCTTTGCCAGCACTCTGTCGCCATGAAGGAATTCCCCGACATCTTGATATAATTCCATGAATATTAATGTTAATTAATGTTATTAATGTTCAAGATAGAGTGTCTGTGTCCGTGGTACCCCGAACGTATTAAACAAAGCTACCAGGAGTGCTGCCCTCTATTGGTAAGAAAGGAAAACAAGTGTTTTCAATTTTCAATTTTGTTTTACAAAATTGAAAATTGAAAATTGAAAATCCAATTTTCAATTTTCAATTTTCAATTTTCAATTTTGGTTTTCAAAATTGAAAATTGAAAAATTGGCTTGATTTTCAATTTTCAATTTGGTTTTTCAAAATTGAAAATTGAAAAATTGGCTTGATTTTCAATTTTCAATTTGTGTTTTCAAAATTGAAAATTGAAAATTGCCTGTTTTTCCATTTTGAAAACTCAAGATCCGTTTGAAAATGGAATTATAAAGTGATACACGGACCATCATTAAACACATTTTTTAATATTTTGTTTTCCCAGTAGTGATAAAAATTAAAAAGATCATTTTATATTTCATTTCTTGTTTTCCTATTTAGAATTGAAAATTGAATTATTAAGTTAATATCTCGTTTTTGTTTAAATAACAAGAAAACAAAAAATCAGAAAATTGAAAAAATGTTTGTGTTTCTCTATGTTCAACTGTCAATAGGAAATTGAATAATTAAGAATGAACCGTATTTTTTATTTTCAATTGTTAATTAGAAATTGTTTGGACAGAATATACCCTGATTGTACCACTGACCGTTAGGTCATCCATGCATCCGTGCCCAGGAAACTGGGTGGTAATCAGACGTGCGGTTATGTATTACAGTATGCGTGCGCTCCCACACAGTTAGTACAGGGATTTAATGTAGGCACTGTACTGTATACAGTATGTCTGATGTGTCTATGCTGAATATGTATGGTTATGGTTTACACATTTTGGAAAGTAATGGTGTCCTATTAACCATATGAATTCATTTGTTTCATAAATGAGTCACATCTAGAACTAAATGGTGTCTTATATGTTATGTGAAATCAGGAGACTTCGTAACCAAACGGGTTCGTAACCAAACTGATGCATACCCAAGTAGCTTCGCACCCACGATATTTCGTTACCATTGCATAATAAAACCATCTGCCAAAGTCTCGCAAATATCGGACAGTTTTTGTTAATTAAGATTTTCGTTGGCTGATGGTGGCCGAAATTTTCCGAAAATAGCAATCAAAGCTCAGACACTGTTGCCAAAATTATTAAATTTAGATGGAAAAACTGGAAAATTGATCGCTAACTTCGCACACAAGAACACAATTTTCCCCCCACAAGATCCTTATTGTCCACCTACCTGACTTGTCATTCCTCTGCTATAGATACTAACAAAGGAACTTGCCTACCTTATATGTTGTTAACTTGTTTATTCTTGATGCCACACGATAATTACGCATTGAATTATACTTGTTGACAAGTCTATAATTTCAAAATGGTGCTACTTCCAGTTTCACGACCAGCGTGTTTTGGCAGATATTTGGACCAGTATAGATTGTGGTCGCTCATCTAAGGCAGACTTAGGGGCACTGGAAATGTTCATTTATAATCTAAAATCAAATTGGATACAGCAAATTTAAACATTTCTTTCAATGCTTACGATATTACTTGTCAATTGAAACGAAAGCAAGATGGAAAATCGATCGCTAACTTCTTACATAAGATTGTCAAGAAGTGAAGAACACAATTTTTCCCAACAAATTCCTTATTTTCCACCTATCTTTACCTGACTTCAATTATAAAGTACGTGATTTATTGGCCATTACCCAATTCAATCAATTTCCTTTGGGTACGAAATCGTGGTGACGAAAGCTGTTGGGTACGCATCAGTTTGGTTACGAACCAGTTTGGTTACGAAGTCTCCAGCTTGCGTTGAGAAATCGTACACAAGATTGTCAAGAAGTGAAGAACACAATTTTTCCTAAGAAATTCCTTATTTTCCACCTATCTTTACCTGACTTCAATTATAAAGTACGTGATTTATTGGCCATTACCCAATTCAATCAATTTCCTTTGGGTACGAAATCGTGGTGACGAAAGCTGTTGGGTTCGCATCAGTTTGGTTACGAACCAGTTTGGTTACGAAGTCTCCAGCTTGCGTTGATGTAATGCTGTTCAAATGAGAGTAAAAGTGAAAACCGAACATTTTACATGAGTGACTCTTTTCTGCCCCCCCCCCCTGTTCCCAGCAGTGTAGGTACCTAAAATTTTCCAACTACAATCATCAATTTATTTGCTAACCAAATGAGTAATATCTAGAACTAGAGTAGTGAAAGTTTTATAAAAGTCGATGTAATGCTGTTCAAAAAAGAGCAAAATGCAGGCGAAAATTGTACATAGCTAAGAGACCTTCTTTCTGACCTCGATTCTCAGCAGTGCGGGTACCTACAGTTGTACAACTACAATTATCAATTTATTTGGTTCCTAGATAAGTCATATTTAAAACTAGAATAGTAAAAAAGTATATATAAGTCAAAGAAATGCTGTTCAAAAAGAGCAAAATTCGGGCAAAAGTGTACATTTTAGTTAATTAACCAACTTCTGGACCCCATTTCTCAGCAGTGCGGGCACCTACAGTTGTCTGCATACTATTATCAATTTATTTGCTATCTAAAATTAGTCATATTTAGAACAAAAATAGTGAAAATTCTATATTTTATAATTTTAAAATTTCATATTTTGTAACGCTGTTCAAACAGAGCAAAATGCAGGCGAAAATCGTAATTTTAGCTAAGTGGCCTAATTCTTGACCCCTGTTCTTAGCAGTGCGGGTACCTACGGTTGTCCAAGTACAAATATTAATCTATTTGCTACCTAAATAAGTCATTAGTTATAACAAGAATAGTGAAAGTTTTAGATAAGTCGATATAATGCTGTTCAAAATACAGGTGAAAATCGCACATTGTAGGTAAGTGACCTACTTTTTGACCCCTGTTCTCAGCATAGCGGGCACCTAACGTTGGTCAACTACATATGTCAATTTATTTGCTACCTGAATAAGTCATATTTAGAAGTAGAATAGTTACGGACTCTTCTATTGTGATTTAATGATGCTCAAATATTAGCAAAATCACGCGAAAATTGGTATATACTATCTAAATAACCTACTTCTTGACCCCTATTCTCAGTAATAAATGTACCTATGGATGTTCAAATACAAACGTTTATCTATTCGCTATCTAAATTGAGCCTATGTAACGTTATTGGTCTGTAAGTCTCTTAGATTTCAATATATGGATCAACCAAAACCGGAGAAAGCCCAATTTGTCCATTTTATGTACCATGGGGGGTGGCAAAGATGGGTCAATATCTCAAATTGCCCAAGGGTGCCAGCCCGACACCCGACAGATTCTTTAAGTGGGTACCCTTGGCTACCAGAATCAGTTAAAAAAAAACTATATCTAAAAGAAAAGGTTCAGCCCAAAATCCAGCTTTCTGTGCCGGACTACTAGTTATATTTGTTAAGATATATTGCTGCATGGACATATACTTCATTGTAACTTATTACATTTGGTGTAAATTTTTTATTACATTTGTGGTTGATATTACATTTGGTGTATATTTTTTATTACATTTGTGGTTGACTGTTCGTACAGTCAGTTATTACATTTGGTGTAAATTTTTTATTACATTTGTGGTTGATATTACATTTGGTGTAAATTTTTTATTACATTTACGGTTGATATTACATTTGGTGTAAATTTTTTATTACATTTGTGGTTGGTATTACATTTGGTGTAATTTTTTTATTACATTTGTGGTTGGTATTACATTTGGTGTAAGTTATTACATTTGGTGTTGTTACACACGTTTATGTGTTGCCACTGGGGCGTCAATAGGTCGTCAATAAGTCGTCAATCAAATCATTTGGCGATGTTCTGGCGATGTACTGGCGATTTTTGATGAATTAGCAGTCGTGAAGACAGCGCCAGTGTATCGCCAGTTGGTGTGAAAGGGGCTTTAGACCCGGGTTGTGTCTCTATCCAGGTCAGCTGTTTCTTGTTTGCTGACGTCTTTTGGCCTTTATTCAGAAGGACGTCGGTAAACAAAGAACAGCTGGCCTGGATAGAGACACAAACCGGGTCTATATTAATGTATTCGTTACTATGACATGCCGAAATGATATCAATTCAACTGAAAAAATACCATGCAACTTTCAAAATATCGTTCAACTTGGTTTGACTTTTCTGAGGTCAATATACGTTCCCAAAAAATATACACCCGTTCCGAGTTGCATGGTATATTTCTTAAAGTTGCAACATATTTTGAAAGTTGCACGATATATTTAACGAAGTTGAAGGATTTTTGTGAACTTGAATTAATATCATTTCGGCTTGAATTAAGATATGTGGTTGCTCATCTAAGCATTTCGGCATGCCATGCGTTACCTTGTGCACAAATAGGACGCTGGGTAGGACCTGAATTGTAGAGTATGTGTCCTCTCAGCACAGAACGTATGGTGTTTGTGTAATTTATGTTGATATCAGCATGGATAGACTGATAAATATAAAACATTAGTGGTACACAGGTCATACAAGAGGACAAACAGGACGGGAATTATATCTAATCAGCAAATCTGTTACCGTGAGGTACCCATTCGATCCCTGTAGGAATTACGAATCTGGAATTTCCTATCTTGTTATTTTTCTCTCATGTTCAGGCTAAGTAGTGACTAGCTAGTTGTAAGCGATGGAAGAATCCAGAGCACCCGACGAAAACATCGCCTAACCACAAGCCACTAAGGTGATTGGTCAAATGTCCTGAGAAGACATCGAGCAGTCAGTGGCAATGCCTTAGACCAACGGCTTTCAGGGCAGTCACACCCTATCCGCCTTTTGCAGGAAATGCATTATCATCTTGAGACACAATCCATGCAACATACGTCAGCCATGACCATAGTCAAACTATCCACGTCTGCTCGAGTGTCATACGGCTAAGAGCGTATATTGTCAATAATACCCTGCCATCAAATGTACATAACGTCGTTACCTTCATTCCAGTTTTACCTGAAGGTGAGTCAGTCTTATCCTGTTAGAGATGAAACGCCCTGACCGTATAGCTAAGGACATGTGACTCTGTACTCAAAAAAGGAGATGAGGTTAAAGGGCGTGTAACTTTATAAATGATAAATAGCATGCGTGCACCCGGCCAATGCCTGTTTGGAAATGGGTCATTATACAACGCAGTGAGTCGCACTAAGTCGCAACGACAAGAGCAGGTCCGAAGTACACCTGCATTTATAAAGTTCACTCTAGACCTGCATGTAAAGTCAGGTGGCAGCACTGTTCATGTCCATCACGCCGAGATTGATGGACTCCCCAAAAAACGGGAGTGAAAATGTTTTTTGTTTTTTTTCTCCCCCCCCCCCCCTCCCGACAAACGGTGGTAAAAATAAGAAGTTTTTTTTTAATTTTTCTCTCCCCGAAAAAACGGTGGTGAAAATAAAAAGTTTTTTATTTTTTCTCCCCGAAAAAGCGGGAGTGAAAATAAAGAGTTTTTTATTTTCTCCTCCCAAAATACGGTGGTGAAAATTAAAAGTTTTTTATTTGATCTTTCACACTTGACGTGAGTTGATTGATTTGCGGCCGAGGTCCCTAGCCTCATCTTTGCTGATGCTGCACACAACATAACATGGGTACAAAACATAGGATCATATTTAACTATAACAACAGCTGAATTGTACCAGTTCTCAAAGTACAGTGATATAGAGCTATAACAGCCATTGACACGCGGTCGCGGGTGCCTTGTCTCCGCACAACTTCGCGTTTTCCATCAAAATATTACATACTCAATACAAAATTTCCTTTCTAGAATTGAGTCCTTCTGGGTCCATCGTACAAGAGAGACATAGTTGATCTACTCTTGAATAAAGGGTTGTAGGCTTTAACCCTTCCAATGCTGATACTATTTCCCTCCAAAGCACAAGGACGCAGAGGGTTTTTGAAAACCATCTAAACCCTGCCATGTTGGTATTCATTGTATAGCTCTCGCTGAGGACTCTCAGATGAGTAGCATGCATATGAGCCAGGGTTTCAGTCGTTTTTAAAAAAGTTTTTTGCATCATTTTGTATTGGCCAAATGCCAAATTAGCATAAGGGTTAAACATAAAAAAACTTAGAATGACTCCATTTTCAAAAATTAACCATTCGATCTGAAACTATAATCAAGACTTGGCTGCCGTCCTACAACTGAACGTGAGCCCTCCGCTAGTCTATGGATTTGAACTAGACTGGTGGCAGCCCCTACGTCAATATCTATGGAAGGCCAAAGTGGACAAAAAGAGCATTTTCTAATATTAATAAATTATTTATTAATATCAATAAATCATTTATTAATATTAATAAATGATTTATTAATATTAATAAATATTTATTAATATTAATAAATATTTATTAATATTAATAAATATTTATTAATAAATATTTTAATAATATTAATAAATCATTTCTTAATATTAATAGATGCCCTTTTTGTCCACTTTGGCCATCCATAAATATCTGAATATGACCATACTAAATGCAAGATGTTAGTAATACATATACTTCGTATGGAGGGTGTGATCAGACTGGTTAAAGTCTACGCTTGGGGTAGACTGGAGGTAAGCGAGGTACTATGTATCGGTCGGTGATATAGGGGTCGCCACCAGTCCAAAACAGACGTCAAGGCATGCTATAAACATTGTCAGATTGTGCAACATCAGCTATGTATGGTCTCCCTTTGTATGTCACAGGTATTGAGGTAGTCATGCCGGATTTCTATGAATTGTGAAATCACCATAGAAGTATATTAAAAGAGGGTAGATGTTGCGAGTATTACCAGTGCCAGTATGCAACACAACAGCAAACGTACAGTGGAACAGGAATCAGGAAATAAAGGCAGAATGAAAAGAGGAAGGAAAACTCCAAAAGAAGACCATGCAGCTGCTGCCAGTGCTGGCTCAAGTCAAGTCGAGTCGGAGAGTGAAAGTGAAATGGGAAAAAGGGAAAAGTATACGTTTTTCTATACCACATCATCTCCGTTCAGTCAGTTTCATCCTGCTGAGTTCACTGTTGATGGAATCACATATAACTGTGCAGAACAGTACATGATGCATCAAAAAGCAGGTAAGTACATGTACCACAGACATGAAATTCTCATGTAAGTCTCAGTACATAATGTACATGTACTTCTCTGTAACAGGGGTGTCCAAATATTGAAGCCCTGGCTTTTTTGTGGGCGGTCGGGGGCGCTGTGTGATGATCAGTTGAAATATTGTCACCAGGTGACACCACCACATCTGCCTTTTCAGCACTAATAAAGACCTTAGGTCAAATAATAGATGGCACCATTTTACAGGTTTATGGAGTTTATGCGTACTAATAGCGATATTTCATCCCCTTTTTTGGGATGGACATAACAATTAATTTAGATATTTTTTTCTCAAGTATTGATGTATAATTGTGCTGGATCACCATATTGATTTGGGCCCATATTCCACGAAAAGAAAGTTTATAATTATAAATTTTCTTTGTCTGAATTTTGTCAGACTTGGCTATCATTTGGGTACCCACTCTCTCTCTCTCTCTCTCTCTCTCTCTCTCTCTCTCTCTCTCTCTCTCTCTCTCTCTCTCTCTCTCTCTCTCTCTCTCTCTCTCTCTCTGGACTAGAAGCAATCATTGAATATGCATGTATGTAATGACAAACTTATTGTAATATATTGAATTATTCTTTATCGTTTCAGTGACTTTTGATGATCCTGAAATGGCTGAAAATATAATGAAGAGCAGTGATCCTAAGAAAATGAAGGGATTTGGGAGAAAAGTTCGTAATTTTGATGATGGAGAATGGAAAGCCAAATGTCAACAAGTAGTCAAGAAAGGTAATCAAGCAAAGGTAAGATGAAGTAGAATAAAGGCCACTTACAAATACAATTATTTTTTCTGGCAAAAATCCTGATTTCATAGCATGCTGGCAGATGTACCTCAATGCTTCACACTATCATTATAATCGGAGGAATATGAATAAGGTTATTCTCTTTTAAACTCAAAATTTTCCCAAAACCTTTCGATTTTCACTCCTTTAAATGCATTTACCAATTTAAGCATAGCTTGCCCATTTTGGGGAGTTACTTCGAATTCATTTTATATAAGCATGCATTGACAGTGCATATTTTACATTTATATATTTTTAATATTTCAATGATTAACTCAATGCTAGTACATGTCTCTGATAAGTGTCATCTATTTGCTATGATACTGTTGAAATAATCAAGATTTCTGAATCAAAAGTTGTAGATTGCTTTATGATTACCAATTCTCAAACACATCCAAAAGATTACTTCCATTTGTATAAGCTTACAAAAATGGTCTAGCCTTTTTGGTACTCATAAGGGACAACTGACACAGACAATACTGCCTGATTATATGAAAACATGTGATAACCATTTTATTTTTACTTTATTTTTTAGAGGTACTATTGACTTGGCCATATAACAGACTGACATAAATATGTTTCTTTTTTGAGCTTCAGTTATTCTTAAGATATGCCATCCTAGGCAAACAAGTGTAGAAAGCTATGTTTATTTTGCAGACTGAGAAAACATACTCTCTTATTTTTGGACTAGGTAATGCAAGTATTCAGAAAAAAACTAGATGTCTGGTTTGTTTTCATTTACCTCCCTCCTGACTAGGATCCAATATGTATAAGTCCTCACTCCTGATAAGGCATAAAAGGGTATGAGAATAATTTGGAAAACTAACTATCAAGTAAAAGTTGCCTAACTACTGGTAGGGGAGTTGTTGGTTGTGTTTTGATTGACATTTCTTCTTATAATCTCCAAGGAATTCTCTAGTTAGAAAAGTGCCTATTAAATTTACCTATATCATAGGCATGAATGGTTTAATTATTTTCTTCTTTATGACATTTTATCTTTTTTATCTCTCTTTTATAGTTTGGACAAAATAAGGACCTTAAAAGGCAGCTGTTAGCAACTGTAGGTTCCGTATTGGTGGAAGCCAGTCCAAGGGACAGACTCTGGGGTATCGGTCTTGGTGCCCAAAACCCTAAAGCCCAAACAAAGAGAACATGGCGAGGAAGAAACTGGCTGGGCTATATTCTAACAGAGGTCCGTGATGAGCTGATAGCTTCAGAAACAAAACAGGAGAAATCAGATCAATGAATAAATGCACTCTGACTATATTTTATATGTATACTTTTATGCTTAATGTCCCCTAAGAAAAGGGTCATCAGGTTTGTACAGATGTGCAAACCCTGGAGCACAGAAAATCAGTCCTGGAACAGGGTAATTTTATTGGTGAACATGCAGCAGTTGGTTCTCCAGATGTCACCTAGTCATGTGGTGAATGATTGGCTTAGAACATCACAAAATGTCATCACCAACTGCACTGTTCCAAGCTTATGCTAGTACAGTACTGTGCATGCATATATTTCATAAGCACACTTTCAATTGTTTTTTAGGCTTCTCAGAGTTACTGTTAATAGAGTTACTGTTAATAGATAGACAATATTTATTTGAATATTTTGTTATGTATTTGAACCTATGATATTTTGCACTTTTTGTGTCTCGACTTTTGTTAATCTCAATTTTACTTTGTATTATCTGTTCTTTACATTTTATGATATGACACAAGTGCTGTGTACATGAATTAAAGAATTGTCAGTAGTTATCTTCAGAGCTGGTTTGCATTTTCATTTTGTAGTTTATTAAATCATATTAAGGGATCTGTAAATTATTGCTTATTATCATCTGAATTAATGGTGTATATGTACATGTATAAGTAATTTTATCGCAATCAGTTGAATCCAAGGGAGCCCGAAGTGGCCCATGGATACCTAAATAGATAGACCTGTCCTGTTTTGTAGTTAATGATATTATTGTTTTTGATCTGTTAGAAATGTGGCACTAAGCCGATCTGTAGCTGCCATATAGTTCTGAAGTTGACCACCAGGTGGCCAGGCAGAGGTCTCTTTGATTTCTTGACTGAATTGACTGCTTCTTGTCAACACTCATTGTCATCTTGGAAGAATATTGGAAACTAACTCATAACTCTAAAGATGAAGACTAAGAAGGTATACTTCCAATGAGTGAAGAATACCAAATTTTAAAGATTGGGATGGCTACATTGGAAGTGTGGTGTAGTACCAGATAAGACAAATAGATGGCACCATATGGTCCTCCTATCTCTAGGCATTTCACTCGAACAGTGCTCTTTTTCCTTGGTGAGATAAAAGGTAACTAAATTGACCACTATGGTCAGTTTGACTTTTTTGTAAAATGCAAAAGTAACAAACGTTATTATGTACATGATACCTTATCTTTTGTGCATATTGTTCTGAATGGATTGATAGGCAATAAACAAAAAACTTTTCGAACTTCAAAAAGTAAGACACAAAGACACTTTTGTAGTTATCTCTTTAATATTGTTTCTGAAAAACTAGTCAAACATTTTAAGATAAATTCAACTATTTTTCACTGGAAGCATGTTATCATTATGAATTCTTCATATACCTGAATCATTTAACTCCCTGGTTCCTCATTGACTAGGACCTCTACACAATAATGTCAGACATGTCAACTTCTTCAGTCAGTAAATCCCAGAGTGTATTATATATTTTTTGTAGATGATATCACTATTAAAAATAAATAAAATGGCAAATTCATTCAACAATATTTCAAAGTCAAAGAAGAAAACACACAAGCTCAAGGCCACACAGTCACACATTTAATGTTCTTATGATCCCTAAATAGGTTGAATGGTAGTGATACATGTATGATTATGACTACAGCCCTATGAAGCAGGTAAGGGCTCACAACACCTTTAAGGTGTTAATCAAATCTAGGAAAAAGATAAGGGACCAAGGTTCTCCCATATAATCAGGATGTAGACAGTAGGGTCTCCAACAAATTTGCCCTTTGTCCCCGTCCTATGATCTCGTGTGATTTCTAGTGCTCTTCTCTGATTAGTCAAGATAACGTGACATTCAGCTGGTACAAACTATCACACCTTTGAACCACACCTCCAGCAGTAAGGCCACACCTTGTGGATGAGTTACCCGATTAAGGAATGGAAGACATAAACATTTTGACCATAGCAGTGAAATCTCATTTGCCTGACCCTGAATTCCACCCTAAAAAGGCAGTGTTGTCTTGAGGAAATTTGCAATTGATATAACTTGAATATTGATATAACTTGAATTCATATTTCTATATTCTTAATCTTAATAGAGAGTTTACTTGTAAGGGACTCCAAATTACATTCTGCTTACACTTCCTCAAAAGCTTTGAGAAGAGAAAACAACAGAAGGGGTACATCACAAGTACATGCAAAGAACACACTACTGGTTCTCATGCTTGTCTCATCTTTGAGTGCTCCAGCAAGGCTTATAAGGAAAGCCCAGTAGGTTGAAATTACCTGAGAGTATTATTCTGGATCCATACTCCGATTTTCCCGTGACCTTTTAGAAAAATTCTATGTCATAATTGACCTTCAATTAGTGAACTGTCTGGAATTCATGAACAACCAAATAACAACTATTTGATGCCCTATACAGGAAAACAGTTTTATTGGAAAAAACATTAAGAGACTATAATTTCGACTTCATCTTTCCCATTAGGTTTTCTAATTTCATGGCAAGTCCCATGTTTCCTTTGATCTTGAGTTTTCCAGACATGAAGGCCATGGTTGGTTTCAACTCTCCTTTGAACATTTTGACAAAGTCCTCACTGGTCATAGACATGGTACAATCAGGATCGCCTGATGGGGCTCCTTGGGATACTGATCCACCGCCGTTCTTCAAGTCAAGGGTCCACTGGGCATCTGAAATAAGAAATGATAGATAATCATATTGATTAGGGTTTATTACCAGTACTTTATATGGTACCAAACATCCATATTGGGGAAAAAGTATTGATTCGTTTAATATATATTATACCTGAACTGCTTAAGGGCAATAAAATTGACCTAATTGCTGCCCGGATATTTCCGAAATTGAGCTGTCTGCTTTTTATTAGCGAATGTTTTAGGAAAGGGAAGAGAAAATAAGCCTTATGAGAACTATAGGTATCATCTTATAAAAACATGGCCAGGTGTAACTTACAAAAGGCTATTCCAGATATTCTAAGCATAAACAATACTTAGGGAAAGACAGAGCAGTGTGAATAAAGTACAGTCAAACATCTATTAAGCAATCGCTCAAGGGAAATGTCAAATGTGGTCTCTTAAGAAGGGGCTGTGGGTCTGAGTGAGGTTATGAAAAAACAAAGAATTTCCAACAATGACCAGCTTTTATTGAGGTTTTTATGTTTTGCTGCGTTTGTTGAAATTTCTTTATGAATATTTCAAGAATAAACAATTCAGAAAAATAAAAGTTGAACTCCAACATTAATTGAGGACACTCAGAAATTATATTTCCTTTCGATTTTACAGATTATTTCGTTATTTCACTGTGCGCTTTTCAATAAAGAAGGCGTCTAGGCATTCAAGTGGCCGTTGAATGAAGGGCCATTTACTGTTAGGGATAATATTTCATTGTCGTTGGTAGCGTCAAGCAAGTGGTCGTTTAATCAAGGTAAAATATAGAGGGAATAGCCTTGGGGGGATCTGAAATGGTCGTTTACAGCAAGTAGTCGTTTAAGAAAAGTGGTTGTTTGCACAAGTTTACCTGTATTGCTTATTGAAAAGTAGGGAAGAGATTGAGTTGTGCATAAAAAGTAGAATTTATTTACCCGGCCGCACATGTATTTCATTGGCTAAATTTAAAGTAGCCTGAATAACCCATTCACGCCAGCTGTGACTTCTGGATCTAGGATACTTTTGAAAATAACCTGAGAATCAAGCACAATCTCACTAATTATCACAAGGAATTTTTTGGTTGGGTTCTGAGCAATATTTCTTCAAATTTATACTGAAAAATGGTTCAGTAAAAATGATCACCAAAATATTGTTTCTTTGTTATATGCATGATTTGATTAAGAGAAGTAAAGCAATCAACATACATGAACTAACCTGGTTAGACACACACGCACATAAAGCTAGCAATAAATCTCTATATGAAAATTTTGATATTCAAACGTAATTGTCAACAGGCTTGCCTAAAACCTACCCTTTAAATCAAACATGTATACTCCGTTGATAGACTTGACAAGGTCTTCGCTCAGTTGTGCCTCAATCTTGGAGAAGGTCCCGGACACCTGGTCATCCCCAGCAGGCGCGGAACTCTTGGTTTCAGCAGCGGGCTCTTCTTTAGGTTTCATCTCCTTCATCTTTCCCATCAGTTTCTCCAGCTTCATGGCAAGGCCCATGTTGCCTTTGATCTTGAGTTTTCCAGACATGAAGGCCATAGTTGGTTTCAAGTCTCCTTTGAACATTTTGACGAAGTCCTCGGTGGTCATAGACATGGTGCAATCAGCATCACCTGATGGGGCGCCCTTGGATGCACCACCACCGCCATTCTTCAAATCAAGAGTCCACTGACTCGCATTGTCACCTGACCAAGAGAAGAGTATGCATCATAAGATTGAATGCATGCAAATAACACTATAATTTTTCATGTTAACACATGGGCAATAAAGATACAGTACTATAAAATCAAGGTATATGGCATGTATATGACACTATCATTTTTCATGTTATTCGCATGGTCAATAAAGATACAATACTATAAAATCAAGATATTATTGCATGTATAGAGACATTTCACAAAGAAAAATGTCCAAGAGGTACTTTTTAGGTCAAGGTGTACTGCACATGTATGTCATATTTTAATTAGATTGAAGTATACTTGTAGGGTAGATAAACTCTTAATTCTAACTGGAATGTTTGATCATACAACTACTTCTTCTTTAGGATGGACAAAATATGTGTCAACTGGAACTAGCATTGAATGGATATGAAGCTCTTTTTAAGATACCTAGAGTGCAAAGACAGCGTGACTTCCCATTGGCCCAAGTATGCATTAATTAAACTGCTGCAGTAGTAACAAGGTATACAGTACTTTCTAAATGTGTTTCACAAATACAAAGCATACACACTCAAGATGTAAAAGAATGTTTACATTCTCAGAGGAAAGTTTTTAGAGAATAGAAAGATATATCTTGGCAAAAAACTAACCTGATAAATCAAACATAAACACGCCTCCAACAGACTTGACTAAATCTTCATTGAGAACTGCTTTAACTTGGTCAAATGTTTTTGAGACATTGTCAGAACTGCCACCACCTAAATCAAACTTGGGCTTTAATCCTGCATCAACCATAGTTTTATGCACTGAAGCTGGATCAGTCTCATCCAGGAAGAAGTCAATCAATAAATCGGAACCTGAATAAGAGAAAGAAAAAGAAAAGAAAACAAAATAACATAAGCTTGCAGTAGGAAAATATACAAAACCAGAACAATTATCAATCATTTCACAAAATGTCTGTGTCTTGATCATTGAAATTACTAGACTTAAATTCTGTTTTGGTATTTTTCATTACTATACAATACCAGACATAAAGAGATTATGAAAGAAGTTGAAATCAGTTTCAATATATCTATTAGTATTTATTCATGTTTTTGTATTTCCACCTTTCATGCCACATATATACTATGTCAACCCAAATGCAATATCTTTGTAGAGAAACAAGGCATATCCCCATCAAAAACTGATGTATAACTATGTATGTAATTGCAATGTAAATTGTACAAATGTCTAACATTATAAGTACATGGTGTATATGGTAAATCCCTTACCTGGTACACAAGCATACTGTTCCATATCAGTGATTCCCTCAGCAATCAGCACTTCATCATCAATAGCGAAGTGCCCTGTGTAATTTTTACTGTCCTTGATAAGCATAGCATAGGCAGCATCAGACATGATATCCGGCGTGCGGCATTGTTTGTCTACTTCGCTTCCTCCCATCATGACCATGGCTGCAGTGTAGATGGCTGTCCTCGGCCACAGCGCATTCACAGCAATACCCTCATCTTTGAACTCCTCAGACATACCCAGGACACACATTGACATACCATACTTGGCCATGGTGTATGCTAGAAAGAGAATTATGCATACATATAATACATAAACATATAGTAAATTTAGCCTTAAACAGGTCACAGCAGGGGATTAACTCATTTACCCTGCTTGCAGCCAATTGGCACTTTAGAAATGTGATACTATGGCAGTACACAACCGTAATGCAGCACTGATTACACTGCATTTATGTTAGTAGTGCTGGGCAACAGACATACACATACACTGTGCATTGGGCCTGATGTGATTGTACAATAATTACCCGCTGGTATTTTTTTCATACCTCTCTGATTTACTAGAGATAATTGACCAGACCTTATGGTGGTAATTTTGCTAAAAAAGCTTTTTAAAAATATATATATTTGAAAGATACATGTAGAACAAAATGATACTTTTAAAAACATTTTGTGAAATCATTTTTCATCCCTTAGTTATTTTCAAAAATATCAGTAGGTCCATGCAATAATTTTCAAGGATACCTTCACACATGAATGGGTTTATTTCAGGTTATCCATTACATTATATAACAAAATAAAGCCTGTACCACTGTCTCGAATCAGAGGGGATTAGCAACCTATTTTGGGCTGTGAACTTTAACTCAACAATAATTCATTTGTGAAAAAAATAATGCCTTTTAGTAACTACAATAGCATTTAGTGTGTAAAATGGATATGAGAGAGAACATCTGTTATGGGGAGGGACTCAAAATTATTGTATTGTTCTTATGTTTTAACTACTATAGGAGCTAAAATGAATGGGCTATCCCTCACATAAACATAATAAAGTTTGACTAGCAAAGACTGAAAAATACACAACTAAGCATTTTCCTAAGCATTAATAAAGATTCAAATTGTCCTTCTGTTGAGAAAGAAGTTTATGAAATGAATACACAATGCTAAGGAAATTAAAGTTGATGCATTTTTTTCAGTTTTAGTAGTAGGTTGTTGTTAACCCCACAAGCCACAGGTCACATCTAAACAGAACATTATCCTATCATTTCACTCCAGTAGTTCCACATTCAGACCAGGTGTTCAGGAAGGGGTAAAGGAAGTAAAGATTAACTCAGAAATATTCTGAATACCAATTTGATACTTTCTCATTCGCCCACTTTAAGCAGCTTATTCTATTTAACCCATTAACACTCAGAGCAGCCAAAACAGGCCTGACGACTTTTGAATTATTTTACTTGCAAACACATTTTCTGGAAAACATTTGAAGGAGAAGTGTTGATCAGAAGCCAACCAGAAACTCTCCTTCAAATATATTTTTTAATTTCCCTTTATTCCCAAGTTATTTCCAAAAGTATGAGGGTAGCAGACGATACTTTCTAGAGTAACTCTAAGTGTGAATGGGTTAAGAAGCCTAAATAGAGATATGAAGATCAACTTAACATGCTTGCAGTACCCTAAAATGCATATACTATTTTAGGGCTATCTTTTGGAATAAAGTATTCTTCGTGAAGTATTTGAAAGAGATAAGTTGATAACAATAAAAACAACAGTTCTTCTTCAAGTATTATGTGAATTAGTGCATACTTGCACGCATATTTTCATAGAATATAAGTATTATACATCTATATCATAAATATTATAAATCCAAATATTTGTCAAGGAGACCTCCAGGCAGGAATGGGTTAACACATTTGCCAAACACACTTTATAGGCTGCCTAAGGTCTGCTACTATTGACTGTTTGATTGGACCATTTGTGTGTGGGATTGGAGGACAGGGGAGGGGCTGGGCCTGATAAAGCAAGGCTATCTATGTGAGTAGGACAGGCAGACGGAGGAGGGGATGGCATGATGCATGACTGCTAGGTTCGGGGATAGGGATTGCATATGGAGACAGAAAGCCCAGGGGTGACAAGTGGCCTGGGAGGGATGGGTCCATCCATTGCACACCTTTTCAAGTGTTTTGGTGAAAAACGTATTTTTCAAAAAGTCAGACATTTTAGATATGATTGATAGAAATTAGTCAATAAAATTAATTTCCAGCACTTTGCTGAACGGATTGCCTTTTAATTTGATGAGGCTAATCAAAAAGATGAAATTCAATTATATTGGACAGAAAAAGTATGAAAAGCCATGGCACCTTAAACTGACCATTCTGTCTACAAGTGATTAAAAAACTACTTTAGTGTTTATACTTACCAACATGGTTTTTGAACCATTTTGGGTTCATGTTCAGAGGAGGGCTTATGTTCAGAATGTGTGGATTCGGGCTTTTCTTCAGATAAGGCAGAGCATACTGAGAACTGAAATAATAATAGGAGACAAATATACATTAGAAGCTGGAATACCTTTCCTTACCACGGACATCATAAAAGATAGAAAGATGACTATTAGATAATACAGAATAAAGCTGCGCACCCTACAGTTCATAAACTGTTTAAAATACCTGTTTAAATATTCTTTTCAATGTTAAAGAAAAATGTACAAACAGCTTTTAAAGTTACTAATTTACTAAAAGCATGAATGATGTGTGTTTTCTTTTGTTTTAATTGTGACATGAGAACACTGTCTGGGTGAAAAAAAAACATTTATCATACACTTACTTGAGAATTCCTATTATAATTTTTAATAAATCTTTGAATATTACAGTAGGACATACATACCATTCAAGGCTGTAACACCAAACTACATGTGACAGGTACTTCTTTAGCTTAGATATTCCTAAACTCTGTTGTTTAGGTATCTTACTATCACTTACCACAAATATGTGCCTCTTCCATTGATACCCATCATGAGGTCATATCTTTTCATTCCTGTTTCTTTGGTTCCGGTCAAGCTGATAGCACTAGCATTGTTTATCAAGATATCAATACCACCGAACGTTTGGGCTGTCTCCTCAATAGCTGCCTTCACCTGTTCCTCACTGCGAACGTCAACTATGCAGGGTAAGGCCTTGCCTCCCGCAGCTTGGACTGGAAGGAGACAATATAACATCAATCATGAAATAAAGTACAAATGAGTTATTACTTATTAGGTCTTAAAAAGGTTGTTTGTTTTCTGTAACCTGACCTTGACAAGTTTTTTATTCAAAAACATTGCTACCCTGAAGTTTTTTTCTGCGCTTCCAACTCCCGATCAACATAAATATAGGATTACAACGCTGCATTACAACTACAGCTGCCATGCAACACCCATTGTTTGAAAATGAATTACCTACCTACCCTTTTTTGGGCCTTTACATGAAACAAACATTTCTTTAGGACTTACAGTATTAAAACTGGCTCTCTCTCACACACACACACCTATATTTATTAATGTACACAGGTAAAAAAACTACGGGCATGAACAGGCCCATTATGTCACCATTAGGATACTGCTGTCAAACAGGCCCCTCATTTTTAGATTTCAAATTTAAATCTGTTGGAAAATTTGTTTTTTATGTCAGCATTTTGAAATAGTTTTGTTACTAGGGCTTTATGCCCATACATACAGGGGCGGATCCAGGATTTGAGAAGGGGGGGTTCTATTTAGTTCCGAAAAGTGACACTGGTGGCGCCAGTAACACTTATTTATGAAGACACCACCTGGAGTCAAAAGAAATAATAATCTCATACGAGATATAACAACATATATTATGGAGTAAGAGGGGATTTTTTTCATTGAAACACATATTTCATAATATTATGATATGCAAAATCGGATTTGGTGATGGCCACATTGTCCTATTTTCTAGTCGCATGATTGAATGGACCTCTTGCACTTTCAAAAATTTAAAGAATATATTTTATCATTTTGGAGAGGTTTAACAATGTGAACATCCTTCGGATGAGGGAAGACTTTCGTATACTATGCTTAATTGATGTTAGCATAATTGCAATACATGCAACGGGGGGGGGGGGGGGGGGGGGGTCAATTGGAGACAGGTTTTCCAAGCTATTCATAGTCTGCAAACGACTGTACTGTAATTCCGTATCCGCTAGACTAAGAGATCAAGTGATCTAGAGGTTTGAGAAGCAACGAACCCCCCCCCCTCTCCCCTCAGTGGCTCTCACCTAACAAACTTCAGGTTTTCCTAGCTGTTCTTAGCCTGCAAACGCCTGTACTATAATTCCGTATCCGCTAGACTAAGAGATCAAGTGATCTAGAGGTTTGAGAAGCAACGAACCCCCCCTCTCCCCTCAGTGGCTCTCACCTAACAAACTTCAGGTTTTCCTAGCTGTTCTTAGCCTGCAAACGCCTGTACTGTAATTCCGTATCCGCTAGACTAAGCGATCAAGTGATCTAGAGGTTTGAGAAGCAACGAACCCCCCCCCCCCCCTCTCCCCTCAGTGGCTCTCACCTAACAAACTTCAGGTTTTCCTAGCTGTTCTTAGCCTGCAAACGCCTGTACTGTAATTATGTATCCGCTAGACTAAGGAATCAAGTGATCTAGAAGTTTAAGAATCAGCGAACCCCCCCCCCCCCCCTCTCCCCTCAGTGGCTCTCACCTAACAAACTTCAGGTTTTCCTAGCTACTCATAGTCTGCAAACGACCGTCGTTATATATAGACTGGATTGTAATTCTGTATCCGCCGGCTAACGGCAGATAATCCCCTCAAGCAGGATCTACATCCACTCGCGTCCATCCATGGCTGACACTAATCAGCCTATTGTCTACTCAAGGTCTGGGAAAACAAAAGAACTGGTGGCCGGGGCAAGAAAAACAATTAGTTTTGATGTTTCTCTACAGGTGGCGTGGTGGTGCAAAGTGACTCACCAGCCAGGGGGGGTTCGTCGAACCCCTCGAACCCCCCCTGGATCCGCAACTGACATATTTCTAACTGCTCAACAGTGATTTTATCTGTTGAGGGCATGAAGTTCCTAGCTATAACATACCATAAATTATGAAACTTCACCATCTATGATAACTTTACTAAAAATCAGATCTACTACATAAGCAATGCCTATATGGGGTAGAAGACGAGTCCCTTACTTTCCTCAGCTACAGTGTAGATGGTTCCTGGAAGTTTGGCATGTGGTGTTGCTGTCTTGGCTGCAATGGCTACGTTGGCGCCATCTTTAGCTGCCTTCAAAGCTATAGCTTTGCCAATACCACGGCTGGCACCCGTGATAAACAAAGTCTTCCCTGCAAGCTTCCTGTAAAAAAAATGAAATCTCATTCAGAACATAAGTAGCAGCTACTGAACTAAAATATAACCAGGGTCTTTTAATACTAGATGTAATAACAATTTGGGTTTCATATTTTTCTAGGGTCTGGGACTCGGCAACATATTCAGGTTAAAATCGCAATTAAGGCCATTGCATCCAGAAAGACATTAGCAATGTGGAACTCTGAAACCATTTGCTTGAAAATGTCATTTTTAGAAATTTGTGACAAAAACAGTCATCAAATACATGTTTATTTTAAATGTGGTAATCAAATGTACACCCTGCCAATCTGCTGGCTAAAGGTATGCAGTGGTGATATTTATAGAGGCTCCCATGCCTCCCAATATCATCAGACACTGATAATGTTAAGATAGCTGTTTGCACATGGCCTGGCAGTCCACAAGATAACCTGGTAGTCAAGCAGGTAAAGTTACACTGACAATCAAGTTGAACCACCGACTTCAAAGGGTGGCTCAGACATAAAAGAAGGTTGACGTTTTTGTAAATGCAGACGACACATAGTATGAACAATGATATGAAATGAATATGAAACTCTTCAAAGTTATTTCTCCCTCCAATGAAGGTTTTTGGGGGTTGCCCCGGTATATATAGGAATCGAATCCCTACACGCTTTGACCTGGAACTGAACTCTAGACCTCATGCCTCCCAGCACTCAGGCCAGCAATTTTGCCACTGCCCAATTGAGTCTCGTTCTTGACAGTTGTTTTCACCTAGTGATCTGGACTCACTACTGAGTTAGGGATTAATCTTCATATTTCCAGGCAGGAGAAGATTTGGCTCAGAGGATTTAAAGATTAGTAGCAAATAAATCTGTGTGTGTGCAGCATGGCAGTAACAGTGTGCTAAGGAAATTTTGATAATTATGTGCTCTTGGTACACCTACATTTGGGGCACTATGAGTTAAATTAGAGGAGATAAAAATTGAAAAACAATCCCAAGTGCACCAGTTCATACTTTATGTGACCATTTGCAAATTTGGATCATATATTTTAGCATCTGGTCCTACAGTCTGATGGTTTTCGTTGAAGGTTTTCACATGCTCCCGGGGCATTTGCCATGAAAAAAACAACATTCCAGTAAATTATCCCCAATGTGTGTGGCACGGTTAGTGTAGGAAGGTAAGGAAATTCGCTCTGGTTTGTCTGTACACAATTCTACCACAAACTATCACTTAGTGGATGTAAGGTGTACATACACACAATACCTTTTTGTTTTTGTGGAATATCTTGGTGAGAACTTTCAGCAGTTAGAAGATGGCACAGTGTGTTGCAACATCACCATCGAATACCAAAAGATAGTTGTTGCTAATCTTTTTCTTCATAGCCCATGTTTTCTATTCTAATTCCGCCACAGCCAGGAATCTAGTTCGAACAACTCTAACTGTGGTACCGGCCATTCTTTACTATATGCTGTCTATTGGCCTCCATCACAGTTAGAGATCCGAGCATTTAAAATGTGTGACTTGTGCCGAGAAAACTGGGCAGTCATATTTATAGCTTGAAACACCCACCAAAACCAGGGTGTGACACTTAGATTTTAGGCTAGGGGCCCGAAAAGATCTTTTGATAAAAAATAGTGGTCAAAAACAGGATTTCTGGTTAAAATACATACTATTTTGGGCCCCATGTCTGAAAAATCTAGGGGCCCACAGCAAAATCTAGGGCCATATGCCCCTGGGCTCCTGGGAATGTCGAACCCTGAAAACCAGTCACGTTCATATCTTACCATGTTTATTTGTATAATTCTGACTTTATTTTATTGAAATCCATTGTAAGATGCCTGTTTGCAACTATTTAATAGTTGAAACAGACAAAAATCTCGGGAATCTAGCAACCTTCCCCCATTATGCACATGCGCAGTCAGTAAAATATCGCTAGACTCCCGAGATTTGTGTCTGCTTCAACTTTTAAATTGTTGCAAACAAGCATCTTACAATGGATTTCAATAAAATAAAGTCAGAATTATACAAATAAACTTGGTAGGATACAAACGTGACTGCCCACTGACTGGTTATGGTGGGTGTTTCAAGCTATAAATATGACCGCCTAGTTTTCTCGGTGCAAGTCACAAATTTTAAATGCTCGGATCTCTAACTGTGATGGAGGCCAATAGACAGCATATAGTAAACAACAGCCGGCACTAATGTTCGGAATCGGTCACAATTTTCAAGATCAATCATCGGTCCATCTGAACGACCGATGATCGATTAATAATCAAAGTTGTATATGCGCAGTTTTCCTTTGGTAGTCTTGGCTTGTTCAATGGTTCTTGGCTCCATTTTTGTAAAGAAGCTAATCTAACTCTCTTTAAATACCCCTTGAACCCCTTAGTTTTACTTGTTACAGCACTGCTTGATATTAATTAAGATTTTGCAGGCTTTATTGGAGTCTCTTAATTGATCAATAGGCTATTTTTAGATACAATTTATTTTTTCAAAATAATCAAAATAATCGATCTTATCAAATTGCAATCGATCATCAAAATCAGAGGTTGAATGAGCGATTAATCGGCATGTCCGATTAATCGGACAATCCCTAGCCGGTACCACAGTTAGAGTTGCTCGAACTACCAGGGGCCTATTTCACGAAAGTCGGATAATGGGTTAGCCAGCTAACCTCAAGCTTACCACAGGCTAGCCAGCTAAATTTGGTTTCACAAAGAATCCTAACCCAGCGGTTATCCTGTTGCCATGACGAAATAAGTCTGAACGGCTAGCCTGCTAGGGAGCAGGCTAGCCGTTCAGGATAATGTATAGGCTGCACTAAATACGTCGAAATTCATAATAAACATTAGCGAAACATAAAGCCAAAATAAGTTCCATAAAATTCAAGAGTTTGGCTTGTTCAATGGTTCTTGGCTCCATTTTTGTAAAGAAGCTAATCTAACTCTCTTTAAATACCCCTTGAACCCCTTAGTTTTACTTGTTACAGCACTGCTTGATATTAATTAAGATTTTGCAGGCTTTATTGGAGTCTCTTAATTGATCAATAGGCTATTTTTAGATACAATTTATTTTTTCAAAATAATCAAAATAATCGATCTTATCAAATTGCAATCGATCATCAAAATCAGAGGTTGAATGAGCGATTAATCGGCATGTCCGATTAATCGGACAATCCCTAGCCGGTTCCACAGTTAGAGTTGCTCAAACTACCAGGGGCCTATTTCACGAAAGTCGGATAATGGGTTAGCCAGCTAACCTCAAGCTTACCACAGGCTAGCCAGCTAAATTTGGTTTCACAAAGAATACTAACCCAGCGGTTATCCTGTTGCCATGACGAAATAAGTCTGAACGGCTAGCCTGCTAGGGAGCAGGCTAGCCGTTCAGGATAATGTATAGGCTGCACTAAATACGTCGAAATTCATAATAAACATTAGCGAAACATAAAGCAAAAATAAGTACCATAAAATTCAAGAGTTTTCCTTTGTGGTGGCACCAAAAGTGAAGTGTTTACCTATTTATAAAGTTGCCTTCGTAAGCAGTAAACACAGACATTTTCTAGCTATATTACGTTAAATACGCACGATCTTCTGCTGCTCAAAACAACAGACACAACAATGGTGCGCGTGCCGTAATCAGTGTCACGTAGAGGATATGGCGCCAGTTTCCAAGCACAACAGACAGTGCACGTCACGGCACGTGCGGATTATGATTGTTGAGCAAGCACATAAGCGGCATCCTGCTGGCTAAGTTTAGCTAGCTAACTTTTTCTTCGTGAAACCGAATTTTCAGGATAAGAAAGATCTAGGATAAACCTAACTAGTGCTGGGAATCGTTGGAAAATTTCAGCTCGATTAATCATCCAAATTTTTGATCGATTAATCGATTTTTATTAATGTTGATATGCCCAGTAAACAGTGTCCAATATATGACCGATTTCCCTTAAATTTTGAATGATAAATGGTCAGAAACTCAAAGTTCATGTTTATTACAATAATCTTTTACTTTTATGCATGGCTTTCATGGTAAGCAAGGCCCCTTTTAAATGGAAACTGATCGAAAATGATCGATCTTCTGTTTCAATAATCGATTAATCAGAATCATGGCAAAACGACCCATTAATCGATTATTTCGATTAATCGTCCCAGCACTATAGCTAACCCATTATCCGACTTTCGTGAAATAGACCCCTGGAATCGTGTTCTGTGGACTGTTTTTGTAATTCAGTTTATACAACTATGGATTGGTTTTCCTGTTAGTTGTATTTCTAGTAGTATGTTTGTGCCTTGCCCTCATATTACCATATAGCATTGACAAGTCTGCCACTTGACTATTTCTCATGAGTCATGATGATGATGAGGATGCTATGTAGCACCCTTGGCAAATGCCAACTGTCACTACAGCACAGTGATCTGTCACAGGAGTTAAGGGCTTAAGGTATAGATTATTCAATACCCATGCAAGTGGCTGTACGAATTTAAGAAACTCACAAACATACTACATTACAGGTTAACAACATAAAAACCATACATAACACCAAACAAGTCAAAACCAGCTGTGGAGTGTGGCTAAACTTTGACCCTGAATGCCAACTATCATTCTTGCAAGAAGTAACTTGAAATATGTGGTGTTGCTTGACTTTCACAGCGACCAATACTTAAATGTATACATGCAAGACCGTCACAGTCAATAGAAAAAACAGAAAAATTACTCACCCGACGTTCTGCATCTTTTGAACTTAATGGTTTTCTTGCCACTACCAGCGAAGCAACCACACTGAAGGCGAACTTACCAGCAAGTACCTTGACCTTCAGTACGCATCTACGTCGCTAGGAGGCGTGGCAAGAATCAACTTCCGGGTCAAAGGTAATTGTGCCATTGCCCCACATTGGCTACAATCAAAACACAGCTGTCAAAAGTCCAAGTGAAGTGGAGAGACTGTGTAGATTCTGGTCATCTGTTCATTTGATTGATACTTAATTTTAATCTTTTTCTGTTATGTTTAGAAGTTTTTCTAAGATGGCATCTCAAGGAAGAAAAGTTTATGTTGTTGGAGTAGGAATGACTAAGTTTGAGAAACCACAAAGTAAAAAATGGGACTACCCTGATATGGGAAGGGAAGCAGGTAGGTCAGCAACTTTGCCTTTAATGGGCCTATTTTTTTACATTGTGGTAGCATTTGTATTTCACTTGGAAAGCAAAACAAATAATGTTCATTCTGTAAAAGATATTAAGAAGATATAGATACATTTATTATTTGTTTAATAGCTTCTAACCTTAAGACCTTACAGCTTACTGTAAATAGCCTATTCAATATTGAATATAGGTCACCTTATCATCATGGGTCTGAGGTACAGAATATGTTCATGTGGTATATCTCATTGCAAGCATTTGAGGATCACTGTACAAAGAAATGGATTCTCTCAGAATGAATTCCTTGATAAAGTTTATTTTTGTTTTCTTTAAATAATATTTACTAAGGGGGGGGGGGTAAAGGGGTCTCTTTTCTTTGGTTATTTCATGTTGAAACATTCAAAGGAAAAGTGGGCCTACTGGAGTAGCACTAGTATTGCATTGTACAATATCTTTATTGACATCGGACCCATAAGAGCCCAATCACAAGTAATCATACCACAAACATTTGTGCTACCACAATATACGATCTATATAATCTTAGCATTGTAATGACCTGCTTTGAGGAGCAGCAAAGTCCATGAACTTTGAACATTCTAGTTGATTTTGGACTTGTGGACATCATAAGGCAAAATCAATAAGAATGTGCATTACATCTGAGCCTGTGCCTATCATCTTATTGATAATAAGATATTATCACCATCTATTTTTCTCTTCAGAAAAATTTGAAGAATTTTTAATATATTAAGGATAGAGTTTTCAAATGTTGCCCAATGTGATGGCTGGTTACTATAGAGTCATACCAGATGGTCAGGACAATTACAGTAAAATTTCTGTCAGTAAAGAGTAAAATAGAAAAATCATTTGTAGGAAATTAATGCAATACATGCCCTTTTTGAACATTTCTCAAGTAAGCAACAATATGGATATATTGACCGTAGAGGAATTCTATGTATTAGCACTTAATCATCACAGTCTACATTTTTACAATCAATACTAATTTTATTAAGGCAAAGTTAGTCTTTGAATGTTTTATGGATGTGATCGTTGCAATCCTTTTTAAGCAATGTTTTATTTGGGTAGAAAATCAAATGTTTTATACTCTGTCATCCTTCAGCCAACTTCTAAGTTCTTACAATCAGGTTTATAATAATGATGCCTTGCTTTGTTATTTCTACAACATTTTTGTCATAAGTGTGTTTGTGTTGTGTATTTCCAGGCACTGCTGCGTTAAGTGATGCTGGGATACCGTATAACCTTGTTCAGGCAGCCGTAGCTAGCTACTGTTATGGAGAACCTACATCAGGTCAGAGAGCAGTGTATGAATTAGGACTGACAGGAATCCCTGTGTTCAATGTGAACAATAATTGCTCCTCTGCTTCAAGTGCCTTGATGCTAGCCAGAGCTCTGGTACAGGCTGGCAACGACTGTGTCATGGCTTTGGGTAAGTAACTTTTTCCTTTCTTCCTAAACATTGATATCAGCTAAGAGAGTATGGTCTGTTATTTGGGAACATTTAGTGAGTTCAACTTTACATCTAGAACACGGTTGTTGATTAAGGTTAGTATCAGTAATTTTAGAATGTTAGGGATTTATAAGTCCCAGATTACCAGCATTCACATGGCTTGACCAACTTAAAATACAGTAAAACCTTCTTATGTGATCACCTCCTAGAGGTGAACACATTCTATTGTGAATACTATTTCCATGTCTCAATTTGTCCTAATCCATTAAAAAAAGGCATCTGAAATATAAACACCTAAATATAAGGCCTAAAATATATATTGTTTGTTTCCTATAAGACTCCAAAAAAAATAGGGTATGCAGGTAGGAAAATGTTTTTATTTTAAGAAATATTTTTAGTGATAAAATTGGTAGCCTCGTACTTGAGCTGTTCATGTTTTTCATTTGGAATGACATGTTTTGGTACATGAAGATAAGATAATAAAGGAGACATTTTGCATTTTATGATTTCTAGGTTTTGAAAAGATGGAAAGTGGCCTTTCACAGCATTTTACAGATCGTACAAATCCTATCCAGCGCCATATGGACCACATGGTTGAGCTTGGTGCAGACCCTGCCCTTGTTCAGCCATATCTTAACCAGTTCACCTCCGATGTGATAAAGATATTTGCCTATGCAGCACGAGAATACATGGATAAACACAAGAATGTGAGCTTCGAAGACTTAGTCAAAATTGCCTACAAGAACCGCATGCATGGCCAGCACAACCCCAGGGCTTCCCTCCAGAAGCCTACCTCAATGGCGAGCATCGGGGACAAAAAGAGGATGTTGAGCAATCCAATAACTGCTGGCATGTCTGCCATGACTTCAGATGGAGGAGCAGCAGCAATAGTGTGCAGCCAGGACTTTGTCGTCAAACATAACCTAGAGAGCAAGGCAATCGAGATACTAGCCCAGAACATGCTCACAGATTTGCCCTCCTCATTCGGGGACAGTTATATGGATACTGCTGGGTGTGGCATGGCCAAGAGGGCTGCAGAGAAATGCTATGAGGATTCAGGACTGACTGCGGAAAATGTAGATGTATTTGAGGTGCATGATTGCTTTTCCTGCAATGAGCTATTTATGTACGAGGCATTGCAGATGGCACCTGTTGGCAAGGGAATAGAGCTCTTCAACAAGGGCAAGTGGACCAGAAACAGGGCAGGTGGGGAGGTGTACAAGATGGCTGACAAGTGGGTGGTGAATCCATCAGGAGGGCTGGTGTCAAAGGGTCATCCAATTGGAGCCACAGGTATTACAACAGATTATGATCAGATACTGTAGATAGACATTTTTTGTCCTCTTTTCTTTAGTATGTACACATTCTAATGGAAAAATGATTACATTGTTAATGTAAGATGCTTTTACAGTAATTAACCCATTAATTTTACACTTTTGCCTATAAAGGCCAACAATTGATGATATCAAATAACATTTTGGAATCCAAAGACTGCCCTTAAGCATCAGGTTTCAAGACATTTTGCAAGGGTAACTCTACTAGACATGCATGAGTTAATTGCTACATAACAACTTGTATAAAATCTTTGATTCATTTTTCAAGACAAGCTATTTTGCAGGTATTTCCAAGTTATTTTCAAGACAGCATTGCGAAGTATAACTGTAGGTATGAATGGGTTAGGTGATACATAGTGTACACATATATAGAGTCTGAGATTATTTTTGTTGTTGTATTTCAGGACTTGGCCAGTGTGCAGAGCTGGTGTGGCAGCTGAGAGGAGAATCTGGGAAGCGCCAGGTAGAGGGCGCCAGGATCGGGATGCAGCACAACTTTGGTATCGGAGGGGCTGCAGTTGTTACTATGTATGGTAAATATAATGGCTCTCAACAGAGTTTATCTGCAAAACTGTAAAAGAGAATTTTTATTTTGAAAGCATTATTTTGTCATGGGGAGGAACTGCAAAGGTAAATATGTATGGTTAATTGATGGCACAGGAGAGTAATCATCTGCAAAGCTGTGAAAGTGAAATTTATGCTGACAGCATTATTGGAGGAACAACAGTAGGAAATATGTACAGAAAATCAATGGTGCTGGTGTGAAATTATCTGCAAAACTGTGAAAGCCAACTGTTAAATGAACAGCATTGTTTTGGTATTGGAGAGCTGTATGTATTACTAAATACAGTACATAAATGACATGGGAAAGAAATCTGCAAATCAGTGAAAGGGAAATGTTATTTTGAAATCATTATTTTTATGGGAGAAGCTGTAACTATTTTGTGGAAAATATCGCAATGCTGAAGAGAAGTAATTTGCAAAACTGTGCAAGGAAACCTGAATGTTTACAGCATAGTTTAGGTATTTGAGGAGCTGCACTTGTAATAATGCTTTGATCCTTGTATGGACTTAAAAAGCCATAAATCACATTACTGAAAGCTATATGTGACATATCTTTCGAACTTTCTATTTCATTCAGCCTAATGTTAGTATTTGGTTTCCGGGCCATAACATTTGCAATTGAAAAACATGAGACATCTGCAGTTCCAGATACAATTAATTCTGAATGTACTAAGTGAGGAATTTGAAGTTGTGTGTGCAGACATTGCCATTCACAAATTGAAGGAAATGTGGTTGTTTTTAATAAGTTGTATTTTGACTAAAATATTATATTTCAATTTTGAAAATATTATAATTCAAGGTATTTACCACTTTGTTTTCTCATGTCGAAAATATCTGATAGCTAGTCTTTATTTGAATGTACAAAGTATTGGTATCAATACCAAGATTTATTATACTTTTCTTCTAAAATATTACAGAGCTATTCTTTATTTGAATATACAAAATATTGGTATCAATACAAACATATAATATACATCTTACCTCGAAGATATCAGATAATTAGTCTTTTGAAGATACAAAGTATTGGTATCGATACCAAGATATATTTTACCTCTTACCTCGAAGATATCAGATAGTTGATCTTCTTTTGAATATACAAAGTATTGGTATCTATACCATGATGTACTGTATGTTTGTATACAATTATAAGTAAAAAGCCATTGTGATAATGATTTTATAATGGGTTAAAGATGAAAATCTAATTTTGTTGGTGCTATTATTTTTAATCCACAGGAAATATCTAATGAAGTGTATGTTTAACTAATGCATTTCTGATTTGAAATATGTAAACACATTTTTACATAAACAAAACAAACAAACTCATTGATAAATCTGTAAAGATGGTTTTTATTTACATGTAGAATTGACAGAGCATGATCTATGTACAGCTGATGTAACATAAACCACTGTATGCTAACCACAAGTATGATCTATATACAATTAGGGAGGTATTTCATATCCTAGTTCACCACCACTTATTCTAAGATTTCAAATACTGTGATGAAAAATAACCTTAATTTGCTGTTCATTGACCTTTGATAAACTTGTCATGAAGACTAAACCTAAGCAATCTTTAAATATTTCTTTTTGAGAGAGGTATTTTCTTGATGTGGATAAAAGGAATATATTTGCAAACCATTGTCACAAACATTAGAATAGGACATTCATGAGTCTATATGATGGTCGATTTATCGCTCAAAACCACTTCTTCATCAAACCCTTTTTAAATGTCATTATATGAGATGTATGACCTTGAAGTACCAGTTGTGAAGTGCTACATGTATTGATAAGCCAAATATATCATTGTAGACTGAGTTATATAGCCAAGCTCAATAAAAATGGGGCCAAGATTTGATTCAAATATTTTTATTTGTTGTCACTACTAGGAGTCATTGGCATCACCTACTGCTTCTGTTTTATGGGTCAAAATACACTTTGGCTCTAGGATTTCAGTAGGTAAAGTATCTAATAAAGGAATACTGAGAAATACTAGTAAACAAGATTAATTTTCAGTAAAAAGAGAGCGTCAATACTGTAATCAATGTTTTAAAATATCAAAACAACAAAAATATACTTCTTAAAACTAACAATGGTTTTGTAATATTAACCACATTCATAAGGAAAGCTCAAAATTGCATAGGATTAATTATGAAATATACCTATTCTTTTATGATGATGATAAGTGATGTGCACTTCATTAAGTAAACATACAATTAAACACCTGAAGGTACTATTCATTCTTTATTGAAAGATGAATTGATTTGCAAATGAGAGTATTGGTAAAACACATGATAAGATCTTCTATTGTAAAAACAGCTACCGTTATCTTATGTATGTAGCTGATAAGAAATATACTAAAAGAAAGTTAAAATTTTCTACTAATCTGAGTTCTAGTTTTATCAAGGGCACAACATGACTTTTCTCTACACTTATCTGAATATCAGAAATGGAGCCCATCATGACATTTCCAATTAAACAGGAGAGAAAAAAATACCAATTATCTTATTTGCAGGAAATGGCAACAGTCAGTAACAGAAGATGTTTCTCTGTACAGAAAATAACCCCTTCTTGATTTATCCTGCCAAGGAAAAATACAGCATATTAACTCACACCTTGATAAAATGACTCGGTCGCAAAAAACAATTATCAAAGGCAACAGTGTTGGAGTCAATAAGATGGTTTTCTTATTTCTTTGCTTTTTTACGATAACCTTGCACACTCTCACTGGACTCTTTAAGTATCACATGGCTCCTAGATCAGAAAGACTAAGCTAGGGCTTTGGGTGTGCAAGAGGGTTGGTTTGGTCTCTTTAAATGGCCTTAATTTACCCCTGTGTTATGTAGTTTCAAAGTCCAATTGCCCATGCAAATCTGCATTTGATCAACCCAAATATTGACCATGTGAAAATGGCCCTTGACCTTCTGCCATTGTGAAGCCCTGTCGTCGGTATATTGGTAAGCACCTTATAAGATTATTTAAATAACTATTTAAATGAGAGAAGTGTGAGATGGAAATGCACTCACAGCAAACCATTGCAAAGAATAACTCAATAAAATCACTTTCCTGATGATGAATTTCTTAGCAATAGAACATTAAGCAACTAATGGTCAATTAGATTTCATATATACTCAGATATTTCATAAATCTTAAGATACTACGTTAATATTACACCCAACCTGTGGATCTATATGAACTAGTTTCAAATAAATGAAAAGGTTTTATAACTATAAGGAGATTTTATAAAAATGTTCACCCAGGAACTTTATAATTGTTTATTATACCTCTTATGAAGATTCTTGATTCTGGTTGGACAAGGGCCATGGATTAATCGTCATGTTTTCCTCACTCCTTAGCGACAGGCTGTTGTAATTAACAGCTTATGGGCTATTCAAATAACCCATGGCTTCTGCCATGGGCTATTTAAATAGTCCATGGCAAAAGCCATGGGCTATTTGATTAGCTACCGCTAGCCTGAAGAATACCCACAAACACCCACAGAGTTTGCCGAGTGACATACCGGTGAAACTAGTTCAACAAGGCATCTGTCCAAAATCTCTGGTGTTTGTAATTTTTTCCCCTAATGTGTTTTGTATTTTGTTCGGTATAATAAAACAGATATGACATCCCTGTGGGGTGTCCACCACGAACAACTTCTTCCCGAGAGGATTGTCGCTCGAGCGGCAATCCTCTCTTGGGGAAGTTATTCCTGGTGGACACCCCACAGGGATGTCATATTTGTATAATAGTTCCTGGTTCACCCAGATATTTCAAAAGGACTATGAAATTAAAATATTTGTCTTCATTTTGCATGTTAAAAGGTCACTTGAACATGTCAACTCACAAGCGAAATGATGAAATCATTTGTCTTAACATGAAATATATGCAGAATACCCACAAGTTTGTGGATTTACAATGCCTAGCTATGTAGATTTTGCCTTTCTACTCTATCACCCTGTTTGTAATAAGATCACAGATAAGTAAAACTCACTATCCCATTTTCACAGCAGGAGAAAATACCTAAAGAGAGCCATTAAGACATAGCACCACATAAAGGTACGGCTACTTATGTAAAAGAGACAATGTGTTAAAATTCCAATAAAAGAGGCTGGATATTCACAGACGAGGTAGTAAAAAATAAGATGTTCTTTCTCTCTAAATATCGCTTTTTTAGATACTGTATACCATGTTAATATTGAGGCAGTTGTATTAATGCATACTTTGAGCACCCCAAGAGCCTGCATATATAACTACGCACTATTATTTGGACATCCAATCCCTATGCCAGTGTTGTACAACAAGCTGACATATTTATAGCTTGTCATTCAACACCAGTATGCAAAAATCAAACTGCGCATCAAAGGCAGATGCCTGACGAGTGCAATCCTTTTTAAGCGCAAAATTAACAAGGTATACAGTAGTTCGGTCTCATAATCCTTGATTAAGTTTTTCACATTATAGAGGACAACCAAATTTCAAATATGAATGAACGATTATTCCCAAAATGACAAGGTTGATGCTCATTTAATGATCTAACAAGAGCCATAGTGTGCCAGATTTATCTTAGGATTGTTCAACATCTTAGAGATACTTAATCATTATAAGATCCTAAAGCACATACAAGACAGATCCTATCACTAACATAATGAATTCCTAGAATTCAAAAAGCCATTCACTAGTCCTAATACAAAATTTTAAAGTTCTTGATGAAGATCTTGGTATAAGAATAAACAATTTACACCCATGAGGTTTCATTCACCAATAGAAACTAACATCAAACTAGAAAACTGTGAAATGATTAAAATAACTCGTGGCCAATCACCATTTTTGAAGGATATACCACTTTTTCAAGATGTTATGCATAAACTACTAGGTAGTTATTCATTAACCCAATAAGAATACACTTTCAATTTAGGAATATATTTCAACAATTGAAGTTTGGCACATTTTATGTATTTTATCTCAAATTTAATGAATGTTTTCACTTTCACTTATGACACATAATGGGAAAAGCAGTCTAGCCTGTGGTGCTTGATAAAGTAGGATTTTTGCACCCTACAATTTTCAGGTAATTAGCTTGCCATTTCCTTCCAATTTTCAATATTCAACTTCGTTTCCCATCTTGTATGGTTTTTTATGAATGATAATACCTCTATACTCATAATAGAGCTCTAACCCACTAATGCTCAGGAGTTCCCTCTAGAAATTTTCTTCTTAAGTATTAAGGATTTCTCTTAAGGATTAAGTATGATTTTACAAAATATGTGCAGGATAGTTGTTGATAATATTCTGAATAACATTTGTCTTTAAATATTTTTCCAACTTCGTTTAAGACTGCAAGATTTCATGAAAACTCTTCAGGTCTTTTTTGGCCGCCATGAGCATTAATGGGTCACGAGAGTACACACTGATGACTTTATTCAAACTTATGCTAACAACCACTATCTGCTTGTATATTTAATCACAGCCTTGCATTTGTGTGAAATCCCCATATTCCATATAAAATATGTATGAATATCCCCTTGGACTAGCAGTTCCTTTGAGATTAATCACACGTTGATGCAATTTTTGGAATAACATCATAGGCATTGAGGGCTGGTTGATGTCCTACTAGGGGCAGCGTGAGAGGTGATAGTTCCTGTCAGGAGGCGTAGGGGGAGCTGCCGTCTGAACGAGACTGGTGGTAGAGCTTGGAGATTCTCTGGTTCACAGAATGACTTGGCTTCCTCGTCAATGGTGGACCTGGACTGCCATCTCGACCTGGCACAACCCTGAAACACACACATACAAATAGTGATGAACTTAAGGTAGCTTGTTGGGTTAATTTCTTTGACTCTTTTTCTTATACACTGTTTTTATTTGACAATTTAGCCTATACAAAGTATATATTGCCTGAAAGGTCTTCTGTTGAGAAATATATTAAGCTTCTCAAAATTACCCTCAAGGCAGGGTGTAGGATTTTTTGTGTCAAAAAACATGCATAATGTTCTCAAACGGAGCTCCTACCCACAATTATGGACCGGGGACCTTTCAATTCATAAATGTTGAGAAAATATCAAAACAGAGGGAAGGGTATCACAGCTTTTCAAATGTTTGCTTAGTTCAGATCTTTTGTTGAAAATGAGAAAAAAAGTACATTTACAAATTTTCAGATTTCATAGCTCTTGAATAAAGTCAAAATTAGAAAAAACACGACACCGTTCCCTCCTGTTGGCCAAACTGCATTTATAGAATTCAAAACAATAAAGATTAATCAATTATCTATTTAGGATATTACAAACAAAGCTCACATACTCAATACATGGTTGTGACCATTGATCAAACTGCATCTATGGATTCAAAACTATTCAATGTAGAAATGAATAACCTTTTGGTGAGTATACAAAGACCAAATATACAAACAATCATTTTCGTATTGTATGGGTACATACCTTCCTTTGTCTGCATCAGAGGGAGGGGTGGGACCAGAGGCACTTTTAGCATCGGCAGCAAACTGATACACAATCAGCAAACAGTCTCTACACAGCTGCACTATTCTCCGACAGCTGCTCATCTCGGTGGGACTTATAACATCACTACTCTTACTGAAGATCGTCTCCCACGAGTTCCTGGAAACAAGACAAAACAGAAATTTTAAATTGTTCTTGGATAAGCTATGTGGGAATTTAGCTTTATCATATTAAAAATAACATGATCTTGTAAAAAAATATAATAATAACAATCCTAGTTGGAATATTACATGTTGCTTATTGTGTGACAATCTAAGAAAAGAAATTATATTATATTTTCTTATAATAACAAACCCTGTTTGTGGGTATATTGATGTACTTGACTAAGTAACAGCCTGCTTTACATTTATATTTCCTGATAATAATAAAAAAATGTTAGAGAGTAAGTTAGCAAATGTTAAGTGACAGTATGCTTTACATTTAAATTATATTTCCAGATGATAAAAAAGAATTGTTAGAGGTTAACTTTGCAGTTGCTTAGTGACTGGAATATTGATATTTCATTTCCCAATAATAACCAACCCTACTGAAGGATATTTCAAAAGTGACAGTCCTAGAAAAAAGTATATTTTCCATAACAACAACACCTGTTGGAGGGTATATAGGTATATTGATAGTTACTAAGGGATGGTCAACAAAGCATTAGAATTACATATCCCAATTATAATGTACCCTGTTGAAAAGTATATTGTGATTTACTAAGTTGACAGTTGGCAAAAAAATGTATTTTCCCAATAAAACAAAACCTATTGCAGCTTATATCCACAATGGCTAAGTGACATTATTGAAAAAATTGAAATTATATTTCTCAACAATACCAAACCCAGCTGGAGGGTATATTGAGAGTGGCTTGTCTACATACCCAGAAGAGGAGAAACAGTTCCACAATCCTTGGCCATGACTCCACAGCAGTCTATTAAATACCCTACTGAAGATTCTGTATAGCCGTAGGCCATCCACATCTTGGGTTCTCCAGGAGCGCTGGAGGACAGCCCGGATGTTAGACCGTACAATATCTATCACCTGAAATACAACAATGACAACCATTATTCAATAGCTTTGGAGGAGAAAAGAGAGGAATATCCAAATCGTTAATGAAAAACACTTTTATTTATTATTAACATTAATGAGGGCATAAGAATATACTCATGTGTATGTTAGACAATATGACATGTATGATATTTATGATTTATGTTTGTTCCACAAAAAATATGTGACTGTTACTTATACATAAAATATGATTTATGTTAAAATATATGATGTTCCAACCCAAACCAAGTGTCATCAACTAGTTCCAATGTGGAAAACTTATTTTCTTTTCATTAGGCTAAACGATTTGTAACAGCTGTATCATTCAATGAAAAAAGGAAAACATTAACAGGTTGTGAAATAGTGTTAAGATATAATACAAATATAATACATTTGAGTAACCAAAGTTAAGTAAATTTTAGATTTGCCTGAATGTCACAAATGACATTCTAAACTGCTTTTAGACTCACCTTTCTCCTCTTAATAGAATCTAATTTGACCAGCCAGTAAGAGGCTACCCGAGGCTTGTGGAACTTCCAATTTTCATGTAGCTGAAAGAGAGTAACAGAGAGAGTGTTGAATCTTAAAAAAGTTTCATGAATAATTGGTATTTTTTACAGGCATTTAATGCTTCAAATAACTATCCTGCTTTGTATTTGGTTTAGTTTGAGTGCTTGAATGCGCAAATTTAAAGTAGCACAAATACCCTCCAGCAGGGCTGTAAAGTGAAATTTTTAGCACTCCAAATTAAAGAGTAAAGGACATTGTTCTCCCAAAGCCTTCAGGAAATAACACTTGTACATCAACAAATGTCTCAGATCAACAACCTTCTAGCTTCATTGAACCTGCCCTGATGGCTGTGTGGTCTAAGGCGTTGCCACCAACTGCTCGCTGTCTCTCATAACTGCCCCGATTTGAACCCCCCTGGGGCATGTGGGAAACAGGGTCCGACATAAGTACTAGCCCGCTTGCCCCGGCAAGTGAATTTTTGAAAAAATGGCTTTTGGGCAAGTACATATTAGTTTCTACTTGCCCGAATGGGCAAGCTGATTTTCAGAGCAGTCCACACATTTTAATGTAGAAAGTGTGGCACAAATACCTAGAAATATGCAAAAAATGCAACAAAATATTATTTTTTCAATCATTAAATCCATAATAAATAATACATGCCATTCTAGAATATGTTAAAACTTATTTCAGGCAAGCCGCATATTATGTCGGGCAAGTAGAAATTATCAACTACTTGATGGCAAGGAAAGTTCGTTCTGAAACTTATGTTGGTGCCTGAGAAAGTTACCAGTGACTTGAGGGTAATTAGGTCATGGTTTTCGCAGGCTACTCCAGTTTCCGGCACCACTTACAACTGGCTAGTCAAGACTTGCCCACAATATGGCAAAAATTGTAGCGATAATCGAAATTTCACATTCTAGTTTTAGCCATTACCTTATCAAGGATCCATTCGGCCTCCTCATCAGTTTTGCCAGGGAATTTGATTCTCATCTCAGTCAGAGCTGCCAACGTCCTCTTCGTAAGTTCCTCCTCCCTCTCCTTCACTGCTTGTGCCAGGTACTGCTCATCCTGAAAATAATTAAGGCATAATTTGAATTTGCGGAGTACAATTTTAATCAAGGTGTCCTGAGAAAGGTGACACTGAGCTCTAAAAAAATATCTTTTTTAATTTTGAAGGTGGAGTTACACTTTAATGCAATCTTAACTATTTTCACAAGATACAAATGGGACTGGGAAATGGTGTTCACATTAGGTGTTCACACCCCCTTGGGTATTCACAATGAGAGGTTTCATTGTACTGAAACAATATAAGTAATCATATGTGCACCATCTCTACCTTCCTTCAAGTCTCGATATCTAAAAGCAATGTGCTCTACAACTTTGTAACCCTGGGACCCTTGGACTACTTGTAAACATGCCAGAAGGCCTCCGGGAAGATCATTACCATTACACTGAGCTTCCCGCTTTAAATAAAGATTATTATTATTATTATTATTATTATTATTATTATCATTATTATTATTATCATCATTATTATTATTATTATTATTATTATTATTATTATTATTATTATTGTTACTATTATTATTATTACATGTATCATCATTATTATCATTATCATTATTATTATTATAATTATTATTATAATCATTATTATAATTATAATTATAATTATAATTATAATTATTATTATTAACATCGTCATAAGTGCACTTACAGTGACTGGCTGAAGTTTGTTATTTGATGTAGTTGGCCTTGTGAGTGAGCGTGACCTTTGACCTGAGGCGGGTCTGGACCTGGAGGAGCCGGGGCGGCCAGGGCTTCCTCCGGACTGTGGCCGGGTCCTCCCTCCCAGCTGGCCCTTCCTCGTCCCTACTGGGGACTCTGCCATGGCTTCGGAGCCAGCATCGTCATCATCATCGTCATCATCATCATCATCGTCGTCATCATCATCCTCATCACCCCGACGCCTTTCTTTAGAGATAGTAGGCATACTACATAAGGGCTACAATGAACAGAATAAGAAAATGAATCACAACCCAAAGCCTTTCTTTAGAGATAGTATACATACTACATAAGGGCTACAAGAAATAAATAAACTTAATAATATAGATCAAATTCCTGGCAAAAATAACATGATGTAACAACTTACAACATATGGAGTATATTTTAGAGGGCAATATTTAAGATACAGAATCAGTTCAGTACAACTTGAAAAGTAAGTATGCAGAGTCACATGAAACTATGGTTACATATTTATTCTTGGATATTTATAAAGAACACCTGGGCAAAAAATCATTTTCAAATATGTCATTGGAAAATACTTTAATGTTCACCAATCCTCTCCTACATAGTCAGTTCTCATTGACAAGTGTCCTCTAGATCAATGGTATTTGAGAAAATTGATTAGGCATTGCACACAAATTCACAAAGTATTCAAAAGAGAGTTGTCAGTATAAGCATCTAATCACAATTTCTTCCTAAAATGTTTTTTTTTTTTAAATAGGTGTTTATTAGAAAGATATCACCAAAAGAGATGAGCTTTTTTAGGGTGCTATTGGTATGACTGGGTTCAAGGGTGGCAGGAGTGGGTACCTTAGGTCCTCGGGGTGGTTTGTTGGATGTGAGAAGTTTGCCAGTCTGCTCATCAGCTTCACACTGAGCCAGCATGTCCAGAATATCCTCCTCCTAAAACAAAACACAAACTTGGTTAAGGAAGTAAAAGTGATGAAACTAAGAAAAACTAAGAAAAATTGATGCTAATTATTCAGTACTAGCAGACCAATGCCACGCCAGGTTTGATATCAAAGGAAATACCCTAATAAAATGGAGCAATCATGTCCAAAATATCCTTCTCCTTTCAACAAAACACAAACATGAAATTTACATAAAGAGAAATGAGTTAGAAGCAATACTTGCAATCTCTAATCCCAGTGGATAGATGGCAAGTATAGACTTTATCTTCCCCTGAGTATGTTGGTATATGCCGTAGATATCTCCTTCTGTAGCTGCGAGGCTCGAGCAGAAAGAAGTTCATTGAAGAATATACATTAGATGACAAACTAATAACTTACCCTGAGTTTGTTGGTATATGTCCTAGATATCTCTTTCTGTAGCTGTGAGGCTCTCCCCGAGAGAAAGGTATTGAAGGCATGAGACAGTAGGTTTGCATACTTTTCGGCCTTGAACTTGTCATCAGGAGGGAAGATCCGCCTCCAGCGACCACAGTTCCGACTCTCGTAGTCCTCACGGGCAGCATCCTTCCTCATGCGGGTAAGCATGTCCTTCTGCAAGTCAAGCACAAGCTGAGATTTAGTGCAGAAACACATGGGAAATATTCCCTCAAAACACACAAAATAGAAAACATCAATAATATGAAAAAATGGAACCATGTGGACCTCCCATCTTGTGGACAACCTTACTTTAATGGAATGTATTTCCAGCCTAAAGTCCCCCCCCCCCCCCTAATGCAAACCATCTATTATAGGCACTCCTCAATTGAGAATATTCCGCAAGGTACATATAGGTATCCACAATAGAGAGTTCAACCTATACTAGTGAAGAAGTAGTAGCAGTAGCAGAAGTAGTGGCAGTACCAGTAGCAGTAGCAGTAGTAGTAGTAGTAGTAGTAGTAGTAGTAGTGGTCTTAGTAGTAGTAGTAGTAGTGGCAATAGCAGTAGTAGTAGTAGTAGTAGTAGTAGTAGTAGTAGTAGTAGTAGTAGTTGTTGTTGTAGTAGCAACATGCAGCGGCAGTATGATATTAGTATGAGTAATAGTATAATTTAATTAGAGATATTAAGGTCCACTTACCAATTCTTCTTTCCTCCTTTCAATACTAAGTCTTTTCTTTTCTAGGTCTGTGGTTTCAAGGTCAGTGCGTCGTGTTGGCCTCATTAAACGTTTTTGTGCTTCAGCTTTCTGTGCTGCCATATTTTTTCTTTTATCACTAGCTCTAGAGGAAGAAATTTGTAGGTAAAGCAAAACATATTAATGTTTCATGGCAATATTAATAGCTTGGAAAGAACAAAGACAAATTATTATTATTGTCACACCCAGACAGATAAACTAGCCTTGTTGGCAATAACACATTTTGGTAATAGCGAGCGAAGCTAGCGCGCTGCACGAAGTGCAAGCTCGCAGTCATGCAATAGAGCGTGAGTATATGACGTCACCAAGAAATACATACAGGGACCCAGAAAGTCGTCGTGAGTCAACAATAGCGTCCCTTGTGCGGCCGACTTCCCCTGTGGACACTCTGAATGTAGTTTAAGTAACGACCGTTTTCATTGGTCGACAATGACGTAATGTACAGTACAAAAACAAGAACGTCTCCCATTGGATGAAATGTATGAATGAAAGCAGAAAATTAGTAGTAATTTTACTATTACTGAGAAGTACTCACCTGTTATTATAATGAAGCTAGTGTAGCTGATCGCCCTCTACTGACAGACTTGAAAACTAATTTGTAATCGATCTCCCGGTCAGCCGCTAGGGTGACTTCCATTTTGGCGACGTATCTACCTCTAGTGTCTAAAAGGGTCAGTGCTCGATCAATAATAGTATTAGCAAAGACCAGAAGGGGCAGGTAGGGAGGGATAATAACAGGTGAGTAATAGTAAAATTACTACTAATTTTCTGATTACTATCGAAGTACTCCACCTGTTATTATAATGAAGCAGAATACCACCGTGGTTATGCTGTGGTGGTCTTTGCTCCACCTGAAGAACCTGCTGTAGTCAAAATTGCTTGGCCAAAACGACCTTTAAGGTTAGGGAGATCCTTAAGATAGTGTTTAGCAAAAGTGACTGGGGTCCTCCAGGCGGCGGCATCCATGATGTCCGTGATGGAGACACCAGCTAACTGGGCCCAGGACGCCGCGATTCCCCGGGTGTCATGGGCTCGAATGCCCAGTTCCTCACGCTCGCTGGTAGATAAATATTTGTATGTACCAGATATAGCCTCACGGACCCAGACCGCGATAGTGGACTTGGCTGCGCGGGCATGAGGTTCCCTAGTAGAAACAAAGAGGAACTTTTCAGATCCTCTAAGGCCTGCTGTGCGGTCAATGTACCCGTTAAGGGCCCTGACCGGGCAGTGGATCTCATCCTCCGGGGAGAGATCCTTCAGACTAGCTAGAAAAACCGGGCCCGGTGTAAACCCTGGGCTCTGGTTCTTGTCTAGTACTAGGGCCGGGAGTAGTCGTACCCCTCCCGGTTCTATCCTGAGGTGGCCCGGGTCCACCTTACAAGCATGGATCCAGCTGCCTCTGCGTCCCGAGGCGAGCTGGAGGAGAAAAGCTGTTTTGATAGAGATATCTCTCAAAGTAGCCGCAGATAAAGGCTCAAAAGGGGGTTTTGCTAGTCTTTCTAAGACTCGAGGGAGGTTTCAGGTAGGCCGGAGAGTCCTAACCTGGGCCCTGTCAACAAAAATGCCCCGGAGAAGCGCATTAAGCACCGGATGGGAGGAGACTGACAGATCCCCTCCAAAGCCTGAGTGAACAGAAGCAATTGCTGTTCTGTAGCCAACAATAGTGGAATGGGCCATGAGCTTACCCCTGGGGGTAGATTTGGCCAGATCCGAGAGGAAGTCCGCTATCTCTGTCACAGGGGCAGAATAGGGATCCACTGCTCGCGGAGCACACCAGTTGGAAAAGTGTCTGATACGGGCATTATAAACCCTTCTGGTGGACTCACAGCGTCCCTTGGAGGCAGTGTCGGCCACCGATGCCGAAAAGCCTTGCGCAAGGATTGATCTGTGGACAGTTTCCATGCAGTCAACCTTAGCCTGGCCGGCTCTGGGTAGAGCTCGTGAGTCTCCGAGTTTCTGAGGAGGTTCGACCGGTCTGGGAGCCTCCTGGGAACATCGATCAGAAGGTTGGTTAGTTGCCTGAACCATATCTGGCTGGGCCAGAATGGGGCTATCAGGACGATAGTTGCTGTCGGGTGTCTGAGTAAATTCCTCAGTACCCGGGGGATCAGAGCGGTCGGGGGATACGCATATCCGAAGATCAGATCTCAGTTCATGGTCAGCGCATTCATTCCGCTGGCCTGGTGATCCACTCCCAGAGAGTAGTACACTGGCAGCTGGGAGTTTCTGGCCGTCGCGAACATGTCTACGAATGGCCGGTCCCACACCTGCCATAGTGACATGAAGGTCGGTCTGTGCAGGCTCCACTCTGTGGGGCAGTAATTTCCCCTGGACAGTGCGTCTGCTAGGACGTTGTACACTCCCGCTAGGTGCACTGCAGTAGGAGTGATCTGGTGCAGGTCCGCCAGTCCCAAAGATCTAGGGCTAGTTTGCACAGCGACAGGGAGTGAGTGCCTCCTTGCTTGTTTATGTAGGACACTGTCGTTGAGTTGTCAGACAGAATCTCTACTGCTGTGCCGCTTACCTGGGACTGAAAATGTTTCAGCGTGAGCCAAACTGCCAGCAGTTCCAGCCAATTTATGTGCTTGGACTGCCATTGGGCTGGCCAAGTGCCAGAAGCCGTCAGGTCTCCCAGGTGACCGCCCCACCCGAAGGATGAAGCATCTGTCACCACCGTCAACTTCGGGTCCGGGTCCGAGAAAGGAACCCCGGACGTGAGGTTGGGTGTATGGAGCCACCAAAGGAGCTCCTCCCGGGCCTCTGAGTTGAGAGTCACCAGGTGTGAGTCCGGCATTGAGAGATCCCAGCGCTCCTGTATGAAATACTGGAGCGGACGGATGTGGCATCGAGCCTTCGGGACCAGCTGAATCATGCTGGCCAAGTGGCCGAAGAGAGACTTCCATAGTCTCGCCGGGCTTGCCGGGGACTTCATGATCCGTAGGATCAGGCGTCTCAGACGATCTATTCGGTCCTCTGACGGATACGCCATCATCAGGACAAGATCAAGAACCGAGCCCAGGAACATTGGGAACTGGGTCGGCGTCCAGTCTGACTTTTCCTCGTTGATGAGGAAGCCCACTCTCTGAGTTATCATGCGGACCGTGTCCCTGTAACTGAGAGCTAACTGGTGGGTCTCTCCGACGACGAGCCAGTCGTCTAGGTACAGGAAAATGTTTATACCAAACGTCTTCAGGTAAGCACCTATTGCCCTTACCAGGCGAGTGAACGTCCTGGGGGCGGTCGAGAGCCTGAAAGGTAGGACCTGAAATTCGAAAATTTCCCCGTCGTAAGCAAAGCGGAGAAATTTCATGTCTCTTGGATTTATGGCAACGTGAAAATACGCGTCCTGAAGATCCAAGGAGACCGCCCAGGGGCCCGATGCCTCCACCCCTGCGGAGAACGCATCTCTGGCCAACTTGATGTCCCCTCCTAGAGTGTTCATTACACTCTGAAGGGTATCCATCTTGAACTTTGGCGGGATGACCGCTTCGTTCAGTCGGCGCAGATTTAAGATGGGACGCCATCCACCTGAGCGTTTCTCCACTAGGAACAGGGAGGAAAAGAGCCCTGGTCCGAGGGAAGAAGGATTTAAGCGGAGAATCGCCTTCTTTCGAAGCATCTTTCCCAGGCCCTCTTCAGGAGCCAGACGCTGGGAAAGCTTCTTTGGAATCTGAGTCCACATGGGAGCTTTGGTTAAGCGCACGCTCCCAGTGAACTCGATTCGGTAGCCTGATATGATGGTTTGGAGGACCCATTTGTCTGAGGTCAACTCCTCCCAGGCTACGGCAAACTCTCGCAACCTTCCGCCGACCGGACCGGGCCCCGCCTCATTGGGAAGTTTCTCTGGGTAGGCTCTCTAGCAGGACCTGAGGACTGCTGAGGAGGCTGGGGGTCCCGCTGCTGCTGCTGCGGAGAAGGAGATTTTCCCTTCTAAGCCTTCTTTTTCGGCGGGCCCTGCCCCTTGGACTGGGTTGCCGGTCGCTTAGGGATCTTAAACGACGAGAGGCCAACGGGTGGGGATCCCCTAGCAATCTGGGCTGCTTGCTTGCTACATGGGGAACTCCCTGAAACAACGACCGGGCCTGCGACTGGGCAGGGACCGGGGCATTTTCCTCCTGGGGATCCGGGGGAAAGCCCAGGGCTCGCTTGACCATGAAAAGAATTTCATGGAAACGCGTCGGAATACGAAAACGGAACTTGTCCGCTAACCACGTTTTCCTCCACGCTGAAGCGTCACCACGAAGGTCGTCGAAATCCTCCACGAAAGAGGGAGACGAGCTTGTGAGGGATGCCGGTGGCCGGGGAGCGACTACCGGTGGTGCCGGTTCGTCTGCCCGGGTGGGCCGCACCGGGGAGCCTTGCAGCTCTCTATCTAGTTCAGATAACCCGGGGGCGGCACGGAGCTCCACGAAATCCTCATGCTCGGAGAGCATGCCTTCAGAGTCTGACTCCGATTCTGGTGAGGGGGATGCGGAGCGAGTTGGTGAGGGAGCAGCCGGTCGAGATACCTCACCTCCGATGTTCTCCCTCATCCGTTGGATCGCTGCCCACTCAGTGGTAGAGAGACCCGGGGGAGGGTTAACCTGCCTGGGACCGGGGCCCAGACTGGGTTGAGAAGGCTGGGTCGATTGCAACACCGAAGCCTTGGGCTGGGGGTTAGCTGCCGGACCGGGCCGTTCACTAGGCGGCTGGGGTTGGCCAGGGAATGTATAGGGGATCCAGCAGGCGGAACCCCGGGGGCGTAGGCACTGGGGCGGTACGGGTCCGGTCCACTGGAGGGGGAGAACGGAAAACTGCCGCAGTCCCAGTCTCCGACCTGCTGCGCGACTTGCTACGCAGGGGGGACGAACTACGCTCTTTAGACGTGTGGACATCCCTGTCCTGCCCCTTTGCACTCTTACGGCCACGGCCGTGTGAGTCTGAGGGATGATCTATAGAATAGGAGTGTGAGGAGGAGCGTTTGCTCCCCCCCTTCCTGCTCCCTGGGGATTTGGAGGAGGAGTGTTTAGAACTCCCCCCCTTCTTCTTCACCATCTTTGAGGACGACGGCGGTCGGCTCGAATCAGAGTTCTCCTCCTCAGAGGACGTCTCTGATCCTGATGGTGTGTTTCCCCTTTGCCCGGTGGGTAGGCGGTCTACCCTGACAGGAGAAGAGGCCTGGACCTCAACTTCTGCCGCCGGGGGACTAGGTTCAAAGATCATAGATGGAGGTTCGCTCCTGACAGAGCCATCCTCCGAGGTGGTGTCCGCATCATCCGCCTGCTGGCCGGAGGCACGCCGTCGCTCACGACGTCTGGCCAACCGGGCAACCACAGCTTCAAACTGGTCCCAGGACTCCATCTCCCAATCTGAGCAGATTGGGCAGTGTGGACCATTCCTGTGGCAAAGCAGGTGGTCTGAACACTTAAGATGGTGTGTCCACGGCTCTGACTGCACAAATTTGGTTGCAAACCTTGAGCAGTGAGAGTCAGTGCACCGTGGACGAGTAGGACAAGGTGCCAGTTGAGCGGACGCCATCTTAGATTTTAGTAAATAAACACGTGTGTACAAGAGAAAGCACACGTAATCACTAAAATTACAATGTCCCTACAAAAATAAAAGGCCTAAAAAGTGCCTAAAGGTACTTATCTATGGTCTTGTATTCAGTGATGGACGAAAGTTTCAGTAAATAGATAAAAAACTCTGCGATGAGCAAGAGCCTGTGATGTCAGTGTTGTCGAAGGCGCTGAGACAGACACTATAGGAAGATACGTCGCCAAAACGGAAGTCACCCTAGCGGCGGACCGGGAGATCGATTACAAATTAGTTTTCAAGTCTGTCAGTAGAGGGCGATCAGCTACACTAGCTTCATTATAATAACAGGTGGAGTACTTCGATAGTAATTGCATTGTTGCGGGTGCTGCCACGCCCTGGCCGCTACTATATCCACGTTAAAACTGAATTTCTCACCCGTCCGTGGGTCAATTTTAATGCAGTTTAGATCGTTAGAATTGCCAGAATTCAGTCTACTGGCCATTGAATTATCTTTAAAATCGGCTAGCTTCCTGGCCATGCCACGCTGTGGCCGCTACTATATCCATGTTAAAACTGAATTTCTCGCCTGTCCGTGGGTCGATTTTAATGCGATTTAGATTGTTAGAACCGCCAGAATTCATTCTACTGGCCATTGAATTCCCTTTAAAATCTGTTGCCAAATGTATATTTTGCGACAGTTTGAAATCATAATAATTTGTATGCCATTAATTTTCTGTCAATCAATGCTGTGTTTTGGTCAGAAGTAAAAAAAAAAAAAAAAACATCCAAAGCTTCGCTCGCTTTCTGGCCATGCCAGCATCATATTAAAATAGTAGTTCATTGTGATTTATTGTGAACTAACATACAAGCAAACAGAGACTACTTAACACACAGGTAAATCGGGAACTTTCATAAGTGTTATTTTTGAGTCCAAGCATCAAAAATAAGAAATCAATATTTTGATAAGACACTTAGGTATGTACAGCTTAAAGGCATTCATTCTGTAATTTCTAGCAGAGTTAAAATAATATTTTGATGATATTATTAATAATGATAACTTGATATGATGAAAAAGTATAACACCTCATAAATGCTTTAATTAAGAAGACAATGCTAACTTAGCCAGGCCTTTTATCAGAAGTTCTGATTTGAATTCAAAAGAAAATGGCTTAACTTACTTTATATTTAGCAACCTGAGAGAGTCTTCGATAACTCCTGATTTGATGTCATAATCAATTTTCTCATCAGTAGCAAAACTTGGAGAGCGATTGATCTGAAATGAAGTTACAACAAAACATTGAAAACACCATAGAATATTTTAGGTATTTCGGGTAGCTATATATAATCCTTCAATTTGGAGTTAAAAGATTGCATGTTAAGTACATCTTTAAACTGGTTCAAAATATGCATACATAAGAAATAAAATTTACTTCTTTTGACATACACCACCCATATTCATTATTGAATAATTATGCCTCATTCTGGAAAAAGCAATCAAAAACACTTATCAACTGCATCCCCCCCCCCCCCCCCACGCTATTTTCTGAAAAATGTTGGTTTTAAAGATTTTTTGCCCTGTACATAAATCCCTTTTTCTAGCCGTAATTACCCTTCCCTTTAAAGACTTAAACATGTTCATATATGGCAAGCGCGGTAACTGTGTATTGGCCATAGCGAAAATCGCAGTCACATGACGTGCTAACCTTCCATAAATCATTTACTACTCAGAAAATGTTTGTGTGTTTTTAGGTCCAAGTCGTAATGAATGTTAATTTCTAGGAACTTACCTCCAATAGCCATGGTTTGAGTTTCCTGTCGAGAATCACATCAAATCCAAGAATTTCAAAGCAAACACTTTCTCCACCTGGTGGTTGCCCCGGTCGACACATTCTGTACGCATGTAAAACATGTGGCTCTGCCACGAGTAATGTCTTCAGAATCATGTCCGTTATATTCTTCCACAAGTGACCAACATCATAGTCATGTTTGCGGAGATATTCATTAAGAAAGCGCAGAGAGCGCTTACTCCCTGTCTCCACTGAGCAACCTTTATCATAGTTCTCATTATGTTTGTTGACTGAGTAGTTAGTTAGATGCATAAACTGCTGATCCTGAAACAAAGAAGAAATAAGATTCAGGTGAGAAAATTACCCTGCTGAAAATATCTTTTTCGAACTGTAGTTATACTAACAGTTTCTATCAACTGGGAAAATATTTAACGGAATAACGTTGATCAGAACCCAATCAACTACTCTCTCCCAAATATTCAGTCAGCATGATTCCCAAGCTATTTTCTACAGTTTCATGGAATCCAAAATAAAGACAGTTTCTCTAACTAGTGTACAGTAGAAAGTAGGCATGAGTTATGAATGCCTAAGATACTCAATCGGATTTCCGAAGCGTTAAATTATGAAATGGATAAGTGTTAAATTATGAAATGGGTAAGCATTAAATTGTGAAATGTATATAAGAACCATGAAAGAATATGATGATTCATTTAAACCATTAATATCGGCAGTGCCTAAAAAAGGCCTTATATTTTGGTTATATCTTTCTTACAAAAACAAATCTTAAAATAATTTCAAATCAATAATTTTATTCAAACTTTAAAAACAGCTCCCTTTTAAATAGCAAGTGAAGCGATGGTTCAATAGGTTGTTTCCTCAAGCATCCTAGCCTCTGGGTGACAGTTTTCAAGGGAAATATAACCAGAAATGGGTGATGAGGAGGCACACATGGAATAATCAGAGAAAACTACATGTATTCGTCAACACAGGAATGATATGACCTGAAAATATTCTCAATTTGACAAAAAAATCGCTCTTAATCCATCTATTGCTGTAATGGCCAAAAAATGGCCTGACTATTTTGGTGATATTTCATGCAAAATCATCGCTGGCAAAATATTTGACAGGCCTCAATGCTAACTCAAAATGTTACTGGCCCCGTAAGACTAGTAACACCTAGCATCTACTGGTCATGCAAAATTTTTACTTGTCCTACAATTTTTTTTAAACATAACAAGAAAAAACATTGTTCTTAATTTTTAAGTTTTATTCTAAAGCATTGTAGATCCAGAGGACAAATTCAAGAGGAAATCTTAGGTATGAATGGGCTAAGCTTTCAAGAATGAGTTAAATAGTTATGCAATTATTTTGCATACAAGCTTGTAATACTAAGAAGACTCTTGTGACAGGAATTGTGTTGCAAGTTCCCATCTTGTTTCCCTGTCAGAGCAAATAGGTTAACAGGGTAATGCATCTGCCAGTGCAGGATTTTTGAAGTAGATGGCGTGTTTGATTTATTGCCAGACCAACCCAACAAGCACTCTGCCAGCACAAGAATGAAGAACATTCTAAAAATACAACCCAGCTTTCATGACGTGACAAAGAAATAATCATGGGAGAAAAACCAATAAATATAACCTCAAGAATCATCTATTATTAGCAAATCTCTCTAGTTCAAGCAGCACACTAAAGATACAAGGTGGGCCTTTATGGAAACTCACATTTGTACCAAACGATGGCTGAATAACGTTTGGCATCAATTATTGTTATTGAGATAGGTCCAAATAAATGATAGTCTTCAGTTGTTTATCAACCTTGGAGAACAATCTACCAAATATCTTTTGAGATGACTAATGACTCAACCAAAAGATGCCTAAATAACATTTGGCATTATTTTTTGCTATTGGAGTCGGTCCAGAAAGGAGATAGTCTTCAGTTGTTTATCAACCTTGGAAACACACCATTGAATAATTGATCACTGGCAGGTGCATGTTATCCTTGAGAATGGCACTGAAAAATGGAAAACTCACTAGGAGGAAAACTTCTTCTAATGGCCTGCTACTAAGTAATTACAAAATTCTCATCACAAATGTAATTCTTGTATGGCAGGCTCTGTCGATTCCCAAGAGGCATACTGGACCACTTTACGCAATGACCACTTTAAAGTTGTTCTGTCAGACGGTTGTTTCTGGCAGGTTTGGCTGCACTATCATTGTGCAAATATGACCAATGAAGATGATTCTTGTTCTTTCAACCAATAGTTTCAAGGCATATTCTACTTTCAAATGTATGAGATAACCCTTATGCTGCTGGTGGCCAATTTGGCCAATACAAAATGATGAAAAGAAAATGGAAAAAAGATTTAAACCCAGGTACAGGGGTACTCATATGAGAGTACTCAGCGAGAGCTTTCCAATGATTACCAACATGACAGGGTTTAGATGGTTTTCAAAAATCTTTGGGTCCTAGTCTTTAGGGCGAAAGTATCCTGAGCATTTGAAGGGTTAAACTTTAAGTTTCCAGATATTACAGGCTTGAGTTCATATAGGAATCAATAATTATCAAAGGCAGAACATTGGGCCATCTGGAGAATTGAGTGTTACATATAACAAAAGTAACAGTACTAACCATATGCTACTTTCATGGTAAGCCACATATTTGACTTAAAATGTTAGGAGTGCACATTTGTTTAAGCCAAAAGCAGTCTGACAATTTTGACAAAGTCTTGTAGGAAAAAGCATAGTTAGGAAAATATTTGATTGAAAATATCAATTAGAACATTGTCACCAACTTTCCTTCAAATATTTTGTGAAATCATTCTCAATTCAGAAGAAATTGGCAAAAATTATCATAGCTCCAGACGACAATTGCTGGAGGAACTCTTTAAGCATTAACAGGTTAAGAAACCTTTGGGCACTCTGGTAAGAATGAGAATAATGTAAAATGAAGCCAACGGTACTAACCATATTACTTTCATGGGGAGCCACATATTTTTCAGTACTCATTCTCAGTAATCCATCATTGTAGAGGAAGACCCTGAGGGGATCACAGGATGTAACCAGTACGTAGATCCTCAGGTCCGACTTGTAGCCGTCAACCAGCAACGGCTTATCAACATACTCCTGGACAATCATGTGGTCATTCTGGGCAATCTTCTCAGGGTTACGGTACAGGGTGATGCTGCAAATATCAACAAAAAAGGGTACAAATGCATCTGAAAATAGATATCACAGTATCAAGCAAAAAAGAATATTCCATAGAAATTTTGTTGATAAATAAAACTAGCTTCTTGTTTTTCTACATTCAATTGAAGTTTATATTGTATCTGTGATCTATGGCAGAACTAGAACCAAAAGAGGGTAATCATATTAGTAGGGCTGGGCTCGATAGACACAACATCGATGGATCGGCAAAGTTGTAAGATCGATGTTCAACATGAGAGGACATCGATTGCCGAACTCGATAAGGCCCCCCCTACCTCCATTGTTTTCCCTACCCCAAAAATACAAAAGAGCCTACCCTATTCTTTAAAAAGACCGCGGCGCTGAGCCGGCCACAGACAGCGGCACTACGGTAGATACTATCGCGCGCGGTAGTACTTGGAAAAGTGTGGAGAGGGCCACACAATGTATTTTACATGGTGCTGGTCCGGCCCCCACCACACTTTTCCAAGCACTACTGCGCGCGACAGAATCGAATCGAGAAAATCGACATCGAGAAAAATTAGGCAATTAATCGGATCGCAAAAAAATGGCTGATGAGCACAGCCCTACATATTAGGTGCTCTCATATAATTTCATTGAATTGTTTATCTTGAGCAGATTTTGATTTAAAAAATATCATAGAAATTATAATTTTTATGAAGTTGCATCTACAGTACATCAAAAAACTTGAAAATCTTCAAAAATATATAAATACATGTTATTACTAATATCAGAATTGAAAAGAAATATATATATGAACTCTATTGGAATTTGTTTTGATAAAACTAGATAATTATTTGATTTTGTTTTTGGAGGTTGATTTTATATCTATTAATTATTTTTTCCCAGGTAATAAGATATCAAGAGAATTCACAAAATGATTATGAGAGTGCACCAAGAAAAGTCTCATCATGTGCATTTTCTTATATAGTGACCCTATACATATCAAGTGACATGGTATTGAATTTCAATGGATAAGTCAAATCGTAAAGGATTTTCAACAGCTGAGGTCATATCACAATGAGATAGAATCCCGGAACCAGAAAGAAATTCCCTTCTCTTCACAAATAGTTTCAAGGGGTCTTTAAAGGGGCCCTAAAGGCTCACAAACATATCAGCTTATATGAAAGTTATACACTTCAAGAACAGGATGCTACCATTCTTTTTCTCTCAGTGATCCCGTGAGGGGAGATATTTGCGTATTGTCATCCTCCTAGACAGCCTCTGCCAGCCACTGGGTGTGGCCATGTTTTTCAAGTGCTATCAGCTGTGACACAATCGGGTGGCAGGGATCACATCCTGTCTCCAAGCTACCTCTGGGCAGTGTATCTAACAGCAGTGCTCCTGACAAGAGCTCTCTGCACAAGTTGCATAAAAACGTATATATCAAACAAGAAAATGGTGAAATCATGTGCAGCAATTGGGTGTAAAAAAAGACACGGTAGTGGAGAAAGCTTTCATAGATTTCCTAGTAGTAAATTTAGACAAAACAGTGGTTAGCATCCATGAAACTTTTAAACCCACCTGTCCTGAAGTATGCATATGTATGTTCAGACCACTTCACTGACGAGGATTATGTCAGGAATCACACACTGCAGTCAGGATTACTTCAGAGTACAGTTAACAAGGTTCTGAAGAGGGATGCTTTTTTAGAAGGTTTGGGTACTTGTGAAATAGGTGTGCATAATCTCTCACACTTCTTCAAAAAAAGAAACAGTCACAATTGATACACCTTTTATCATGCTCCATGCGACTCCTATTGCATCTAGTCTTACTTTCTTCTAGGATATAATATCTGGTAACCAATTTTCATAAATCTCTTATTTCAAGCAGAAGTGATCTTGCAATTTATCAATTTCGGGATTTATTTACTTTATTGGTATACATTTACTAGTCTCAACATGATTTACCTTCATTCAGTTGCTCAACGAATATAAGCACAGGTGTATGCATTAAATGTTTAATATTAAGCCAGCATGAGAAGGGTAAATATCATTCCCTAACTTACAAAATTGAAACAGCTAAGGTTATAGTCAGTCATGACCCCATTTTCACTGGGAAGAAATACATTTCTAAACAGTACTGCAATATAGAGGAAGGTTGAAATCAAAATATCTCAAATTGCAAATGACCCTTTCTTTTATTTATGATAGAATAAATGACATTTTCATTTACTCATTACCAACCTTCTCTTAATGACTTATGATTAATAATCATACTCTTCAATATTATGATCTGATGTACAGACTTTAGCAACCCTAACAGCTAACTTTCAGGGTGAATGGCAATTTTCATAGGTACCTCAACATGGTCTTTATTAATCCACTGAGAATAGACTGTGCAGGATTTTGTTAGTTGTGTTACAACTGAGGTTTTGTCTTATTTCTAGGTCCCTAGGGTAATAACAAAAGTAAGTAAAGGAAAGGGACACACAGGGTAATTGACCTTGTCCAATTGGCATTACACATCTAGACCCCATGGGACACAAGGTAGTAAACACAGGAAGTGACTAGCAGTACTGGGAACAGCAATCATCTTCATTTCCTTTAGTAATTGTGTACATATTCATGAAGATTATAGAAAAGAAATGTCAAGAATACCTTTGGAAGGGGCCTGATAATTTAAAGAAGGAAAGAAGTCTGATAGGTGCACCACAACATGCTATTTAAGCGCCAGCCCTCTGTTTCCACATCTTGACCATCAAATTCATCAACACCTTAAACTATGTCCATATAATCCACCTGATCACCTTCAGCCACTCTTGGTTCAAAGTCGTAGGGATTTGCATACCTAAACATCTTGAATGTGCTTCAGAGCAGTGAAATATCTACCTCCTAGACAGAGCTACTGGCTTTATCTAATACACCCACTAAGCTGCTTGCCACCCATTTACATAGACTACAGCAGCATGAGTTGACTCAGATCCAAGATGGCGGCTGCCCTGCCTCAATGGAGGTGCTATTCACTAATTGCAATTTGAGATTTCTCTTTGTGTGGAGCTCTAGGGCTTCTCTGTTTATGACAGATGTTGAGCTATGTTCATGAACTTTCATATAAACCTATGATGTGTTTTCTCCAAGTTCCCCTTTAAATTGTAGAAGTACAATAGACAGCCCTCCATAACGCCACACATTTATATAGCAACCAGGCCACCCCGCTAATGGGGATCCAGCAAAGACTATTGTCAAATCGCAACTTACCCATTTCCCATGGCTCCATTGGCAGGTTTGACAATAAAAGTTTTATGTTTCTTTTTCTTCTTGAGCTCGCGGGCGTAGTTCTGAAAGGCAGTGAACTCCGAGGGGAAGATCCAGGTCTTAGGCACAAAGTTATATTCATCCGGGTGAGACTTCGCCATCCTGAAGTAAAACATGAGTGTTCAATGATCTTATAATATATCTTCCTCTTTAGCCCATCCCTTGCTTTAGTGCAAAAACAATCTGACGTGACATAAAACATATTGTAATAACATTGGCAGTTTTAAAGTGCATAGTGGTGCGAGGAGTTACTCTTACTACTCACAGTCACAACACACTTTTTCTTTTTCTTTACCTTTTGCCTAGTATAACTTCTTGGTACTTCCATTTACTGTAGAATGGCTAATTTTTCTGTGTTTTTTTTCCTGAATGCTTTCAAACGGGAATAAACAACACAGGAATAAAACAATACAGTACATGTCCGGACTTAATAAACGGAGTAATCCTACTTTTGTTTAATAGGCTATACTCTTTTGTATACTAAAATTCAAAAACTACATAAAACGAGAAAATTAGAAATGGAAAAAAACAAATATCCTCTCTTTGGAAATATTAGAAACGGAAACACCCAAAACAGGAAATTAGAAGTAATTTCTTTTTTATAATAAATACTTACCTGCGATCATTGGAAGCTATCTCCAGGGCTTGCTCTGGTCACCCAAAAGGTAGGCTCTCATTTGGCAGTCTCTCCCTATGGAAGATCCTTGCGATGATCATAGCGGAGGGTCTACTAAATGTAGCCTCCAAAATTAAAAATAGACCGTGATTTGTGTGATCCCCGCTAGGGGCAGCACTGATACCGGTCGTGACGTCACGGTTGGCGCATGCGCCTTCATCCTCTTCTCATTTTTGGCGTTAAATACCATCATGGAAGAACGGATTCTAGGGGAGGATACAGAAGGGTGGGCAATGATCGCAGGTAAGTATTTATTATAAAAAAGAAATTACTTCTAATTTCCTGTTTTATATCTAAATTCTTACCTGCTCACATTGGAAGCAGAGTACCACCGCCAAGAAAAGCTGTGGAAGGATCAGTTCTATTTCCTAGAAGCTGTGCCAGCCGTGACCAGCACTGCTCTACTAAACCTGCCTTTTGTTGCAGGAAGATCTTTAAGATAGAACTGCGCAAAAGTTTGCGGCCGGCTCCAGGCTGCGGCATCCATAATAGCTTCAAATGGCACTCCGGCCATTGTAGCCCAAGTAGTTGCGACCCCTCTGGTGTCGTGGGCTCTAATGCCCATGCGTTGCCTCCGTTCCTTAGGAAGGTGCGAGAACGCCCCCGCTATGGCCTCTTTGACCCAACCAGCGACTGTACTCTTGGTAGCCTTAGTATAAGGCTCCCTTGACCGAATGAAAAGGGCTTTTTCATCCCCTCGCAAGGGCTTGGTTAGTTCCAAGTACCATTTCAGGGCCCGGACAGGGCAATGTACTTTGTCGTCTGGCGAGAACTCCTTCAGGCTGAGGAGAAACACCTCACTAGGAGTAAACGAGACCGACTGGTTTTTGTCCAATAGGAGGGATGGGAGAAGACGGACTCCTCCATTTTCCCACCGCAGATGACATGCGTCTATCCTGCAGGAATGGACCCAGCTTCCTCGCCTGGCCGAAGCCAGTTGCAGTAGGAAAGCTGTCTTGACCGCCACCGACCTCAATGGTGCCGTGTGAATCGGCTCAAAGGGAGGGCCCGCTAGGTATTTGAGTACCGTCGGGAGATCCCAAGTCTCATTGAGCGTCCTTGGTCTGGCGGAAACCACAAACAGACCCTTAATAAGGGTCGACAAATCCGTGTTGGACGACACAGTTGTCCCATCCGGAAAACCTCTATGAATGGCTGCGATGGCAGATTTGTAACCTGCAATGGTTGACGGAGCTAAGGGCTTCCCCTTATGCTTCACCGTCCGCAGGCCATTCAGGAATTCCGCGACTTCCGCTACAGGGGCCTCAGCGGGACCCACACCTCGCTCCACACACCATCGTCGGTAGTGGAGAAGACGGGAATCATAAAGCCGGCAAGTTGATTCTCGCCTGGCCCTGGCTGCCGTCTCTGCAACTCCCTGCGAAAAGCCTCGGTCAACGAAGGATTTGCGGACAGCGGCCATACAGCCAGTCTCATTCTGTCCGGTTTGGGGTAAAACATCCCCGTGACCGAGTTCTTCAGGAGGTTGTCCTTGGGTGTGATCACTCGCGGAAGGTCTGTCAGCATGCTGGTCAGCTGACGGAACCACGGCTGGCTGGGCCAGAACGGGGCTACTAGGAGGATCCGGGCTGACCACTGCAGCCTCAGTTTCCTCAATACCCTCGGGATGAGGTTGGTCGGCGGGTACGCGTACCCGTACAGACTCTCCCAATTCTGCGTCAGAGCGTTTATTCCGCTCGACGTCTGAGAGGGGCGCACTGAGAAGAACACTGGAAGTTTGTGGTTCTTCTCTGACGCGAAGAGATCCACATGGGGAGTCGGCCAATGCTCGAATATGAGCCGAACCACTGTCTTGTGGAGGGACCACTCCGTGGGGTGGTTGTGTTTCCCCCTGGACAGGGCGTCCGCCAGGACGTTCCTGACTCCCGATATGTGGTTGGCAACCAGGTAGATCCCGTGTTGCCTGCACCAGGCCCACAGGTCCAGTGCCAGGTAGCACAAGGTGGGGGATTGAGTTCCACCCTCCTTGTTGATGTAGGCCACTGTAGTGGTATTGTCCGTAAGGACATCCACAGCAGTGTCCCGTACCTGAGGCAGAAAATGCTGCAGAGTCAGCCATACTGCCTGCAGTTCGAGCCAGTTGATGTGGTGCTTGGCCCAAGCCGGCGGCCACTGACCTGAGATCACCCAGTCTCCTAGGTGACCTCCCCAGCCCTCCATCGAGGCATCCGTGACTATCGTCATAGTCGGATCTGGCCTGAGAAACGGCCGGCCCACCGTCAGGTTGGCCCGCGATGCCCACCACTCCAGCTCTCTGAGCGATTCGTGGTCGGGGTATATCCGGAGATATGGGCTGTCCGAGACTTGCGTCCACTGACTGTGGAGCATAAGTTGGATCAGACGAGTATGTGTCACCGCCATGGGGACTAACTCGCGCAGACTGGACAGATGTCCTAAGAGCTTCTGCCAAGTTTTCGCTGGCTGAGGGCTCCGTGCTAGGAGCGAGGATGCCAGTCGCGACGCTCTGATGACCCTCTTCTCGCTCGGGAAAACGAGCATATTGATGAGGTCGAGGGTCGATCCCAGGAATGCTGGGAACTGTGTGGGTATCAACTGGGACTTTCCTTCGTTTACGAGGAAGCCCAATTTTGTCACCCAGAACAGTGTGAGGTCGCGTTGACGTTCCACAAGCGACCTTGACTGGTTCTTTAGAAGCCAGTCGTCTAGATACTGGTGCATGTCTACACCCTGTATCTTGAGGAACGCCTCGATGGTTCGCACAATCCTCGTGAACACCCGAGGTGCTGTTGAGAGCCCGAACGGGAGCACCAGGAATTCGTACGCCCTGCCATCGTAGGCAAAGCGGAGGAACCGTGTGTGTTCGGGAGCTACGGGGACGTGAAAGTAGGCGTCTCTTAAGTCTATAGAGACTGCCCACGTCTCTGACATTGAGGAGTCCCTCAAATGCTCGGAGGTCTTTAGCCTCTGCTGGTGGGCCTCCCCTAGGCAGTCCATCACTGTTCGTAGCGTCTCCATCCGAAAGGATAGGGGCTTTACGAATTTGTTGAACGCCTTTAAATTGAGGATCGGGCGCCAACCGCCCGACTCTTTGGCCACCAGAAAGATAGGGGAGTAAAACCCCGGTATGTCCGCGTGGAAGGGAATCTCCCTGATCGCCCGTTTCTCGAGCATGGACTCCAGGCCTCGTTCGAGGTCCTGACGTCGCGCCTGATTCCGAGGAATCGGGGTGCAGCGGGGCTCCTTTGTTCTTGGGGGGTTCCCCGTGAACTCTATCCTGTAGCCCTTGGTTACAGTCTGCAGTACAAACTGGTCCGACGTAATCAGGGGCCACAGGTGGGCGAACGCTCTTAATCGCCCCCCCACCGGACAAAGCTGATCATTCTGCATCAGCTTTGGGGGCTGGTTTTGGGGTGTTATAGGTGGAGTAAGCGTCTTTTTTGGCGCCTCCACCTCGACCCCTACCACGGCCTCTACCGGCACCTCTACCTCCACCGCCTTCGGACGAGGAGGAGTTCGAGCCTCCACCACCTTTTTTACCCTTCTTGTTGTACTTGCCGCCCGAACCTCTGCCTTTTTTGAAGGGGATCCGAAAACGATCCCCCGATTGCTTCGAGGTCGAGGGCTGGTCACGGGCTAACTGAGCCTGTGACGCACTCAAGAGTTGGGTCTTGGTGGTCGACTCTACTGTTTGGGTCCATTGGCCCGCAAACATGAGACCCTTTGTCAGGGGAAGCTCTCTGAGACGCAGTCTGGCCATCGTGGGCACGACTTTCTTGTTCTCCGCCAGAGCTGCCGATAAGAATCGGATGCGACGGTCAAATCCCGCCTCCAACTTCTGGCGTGTGGAGATGCGTCCTATAGCTGCGGTTAAATAGTTGGCCAGAGACACGGCCCCGGCCAGTGTCTCGTCCACCATACATTCTGGCATAGGTGGTGGCGTCAACCCCGCGAGGAGAGCAGCGCGCTCTTTCTCTCTACTTACTATAGTCGCAGAAATGAACCCTTGAGTTCGCTGCAAATATATCGAGAGGCGCGCGAGGAGAGATGAAGTCGATTCGACTTGCTTTGCGAATCTCTCCGCCTCTTTGGTCACCGGATGTGGTCCTTTCGGTCCAAAGGGCTTCGCCGGATCCCAATCCAACTTGTAGGTGGATCGCATGTATTCTGTCACCTCGGCGTCCACTTCGAGGACCTTAAGCAAGGTTTCGTCCTCTTCGACAAGAGGGAAGAAACGCGCGAGGGTAGAATCCCCGAAGGACCCGGCCTCCTTCACCACCCGTCTGTCGTCGACAGTACACGCTATCTTCGAGACCCCGTCACGGGCCCATAGCGCTGGTGCCTCCACCGCACGTGAGGTCGGTGTGGCAAAGACACTGAACTCCGACTCCTCCGGGGGAGGAGAAGCGGATGGTGGTGAGGAGAACTTTAGCACTTTCGCAAGTGCATGGAGAACGGGCACGAACTCCAGAGGGCGAGAAAATTTAAAATCCTGCGCCTCCCAGGATTCGCGCCACGACCTAGTGAGGTCAGGGTGTGGTGGGATCGTGTGATCCCCACTCCCATCTCTAGGCGGACCCAGCCTTGCGTAGACCGACGTCACCGGAGCGGTGGACGTGGAGGCCGTCGCGGCTGTCTGAAGTGGCGGAGGCACCTCAGGGGGAGCCACAGGTTCCGCAGGCTTGTCGGAAGCTGCGCCCAAGAGCTCTCGATCGAGCTCAGACCACGCCTCTACAGGCGGAAGACCACAGGGGTCGAAGACCTCCTCGACTTGATCATCGAAGTGATCGTCGTCTTCATCATCCGATTGGTCGGAGAACTGACCGGGAGACAAAGATGCCGGTGACGACCGGCCGGACCTCGTCCTGGTAGGCGAGGGAGAGGCCTCACGGCGGTGAGGTCTCTTGGACGGAGGAGGTGAGCACCTCGATGGAGACAAAGAGGGAGATCGCGGTCTCTTCTCAGGGGCAGCTGGTTTATCCAGCTTCTGAGAGATCGCCACAAGCGACTGAGTGATCGCCAAGATTGACTGAGTCATATCTGGCTGCTGAGGCGGAGGAGGAGGATTTGCCGCCTTCAGGGCCGCCACCAACGTCGCTATGTCGAACACCGGAGGTACATTCGGTGTCGGCTGTGGTTGTGGCTGATTAGCCAGAGTCAGGACTGGGGGGGGAAACAAGTCCTCTTCCACCAGGCCATGACCCTGAGAACCTACACGCCCTGCCAGCTCAAACAACTTCTCCATGTTTTCTTGCTGGCCACAGGGAATGTGTTCCCCGTCAGAGTCCTCTCCGAACAGGTCCACATAGGGGTCACCCCCCAGTGGATCCGCTTCGAGTTCGGGGAACAAGGGGTCTCTCATCGGCGAGGCGACTCCCACCTGGGCTGCGTCATATGACTTCAAGGCAGCCTTTGTTGGAGTACGCCCAACCGATGGAGATACTGCTACTGCGGGAGATACCGCAGGTGCGGTGATCACCGCAGATGTAGCAGCAGCTGCCGAAGCAGTCCTCCGGGTGCTGCTCCTAGTAGTGGGGCCAGAAGACCCCTCTGAGGCACCACTCTTTGTGGCCCCCCCCTTTTTTCTGCTAGGAGCAGCAGTCCCGCGGGATTTCTTCGTTGGGGGTGACTCATCACGAAGACGAGTTGAAGGCATGGCCTTCCTTGGAGATCTCCTCCTGTGTTCAGGAGTGGGAGATTTTCCCGCAGATCTCTTCCCCGTAGATGCGGTAGAAGAGGCTGACACCGCTGTTGCGGATGTCACCGCAGTTGCGGAGGTTACCGCAGTTACCGCGATTGCGGGATTTCCCGCATCTCCCGCATTTGCGGGATTTACCGCATTTGCGGTATTTACCGCATCTCCCGCGATTGCGGTATTTACCGCACTTCCTGCAGCTGCGGGAGTTACCGCAGGTGCGGTACGTCGAGTCCTAGCTCGACCACGCTCTAATGGCAAACCTGAAGGTTTGTCAGAGCGCGGAGAACGAGAACGTTCTCTGCGTGCTTTCGTTTTGCGGGCCCGATAGGCTGCATCCCTCTCAGACCGTTGGATTCTCTTGGTCATCCAAGAATCGAATCCCACCCAGGTCTCCTCCGTCCAGGATTCGCACACAGTGCAGGTATGGTTCCTGTCACAACGGGTGTGCCGAGAGCAGCACCCGTGTGCGATCCAGGGTACGTCAGGAGCAGGGCGAGTGGTGAAATTCGGGCAGGGCGAAGCCCCACACCGAATCTGAGAAGAAGGTCGTCCCGCCGCGGGACCGACGCTATACACGCTGGCCGACGACATCGTCGAAGGTCAGATGGAAACAAGACAAAATATACAGGGAAACACAGAGATACCGACAAGTTACCTGTCCCAGCGATGTATAATGATCTCACTGTTATACTCGCTTGTACGTCTGTACTGTATGCTCGAGTTTATAGCATAAACGAGCGTAAACTTCCGAGAGCTTTCAAAAACCGATTGGCAGAGCAATGGCGCCCAAAAGAGAAGAGGATGAAGGCGCATGCGCCAACCGTGACGTCACGACCGGTATCAGTGCTGCCCCTAGCGGGGATCACACAAATCACGGTCTATTTTTAATTTTGGAGGCTACATTTAGTAGACCCTCCGCTATGATCATCGCAAGGATCTTCCATAGGGAGAGACTGCCAAATGAGAGCCTACCTTTTGGGTGACCAGAGCAAGCCCTGGAGATAGCTTCCAATGTGAGCAGGTAAGAATTTAGATATAAAAATGAAAAATTAGAGAAAATTGTTACATGGAAAAATTAACCATTCTACAGTATGTTAAAGGACTTCCCTTTGCTGTGTATTACACATTTTGTTTCTATAACTTACTTTTTTGTTTCTGTTTGTGTGTTAGAAAAATAAGTTTGTCTTGTAATTTTGTTATTCAATTACAGTCAATAAAGATACAATACAATAAAATGGCGACATCTTTCTGACAAACGTATCTTTAAATAAATTTCCTAAAAATCCTTGACAACTGACATTTTTTTAAAGTATCTCAGAAGCGAAGCATACATTCACAAAACATTTGAAGAGGATTTATTGTGTAGTTTCTTATTAACAATTTTTCATCAAATATTTAAAAAAAAAAATACTCCCGCTGAAAAGATGGAATAGTAAAGACATTTTGGAGAGCTACAGGCTTTATTGGTTAAATCAGACTTACACTTCTCCATCTCAAAGTTATATAATTTGATGATTAATCCTACATTAATATCAAGAGTATCAAAGATCCTGACATTTATCAATAATAGACCTAGGTAAGAGTGAATTAAGCCCAATATAGATACAGGAGAAGGTTACATTTTGTGATAAGGGTTATACACTTGAAACTATGCAAAAATAACTTAAGACCCATAAGCTAAAATGCAAGAACTAAAACAATTTCCTCATATTTTCTCAGTTGCTAATGCCAAGTACCAGCTGACATTGGATTATCGCTTACTATACCTCTTTACAAAATTGTAACACTACAATAAAATTGACCCAGATAAAAGAACAGTTTTCCTGTATAATGTTACAATCATTTATCAATGACATCTTTCTTTTATATAAATTTATCAGCTATCAACTGTATCTAACTATCTGTGTTTTTATGTGGCTTTCAACAGCTTAGGTCATATCACGACGATATAGAAACCCGGAACTGGGAAGAAATTCCCTTATCAGCTAACATAAAAAGGAAATAGTGGCCGCAAACAAAATTGGTATAAAAATAAATGAATCATGACTTTTCCGTCCTTGCAAAGTCCTGGCTCACCCCTGCCTGTCAAGGTGATATAAATAGCATCTGAAAGCTCCCTGGACAGACCTCTGTGTGTGTACGGCGGACGCTAACGTGCTAGTGTGTAACCTATGAGCTGCTATTAATGTACAATAACCACCATATAAACTCACAAATCCCTCATGAAATCTTTCATGTAGGAACTAAAACTGTCTTTGACTTTGGCCCTTATTAGGATGCTAAATTGTCAAGTTGCATGTGTCTGTGTTTGAATAATTGATACAGTGTACCTGACTAGTGTGGCTCACTCGTCCATATATCACTGCAGTGATGGGGCACTACTCACCCTTGTGACAGATAAACACTGCTAGCCAGAGACAAATAGCTTTCAGGACACCTGCTGCATGCAACCATGCAATCACTTTCCATACACAAGGGCCCCAACTCACCATTGGCATTCCCCACTTCACATGGGCATAGGGATAGGTACCAGGACTTGATACAATACTAAATACTGATATCAAAAGGAAAAAAGAATTGAATTGAAAAAATATGTAAAATTGAAGTAAGTGCTAATAGGAGTTATTTCCGCACGAAGGCAATTTGCTATTTATCAGCGAAATATCTGAAGCTGACAATGCTAAATGGCAATTTTAATATTATTCTGAATAACTTTCTTCCTTCAAATATTTCTTTTACCTTGGCTTTTGCTAGCAAGATTTTATCAAAATAGTCAAGTGGTTTTGGCCGCTGTGAGCTTTAATGGGTTAATCAAAGAGGAATCGTGCAAGTCAGACTTCGTCTGTAGTCAACTTATCTATTTCCTGAACACCGCTGCATTGGCAACACGAGGTTAAGGAGTTACCTCATCAGTTCAGACACAAACAATCATTTCATCCAGACAGACTTGATTTATAATTAACCAATGTATTCCCTAAGCATCAAAGTATTGGCAAACCAGGGATGAGGAGTTACTTCACCAGTACAGACACATACAATCATGCAATCAAGTCAGACTGTGTTTCTACATTACCTAGAGCACCTTTACATTGGTAGCACAGGGTTTAAGAAAAAATCCACCAGTACAAACACAAATAATTATAATCAAGCTAGACTGTTTGCAATTAAATCATTTCTACTATGTACACATCTGCTTTGGCTTCACAATCCCAATTTGGGTCTTAGCCAGAAGTTCAAAACTGGGTGACCAGATTTGTGAACTGGAAATATTGGGGCATCCTGTTTTTTCAAAGAAGTCATCAATATATTCAACTAAAAACAATTAACATTTAATTACTTTTTCAGAAAAGGCATGCATGTAATATACCAGTATGCAATACCATGGGAATCACATTTAGGTGAAAATATATGTAACTGTTTACTTGCTAACCACAACAATTGTCGTGGTGTGCAGCAGTGCTCATAGGTTTCACATCAGGATAAGGGTTAATGCTTCTAAGTAGTAAGCAACTGCATTATCTCAGATCAGTTACCCTGTTATCTGGAATGGTCCTATAACAGTAAGGCTCAACCTTTCCAATCCCTGATAGCATAACATCCATAATCAGATCATCACTTTCTCGGGAAAATCTGAGCATGAGTAGGTTAAGATCAGTCCTCTGCCAAGAGTAGACTGATTACCATCAACCCCTAGAGGCACATGCAGGATTGCCACACAATGGATTGCAGGTAGAGTTAATTAGCTGGCATACCTTACTGGCATTCTACCCTAACATACCTACCAGGTACTCTACACAGTAGCAAAGAGAGGTATACACACAGAAGCAACAAACTAAGGACACAAGTGTAATAATTAACTAGTGCTTTCCCGAGGATGCTTGGCTCACAAGTACAGTCCTACACAACATGCACATTTAACATCCGTCCAGATAGACAACAGGGGTGCCAATTTTCGCAGTCACACCAGCATGCGGCAGAAATTTTTAAAATCTTGGCAAAGGTTGGCTTATCAAAAGCCTAGACTGTCTAGAGATTGGCATCAGGTACAAATATATGCCATTAAGTTAAGTTTGTTCTGGGCCAAACTCATTGGTTAAAAGAGATGTCTAATTTGTGGCCACAGCTTCCCTACCCTGCAAGCCCCTCTTTTATTGTATAGTTTTGTCTATATAGTGATTCTTCTCATAAAAGGCTGAAAACTGCTCTCAACCCATCAATGCAATAAGGCAATCAATCTCATGGTACAACGTGCAAACTTATATGTTGAAAAATCACCTTTTAACTGACTTCATAGGTTGTATAATATAATTAATCATTGGCTTACTTTGCTATGTTGCGGGCAAGACAGTCTTTTCGGCACACCTCTCCCATTCCTGGAAAGTGGTTAATTCTTTGGTATGGCTTCAGCTCCGAAATGCGATCAGTGGACACAAAACTATCATTCCATATAAGGTAGCTGTAATAAGAGATATGGACAGAGCTGTAGGTTGGTATGGACTATGATTTAGACTACTAGTATATAAGGAAAGTATATTCATGAGTTGTCAGACTGTGTCTGATCATCAGATGCAAATGGGTAATGGATTTGGTCTACTAGTGATGAATTAGTAATTAGAAACATCCCTTTTTCTGTGCACATTTAATCTGATTTCTGGTATTACCACTTATTAGGATTTTTTTCTCTCTGGAACTATATATTGCTTTGTTATCAAGATATTTTTGCATGAGTAAGTTACAGGTGGGAATATATTAACCGGTTTATGTATTATTCATCTCAGTCTTTGGAAAACACAAGTCACAAAAATTATTCTGAATGGGCTGCCCCTAAGTGGAAAAGAAAGGCAACTTACCATAGAGGATCATCATCCTTGACAACTGTATGGCCTATATGTTCAGCCATCTGACGAACTGGAAAACATAACAATCGTAATCGATATCGAGATGAAGGAAGAATAACATTAAGGATAATATATTGTGTATCCTTAAGGTATTTATTTTCTTAAACTTATGTCATAGAATAGGGACATCATCAATACCAAACATGAAAACCATGCTTAAAAGTAAAAGATTATGAAAATAGATTTCCTGACCATTTATCATTCAACATTTAGGGGTAATCAGCCATATCCTAGTATCAGGCACAGGCGAGTGGGCATATTACCATTGATAACAATTGATTATAATCAATGAAGTGATCAAAAATTAGGATGATCAATCAAGCTGAAATTTTCCAAGAAATTCCCAGCACTACAAATGAGTGGAACATGTTAATTAAAAGAAAGGAAAACACTTCTCTCACCAATATCATATCTTGTGCCTGTGAGGTTGGCTGTAATGGGTTTGCGTTTTTTCTTGACCTTTCGGACAGGAGCAATGGCGCCTCGATTCCTGGACTCCCCCAGGTCCAGGCCGTTAGATATCCCATGATTCAGCAGGCTCTCACTCGGCTTCCTGTGCAAGCTCAGAGAACTTAGCGTCATCTCTACAACACAAATGAAAAGTTGTTTAATATCAACCTTTATCAAATCACCAGCCTTCCCATGCAAGCTTGGAGAACTTAGCGTCATCTCTACAAGAGAAATGAAAAACATCAACATCTTGGCTTTCTGGGGTAAAATGGTTATAGTGGTAACATCTTTGTTCTCTCTGGTAAAAGGGTTATATAGCGGTATCTAGGGGTGTCATTGATATGGGGCATATCGATATATATCGATAACTCTCCTTTAACAATACAGTCTGCTTTCACTTGTCAATACGTATCGCAATGTATCGAAATATCAAAAACATGAAAATGGACACTTAGAGAAGAAATTTAGAGCTGAATATTGCTGGTGTTGCTAGTCACATACTTTCTAAAAGCATATCTCTGCATGGTCTTGCCTCAATTTTCTTGTTGCATTCCAAGAAGAAGCAGTAAAAAGAGGCAGGACCCTCATAAAATGGTGATAAACCAGCATAAATGCTTTATGATTTTCCATCATGGCATAGATAGCATTTCTATGGATATATCAATGCATCGTATCGAAATAATCGAAATCGAAAACAATTTATCAATATATCGAATCGAGAAAAAATTCTAAACAATGACAGCCCTAGCGGTATCATCTTGGCTTTCTGAGGTAAAATGGTCAAAGTAGTATCATCTTGGTTTTCTGGGATATAAGTCTTATAGTGGTAACATCTTGGCTTTCTGGGGTAAAAAGGTCACAGTTGGAAATACAAGCGTTCTATGGGTAGTATTACAAGTGGCAATATTGGCTTTCTAGGAATTAAAGGGTTACATTGGTAACAGTATTGTCTTTCCAGTTAGAGGGTTACATTGGTAACAGTATTGGCTTTCCAGTTAGAGGGTTACATTGGTAACAGTATTGGCTTTCCAGTTAGAGGGTTACAATGGTAACAGTATTGGCTTTGTAGGAGTTAACAGGTTACCGTGGTAACAGTATTGGCTTTCTAGGAGTTAAAAAGGTTAAAATGGTAACAGTACTTATTGGCTTTGTAGGAGCTAAAGGTTTACAATTGTAACAGTATTGGCTTTTCAAGAGTGAAAGGGTTACAATGGAAATAGTACTGGCTTTCTAGGGATTAAAGGGTTACAATGGTAACAGTATTGGCTTTCTAAGAGTTAAAGGGTTACAATGGTAACAGTATTGGCTTCCTAGGAATTAAAGGGTTACAATGGTAACAGTATTGGCTTTCTAGGAGATAAAGGGTTACAATGGTGACAGTATTGGCTTCTTATGAATTAAAGGGTTACAATGGTAACAGTATTGGCTTTCTAGGAATTAAAGGGTAACAATGGTAACAGTATTGGCTTTCTATGAGTTAAAGGGTTACAATGGTGACAGTATTGGCTTTCTAGGAGATAAAGGGTTACAATGGTGACAGTATTGGCTTTCTAGGAGATAAAGGGTTACAATGGTGACAGTATTGGCTTTCTAGGAATTAAAGGGTTACAATGGTAACAGTATTGGCTTTCTAAGAGTTAAAGGGTTACAATAGTAACATTTTTTGGCTTTCTAAGAGTTAAAGGGTTACAATGGTGACAGTTTTGACTTTCTAGGAATTAAAGGATTACAATGGTAACAGTTTTGGCTTTCTAGGAGTTAAAGGGTTACAATGGTAACAGTATTGGCTTTCTAAGAGTTAAAGGGTTACAATAGTAACAGTTTTGGCTTTCTAGGGATTAAAGGGTTACAATGGTAACAGTATTGGCTTTCTAGGAGTTAAAGGGTTACAAAGGTAACAGTATTGGCTTTCTAAGAGTTAAAGGGTTACAATAGTAACAGTTTTGGCTTTCTAAGAGTTAAAGGGTTACAATCAGGAAATTAGAAGTAATTTCTTTTTTATAATAAATACTTACCTGCGATCATTGGAAGCTATCTCCAGGGCTTGCTCTGGTCACCCAAAAGGTAGGCTCTCATTTGGCAGTCTCTCCCTATGGAAGATCCTTGCGATGATCATAGCGGAGGGTCTACTAAATGTAGCCTCCAAAATTAAAAATAGACCGTGGTTTGTGTGATCCCCGCTAGGGGCCGCACTGATACCGGTCGTGACGTCACGGTTGGCGCATGCGCCTTCATCCTCTTCTCATTTTTGGCGTTAAATACCATCATGGAAGAACGGATTCTAGGGGAGGATACAGAAGGGTGGGCAATGATCGCAGGTAAGTATTTATTATAAAAAAGAAATTACTTCTAATTTCCTGTTTTATATCTAAATTCTTACCTGCTCACATTGGAAGCAGAGTACCACCGCCAAGAAAAGCTGTGGAAGGATCAGTTCTATTTCCTAGAAGCTGTGCCAGCCGTGACCAGCACTGCTCTACTAAACCTGCCTTTTGTTGCAGGAAGATCTTAAAGATAGAACTGCGCAAAAGTTTGCGGCCGGCTCCAGGCTGCGGCATCCATAATAGCTTCAAATGGCACTCCGGCCATTGTAGCCCAAGTAGTTGCGACCCCTCTGGTGTCGTGGGCTCTAATGCCCATGCGTTGCCTCCGTTCCTTAGGAAGGTGCGAGAACGCCCCCGCTATGGCCTCTTTGACCCAACCAGCGACTGTACTCTTGGTAGCCTTAGTATAAGGTTCCCTTGACCGAATGAAAAGGGCTTTTTCATCCCCTCGCAAGGGCTTGGTTAATTCCAAGTACCATTTCAGGGCCCGGACAGGGCAATGTACTTTGTCGTCTGGCGAGAACTCCTTCAGGCTGAGGAGAAACACCTCACTAGGAGTAAACGAGACCGACTGGTTTTTGTCCAATAGGAGGGATGGGAGAAGACGGACTCCTCCATTTTCCCACCGCAGATGACATGCGTCTATCCTGCAGGAATGGACCCAGCTTCCTCGCCTGGCCGAAGCCAGCTGTAGTAGGAAAGCTGTCTTGACCGCCACCGACCTCAATGGTGCCGTATGAATCGGCTCAAAGGGAGGGCCCGCTAGGTACTTGAGTACCGTCGGGAGATCCCAAGTCTCATTGAGCGTCCTTGGTCTGGCGGAAACCACAAACAGACCCTTAATAAGGGTCGACAAATCCGTGTTGGACGACACAGTTGTCCCATCCGGAAAACCTCTATGAATGGCTGCGATGGCAGATTTGTAACCTGCAATGGTTGACGGAGCTAAGGGCTTCCCCTTATGCTTCACCGTCCGCAGGCCATTCAGGAATTCCGCGACTTCCGCTACAGGGGCCTCAGCGGGACCCACACCTCGCTCCACACACCATCGTCGGTAGTGGAGAAGACGGGAATCATAAAGCCGGCAAGTTGATTCTCGCCTGGCCCTGGCTGCCGTCTCTGCAACTCCCTGCGAAAAGCCTCGGTCAACGAAGGATTTGCGGACAGCGGCCATACAGCCAGTCTCATTCTGTCCGGTTTGGGGTAAAACATCCCCGTGACCGAGTTCTTCAGGAGGTTGTCCTTGGGTGTGATCACTCGCGGAAGGTCTGTCAGCATGCTGGTCAGCTGACGGAACCACGGCTGGCTGGGCCAGAACGGGGCTACTAGGAGGATCCGGGCTGACCACTGCAGCCTCAGTTTCCTCAATACCCTCGGGATGAGGTTGGTCGGCGGGTACGCGTACCCGTACAGACTCTCCCAATTCTGCGTCAGAGCGTTTATTCCGCTCGACGTCTGAGAGGGGCGCACTGAGAAGAACACTGGAAGTTTGTGGTTCTTCTCTGACGCGAAGAGATCCACATGGGGAGTCGGCCAATGCTCGAATATGAGCCGAACCACTGTCTTGTGGAGGGACCACTCCGTAGGGTGGTTGTGTTTCCCCCTGGACAGGGCGTCCGCCAGGACGTTCCTGACTCCCGATATGTGGTTGGCAACCAGGTAGATCCCGTGTTGCCTGCACCAGGCCCACAGGTCCAGTGCCAGGTAGCACAAGGTGGGGGATTGAGTTCCACCCTCCTTGTTGATGTAGGCCACTGTAGTGGTATTGTCCGTAAGGACATCCCAGCAGTGTCCCGTACCTGAGGCAGAAAATGCTGCAGAGTCAGCCATACTGCCTGCAGTTCGAGCCAGTTGATGTGGTGCTTGGCCCAAGCCCGCGGCCACTGACCTGAGATCACCCAGTCTCCTAGGTGACCTCCCCAGCCCTCCATTGAGGCATCCGTGACTATCGTCATAGTCGGATCTGGCCTGAGAAACGGCCGGCCCACCGTCAGGTTGGCCCGCGATGCCCACCACTCCAGCTCTCTGAGCGATTCGTGGTCGGGGTATATCCGGAGACATGGGCTGTCCGAGACTTGCGTCCACTGACTGTGGAGCATAAGTTGGATCAGACGAGTATGTGTCACCGCCATGGGGACTAACTCGCGCAGGCTGGACAGATGTCCTAAGAGCTTCTGCCAAGTTTTCGCTGGCTGAGGGCTCCGTGCTAGGAGCGAGGATGCCAGTCGCGACGCTCTGATGACCCTCTTCTCGCTCGGGAAAACGAGCATATTGATGAGGTCGAGGGTCGATCCCAGGAATGCTGGGAACTGTGTGGGTATCAACTGGGACTTTCCTTCGTTTACGAGGAAGCCCAGTTTTGTCACCCAGAACAGTGTGAGGTCGCGTTGACGTTCCACAAGCGACCTTGACTGGTTCTTTAGAAGCCAGTCGTCTAGATACTGGTGCATGTCTACACCCTGTATCTTGAGGAACGCCTCGATGGTTCGCACAATCCTCGTGAACACCCGAGGTGCTGTTGAGAGCCCGAACGGGAGCACCAGGAATTCGTACGCCCTGCCATCGTAGGCAAAGCGGAGGAACCGTGTGTGTTCGGGAGCTACGGGGACGTGAAAGTAGGCGTCTCTTAAGTCTATAGAGACTGCCCACGTCTCTGACATTGAGGAGTCCCTCAAATGCTCGGAGGTCTTTAGCCTCTGCTGGTGGGCCTCTCCCAGGCAGTCCATCACTGTTCGTAGCGTCTCCATCCGAAAGGATAGGGGCTTTACGAATTTGTTGAACGCCTTTAAATTGAGAATCGGGCGCCAACCGCCCGACTCTTTGGCCACCAGAAAGATAGGGGAGTAAAACCCCGGTATGTCCGCGTGGAAGGGAATCTCCCTGATCGCCCGTTTCTCGAGCATGGACTCCAGGCCTCGTTCGAGGTCCTGACGTCGCGCCTGATTCCGAGGAATCGGGGTGCAGCGGGGCTCCTTTGTTCTTGGGGGGTTCCCCGTGAACTCTATCCTGTAGCCCTTGGTTACAGTCTGCAGTACAAACTGGTCCGACGTAATCAGGGGCCACAGGTGGGCGAACGCTCTTAATCGCCCCCCCACCGGACAAAGCTGATCATTCTGCATCAGCTTTGGGGGCTGGTTTTGGGGTGTTATAGGTGGAGTAAGCGTCTTTTTTGGCGCCTCCACCTCGACCCCTACCACGGCCTCTACCGGTACCTCTACCTCCACCGCCTTCGGACGAGGAGGAGTTCGAGCCTCCACCACCTTTTTTACCCTTCTTGTTGTACTTGCCGCCCGAGCCTCTGCCTTTTTTGAAGGGGATCCGAAAACGATCCCCCGATTGCTTCGAGGTCGAGGGCTGGTCACGGGCTAACTGAGCCTGTGACGCACTCAAGAGTTGGGTCTTGGTGGTCGACTCTACTGTTTGGGTCCATTGGCCCGCAAACATGAGACCCTTTGTCAGGGGAAGCTCTCTGAGACGCAGTCTGGCCATCGTGGGCACGACTTTCTTGTTCTCCGCCAGAGCTGCCGATAAGAATCGGATGCGACGGTCAAATCCCGCCTCCAACTTCTGGCGTGTGGAGATGCGTCCTATAGCTGCGGTTAAATAGTTGGCCAGAGACACGGCCCCGGCCAGTGTCTCGTCCACCATACATTCTGGCATAGGTGGTGGCGTCAACCCCGCGAGGAGAGCAGCGCGCTCTTTCTCTCTACTTACTATAGTCGCAGAAATGAACCCTTGAGTTCGCTGCAAATATATCGAGAGGCGCGCGAGGAGAGATGAAGTCGATTCGACTTGCTTTGCGAATCTCTCCGCCTCTTTGGTCACCGGATGTGGTCCTTTCGGTCCAAAGGGCTTCGCCGGATCCCAATCCAACTTGTAGGTGGATCGCATGTATTCTGTCACCTCGGCGTCCACTTCGAGGACCTTAAGCAAGGTTTCGTCCTCTTCGACAAGAGGGAAGAAACGCGCGAGGGTAGAATCCCCGAAGGACCCGGCCTCCTTCACCACCCGTCTGTCGTCGACAGTACACGCTATCTTAGAGACCCCGTCACGGGCACATAGCGCTGGTGCCTCCACCGCACGTGAGGTCGGTGTGGCAAAGACACTGAACTCCGACTCCTCCGGGGGAGGAGAAGCGGATGGTGGTGAGGAGAACTTTAGCACCTTCGCAAGTGCATGGAGAACGGGCACGAACTCCAGAGGGCGAGAAAATTTAAAATCCTGCGCCTCCCAGGATTCGCGCCACGACCTAGTGAGGTCAGGGTGTGGTGGGATCGTGTGATCCCCACTCCCATCTCTAGGCGGACCCAGCCTTGCGTAGACCGACGTCACCGGAGCGGTGGACGTGGAGGCCGTCGCGGCTGTCTGAAGTGACGGAGGCACCTCAGGGGGAGCCACAGGTTCCGCAGGCTTGTCGGAAGCTGCGCCCAAGAGCTCTCGATCGAGCTCAGACCACGCCTCTACAGGCGGAAGACCACAGGGGTCGAAGACCTCCTCGACTTGATCATCGAAGTGATCGTCGTCTTCATCATCCGATTGGTCGGAGAACTGACCGGGAGACAAAGATGCCGGTGACGACCGGCCGGACCTCGTCCTGGTAGGCGAGGGAGAGGCCTCACGGCGGTGAGGTCTCTTGGACGGAGGAGGTGAGCACCTCGATGGAGATAAAGAGGGAGATCGCGGTCTCTTCTCAGGGGCAGCTGGTTTATCCAGCTTCTGAGAGATCGCCACAAGCGACTGAGTGATCGCCAAGATTGACTGTGTCATATCTGGCTGAGGCGGAGGAGGAGGATTTGCCTCCTTCAGGGCCGCCACTAACGTCGCTATGTCGAACACCGGAGGTACATTCGGTGTCGGCTGTGGTTGTGGCTGATTAGCCAGAGTCAGGACTGGGGGGGGGAAACAAGTCCTCTTCCACCAGGCCATGACCCTGAGAACCTACACGCCCTGCCAGCTCAAACAACTTCTCCATGTTTTCTTGCTGGCCACAGGGAATGTGCTCCCCGTCAGAGTCCTCTCCGAACAGGTCCACATAGGGGTCACCCCCCAGTGGATCCGCTTCGAGTTCGGGGAACAAGGGGTCTCTCATCGGCGAGGCGACTCCCACCTGGGCTGCGTCATATGACTTCAAGGCAGCCTTTGTTGGAGTACGCCCAACCGATGGAGATACTGCTACTGCGGGAGATACCGCAGGTGCGGTGATCACCGCAGATGTAGCAGCAGCTGCCGAAGCAGTCCTCCGGGTGCTGCTCCTAGTATTTGGGCCAGAAGACCCCTCTGAGGCACCACTCTTTGTGGCCCCCCCCTTTTTTCTGCTAGGAGCAGCAGTCCCGCGGGATTTCTTCGTTGGGGGTGACTCATCACGAAGACGAGTTGAAGGCATGGCCTTCCTTGGAGATCTCCTCCTGTGTTCAGGAGTGGGAGATTTTCCCGCAGATCTCTTCCCCGTAGATGCGGTAGAAGAGGCTGACACCGCGGTTGCGGAGGTCACCGCAGTTGCGGAGGTTACCGCAGTTACCGCGATTGCGGGATTTCCCGCATCTCCCGCATTTGCGGGATTTACCGCATTTGCGGTATTTACCGCATCTCCCGCGATTGCGGTATTTACCGCACTTCCCGCAGCTGCGGGAGTTACCGCAGGTGCGGTACGTCGAGTCCTAGCTCGACCACGCTCTAATGGCAAACCTGAAGGTTTGTCAGAGCGCGGAGAACGAGAACATTCTCTGCGTGCTTTAGTTTTGCGGGCCCGATAGGCCGCATCCCTCTCAGACCGTTGGATTCTCTTGGTCATCCAAGAATCGAATCCCACCCAGGTCTCCTCCGTCCAGGATTCGCACACAGTGCAGGTATGGTTCCTGTCACAACGGGTGTGCCGAGAGCAGCACCCGTGTGCGATCCAGGGTACGTCAGGAGCAGGGCGAGTGGTGAAATTCGGGCAGGGTGAAGCCCCACACCGAATCTGAGAAGAAGGTCGTCCCGCCGCGGGACCGACGCTATACACGCTGGCCGACGACATCGTCGAAGGTCAGATGGAAACAAGACAAAATATACAGGGAAAACACAGAGATACCGACAAGTTACCTGTCCCAGCGATGTATAATGGTCTCACTGTTATACTCGCTTGTACGTCTGTACTGTATGCTCGAGTTTATAGCATAAACGAGCGTAAACTTCCGAGAGCTTTCAAAAACCGATTGGCAGAGCAATGGCGCCCAAAAGAGAAGAGGATGAAGGCGCATGCGCCAACCGTGACGTCACGACCGGTATCAGTGCGGCCCCTAGCGGGGATCACACAAACCACGGTCTATTTTTAATTTTGGAGGCTACATTTAGTAGACCCTCCGCTATGATCATCGCAAGGATCTTCCATAGGGAGAGACTGCCAAATGAGAGCCTACCTTTTGGGTGACCAGAGCAAGCCCTGGAGATAGCTTCCAATGTGAGCAGGTAAGAATTTAGATATAAAAAGTAACAGTTTTGGCTTTCTAGGGATTAAAGGGTTACAATGGTAACAGTATTGGCTTTCTAAGAGTTAAAGGGTTACAATAGTAACAGTTTTGGCTTTCTAGGGATTAAAGGGTTACAATGGTAACAGTATTGGCTTTCTAGGAGTTAACGGGTTACAAAGGTAACAGTATTGGCTTTCTAAGAGTTAAAGGGTTACAATAGTAACAGTTTTGGCTTTCTAAGAGTTAAAGGGTTACAATAGTAACAGTTTTGGCTTTCTAGGGATTAAAGGGTTACAATGGTAACAGTATTGGCTTTCTAAGAGTTAAAGGGTTACAATAGTAACAGTTTTGGCTTTCTAGGAGTTAAAGGGTTACAATGGTGACAGTATTGGCTTAATTTATTGGCAATATTTTATTGTTCAAATTCATTTTTTATGATTCTGAGAATATAATACAATTTCAAATGAAGAAAACACCCCTACTTGCAGTGAATGAAAAACAAACACTTATCACATTTTGTTATTCCAGTATGTTATAAGAGTCTTATCATACAGTTTTTACAGACAGACACACACACATGTCAGTTCTGAAGGCACCAACAAAAATTATTGTGGAGCTATCATTTCCTTTTTACCTCTTAACCAAGAAGAAAATATAGTTTTATATCCCCGTTTTGTGATAACTTGGTAACCACAACAAACTGTCATCAGTCATAAATCTTTTATAGCTGAAAGGATTTTTGTTACAGGAGGAGGGTTTCCTTAATTCATTTTTCATGTTTCCCAGCCATAAAGAGTATCTGATAACACTCACTGGGTATACACTCAATCAATACATTCATCACTGCAGCAGCTATCCCAAGACGTTCATTTCCAAACCATTGGCAGCAGGGATTAACCCTTTTACACCTGGGACTTACCCGTGATTGGTCCTATATAAAAAAATACCTTGATCCCTAACCCCTTTTATGCTGAGGCTACCTATTACATGAGTACCAATATGACAGAGGTTCAAATATATTTCAGTATTTTTCACAGCATTTTATTTTGCAAAATTAGCAACCTGATGTGAAAGAATTAAGCAGGGTCTTACACAGGATTTAGAAACTGGAGGTGCAAAATAGGCAATTGTTAAATTTTGGGGTATCCTCATTTTCAAGGCAGACTACACTATGGATTCCAACCATAAACATGTATCTAATTATTGAAATAAGGCATAATACCCTTATACAGCTTCATGGGGATAATATTGAGGTAAAAAATTCAATTATATGCTTAAAATTGACATTATTAGAAATCCTATACAAAAAGATCTGGGTGTCCGGAAGGGTGATTTTTGATGGTTTGAGTGTCCAAGTGATACCCGGACACCCTGCTGTCTAAGACTACGTCCCTAAGTTATATCCTGAGAAATATTTATGTTCCAAGTTGTCAGACCATGTGCATAATCCAGATGTAAAAGGGTTAAACTGCACAGCGGAGGCACACCAGTGCCAGGAGGATACCAGATAGAAGTGAACTGAAGGAGGTATTACTCGACCATCCAGAGCACACTCTCAGCCCACTCATTCCAGCTCTATCGGTGAGATAAAATACATGTATCAAAGAAATCAAAACTAATCAAGAAAACAAAAGGATGGGGATGGGGATTAGAAAAACAGCTGTTTTAATGCATTCATGCTTGGAGATCTCTTTGATAAGAGCCGTCTGGATCTATGAATCCTTTGAAAGTACCTTTGAAATGAAGCATTGATTCACAAAATATTCAAAGGAGAGTTGTTGATTTCATTCTGATAAACTTTTCTCCTTCAAACATTTTACAAAATATATTTTGAAAGAGAGATATCACCAAAATCTATGGGTGGTTTTTAGTACTACACGTATGAACAGGCTGAAAATAATATGCTGCTGAGCATTTAATTATTATATAGCTATTATACAGTCAATAGCTTTATTGTTTATCATGAGATTCCCAAGTAATGTAAAAGGTGCACCATTGTAAGGAGCATACATAACCTGGTGTGATGTACGGTATTGTAAGGAGCATATTCAGGTGTGCTATATGGTATTATGGGGAGCATACTCAGGTGTGCTATATGGTATTATGGGGAGCATATTCAAGTGTGCTATATAGCATTATGGGGAGCATACTCAGGTGTGCTATATGGTATTATGGGGAGCATACTCAGGTGTGCTATATGGTATTATGGGGAGCATATTCAGGTGTGCTATATGGTATTATGGGGAGCATATTCAGGTGTGCTATATGGTATTATGGGGAGCATACTCAGGTGTGCTATATGGTATTGTAAGGAGCATATTCAGGTGTGCTTTATGGTATTATGGGGAGCATATTCAGGTGTGCTATATGGTATTATGGGGAGCATATTCAGGTGTGCTATATGGTATTATGGGGAGCATACTCAGGTGTGCTATATGGTATTGTGGGGAGCATACTCAGGTGTGCTATATGGTATTGTGGGGAGCATATTCAGGTGTGCTATATGGTATTGTGGGGAGCATATTCACGTGTACTACCGGTATATAGTATTATGGGGAGCATATTCAGGTGTGCTATATGGTATTATGGGAGCATACTCAGGTGTGCTATATGGTATTTTGGGGAGCATATTCAGGTGTACTACTGTAAAGTTCGAAATATTAGCGTGGAACTATTATTGGCGACATTAGCGAGTGGGTCAGATTCGCTAATATTACGATCCGGTAATATTTGTTCCATTTTTCAACGATTTTTCTTTGTTTTTCTAGGTAGTCTCACAAGGATTCAACATCGTGTTTTCTCAGTAATTTACTAATTCCGAGAATAAAAATGATATACTGAAGCGAGAGTTATCATATATAAATGCATATGTGGCCAGAGACTGAATAAAAATGCAGTTTTAATGCACTTAAGGGTCTAGTTTGAATATTTGTCGGCAGATGGCGCTTTTCGAGATGGTTCAGACGCTAATATTACGATTCGCTAACATGGAAAAATGGATCAATTCGCTAAATTTAAGCACGCTAATATTTCGAACTTTACAGTATATGGTATTGTGGGGAGCATATTCACGTGTACTATATATAGTATTATGGGGAGCATATTCAGGTGTGCTATATGGTATTATGGGGAGCATACTCAGGTGTGCTATATGGTATTGTGGGGAGCATATTCACGTGTACTATATGGTATTGTGGGGAGCATATTCACGTGTACTATATATAATAGTATTATGGGGAGCATATTCAGGTGTGCTATATGGTATTATGGGGAGCATACTCAAGTGTGCTATATGGCATTATGGGGGGGGGGGGGCATTCAGGAGTGCTACATGGTATTGTGTGGGGGAGGGGAATATTCAGGTGAGCTATATGGTATTATGGGGAGCCTACTCAGGTGTGCTATATGGCATTAAGGGGAGCATACTAAGGTGTGCTATATGGTACTGTGAGGAGTACTGAGGTCTGCTATATGATATTGTGGTGAGCATACTTAGGTGTGTTATGTTATTGTGACGAGCATATAAAGGTGTGCTATATGATATTGCAAGGAGCATACTCATGTGTTCTATATGGTATTGTGACGAGCATATAAAGGTGTGCTATATATTATTATGGGAGCATATTCAGGTGTGCTATATATTATTATGGGAGCATATTCAGGTGTGCTATATAGTATTGTGGGGAGCATACGCAGGTGTGCTATATGTCATTGCGGGGAGCATATTCAGGTGTGCTATATGGTATTGTGGGGAGGGGGGATATTCAGGTGTGCTAAATGGTATTGTGGTGGGGATATTCAGGTGTGCTATATGGTATTTTGGGAAGCATATTCAGGTGTCTTATGATATTGTGAGGGAGATACTCAGTTGCATTTAAGGTACACAGAGGAGAATACTCAGGTAAGCTGTAAGTGATTGTGATGACCATACTCGGGTGAATTCTGAGATAATTGTGAGGAGCATTCTCAAGTGAGCTTTGTGGGTGCTTTGTGCCACCAACTCCATACAATATCACACACACACACACACAAACACACAAACACAAACAAATGGCACAGCACACCAGCTGCCAAAACAGCAGCCTCTCAAAACAAGCCCACTGTAACTGACCAGGAGAAAAAGATGCCATCTCTGGGTGCCGGTACAAGCGTACAGGATTGAGGGGTGCCATTTCTGTAAAGATGGAGGAGGAGGAGGATGATAAGATAAGGTCATTCAGTACAACCTACCCCCCTCTGCGGCAAGGAGAGCAGAGGAAAGAGATCTAATCTCATGTGTCAGTGAATGATTCATGGAGGCAACTTTGACCTTCAACAGCTACTTTCTACATGCTCAATGCTAATGGCTGCCGACAATCTCCCCCCTACCACAGATTGTCAGACTGATTGGCTGACCCCTACATCAAAACAGTATCTTCTCGTAAAGCACACAATGAAAACAACACACTGATTTTACCAAGTTCACAAGGCAGTCAAATCAAACAACTGGAAACATCTTATTTTTCTATAACTCCAAATGCAATAATGCTGCCTGTACATTAATAGAATCTGTTAACCCATTCACATCTGGAACATACAAATGGTCTGACAATGGTGGAAATATCTTGATAACAAAGCTATATTTGAGGAGTACATGACTTGAAGTTGGTGTTTCTCTTGGGTTTAGCAATATCATTTCATTTCAAACATTGGTCTATTTGGAAAGTTATGCTAGTAGTCATATCATGTTTGCACTCCAGGTGCAAATAGGTTGCATAGATATAAGGTAAAATGTGTGTATCTACAGAACTAAAATTGCAAAGTAGGAAATGTGGGGTGTGAACATTCACATTTGGATCCTGGTAACATGCATGACATCTGAGGCAAACATTTCTAAAATATCTAAATAAAGTTCATTGAATCAGAGATATACATAACCTAGTTTATATATGTATATCTCTGATTTGAATGACTATTTTCTTTTTTACCTCCCCTTTCTTTACTTTCTTTGAATGGCTGAATGTCCACAGCAATTGCTGCCCAATATGAATTTTTGACCCACCCTTCCAAAATATGTTCACATATTTGATACGAAGAAGCTAAGCAGTGAGATGCTATGTAGATCCAATTTATGCAAATATGTTAAACTCAGATTGAATTGCTTAAGCCCTTGCAATGCTGAGGCTTCTTTTGTCCAAAGCACAAGATGCAAAGATTTTTGAAATCCATCTAAACCCTGTTTTGTTGGATAGCTCTCATTAAGCACTCTCATATGAGTACCCAAATGCCAGGGTTTCAGTCATTTTTAATATTTTTTTTTCATCATTTTGTATTGGCCAAATTTGCCACCAGCAGCATAAGGGTTAGTCTCTATGTTTGGGCAATTCTCATGTTCAACAGAATTCCAATTAATTACGCTGAACAAGTTGTTCCAATTAACATCATACGCTATATAGAGTTTTAAGAAATAGTTTTCTTGAATGTTGGTATCCCTTTTTTGTATTTTCAAAGCACTATATCTCCAATTATACTTTTTTCACTATGCTTGACTAGCTGGAAATTCTAGGTTCTACACTATTGGCTGGAGAGCCAGGTAAGAACAATATGTTTACATTTTTTTAAGCTTGGGTTATACCGGTACCATATTTTTTTGTCTGGATTATTTTAGCGCCTCCATATACCTGAGCCTTGTCTACCCCTTTAATTGCTCTCTTTTTTGGAGGCTTTATCTGTGTCAATAGCTATTTCTTTAAAAACAAACTGAATTTACTCACGTGTCATCCACATTGCCAGTGTATCAAGCATCAAGATAGAATCCAAGCTTGAATGAGCCATGAGGAATGACTATCAACACCACAATGCCTATACACAAACTTCTCCAGCTAGCTAACCGCACATCAGATCTCCTCACTCCCACTTCCTATGTCTCCCCCTCTCCTCAGCACATCCATGCTTCGCCAGACAGGATGATCCCCTAATACTCTTAGCACAGTCCCTTAACGCAAACTCTAGCATTGTCTGCATCTCAATCACATCCATTTAGCCTTATAAGTATTCCACAGCGCGTGGAAGTTGTAAGCATGTCGATCCCTCAGTGTGTCTCAAGTGCCAGTTAGTGCGGAAGCAGGCAACTAGTTGAAATCTCCCAAATCTTTCCTTGCAGTCCAGCCATCCAATTAGTGTTCCCAGTCAAGACTGATACCAGCAGAGGCATGGAACTAATTGAAATCTCCCGGAACCTTCCTTGCCACCAATGAGGCAGATAGATACAGAAACAGCAGCAACTAGTTGAAATCTAACCTAACTTTTTCCTTGCCAGCTTTGAGCCTGAATGGTATTCCCTGTCAAATGCAGCAACAGAAGCAATGAGTGGAAATCTTCCCAAACTTTCCTTGCCAGCTTTGAGCCCCAATGGTATTCCCAGTCAAATGCAGCAACAGAAGCAATGAGTTGAAATCTTCCTAAACTTTCCTTGCCAGCTTTGAGCCCCAATGGTATTCCCAGTCAAATGCAGCAACAGAAGCAACTAGTTGAAATCTAACCAAACTTTTTCCTTGCCAGCTTTGAGCCACAATGGTATTCCCAGTCAAATGCAGCAACAGCAGCAACAAGTTGAAATCTCCCCAAACTTTTCTTGCCGGCCAGAAATCCCAATGGTATCCTAAATCAAAAGCAGCAACAGAAGCAATGAGTTGAAATCTCCACAAACTTTCCTTGGCCAGCCTTGTGCCCCAATGGTATTCCCAGTCAAATCCAGCAAAAAGAAGTAATGAGTCGAAATTTGCCCAAACTTTTCTTGCCGGCTAGAAGTCTCAATGGTATCCCAAATCAATTGTAGCAGCAGAAGTATTCAACTAGTTGAAATCATCCCAAACTTTCAATGCTGATGGTATCCCAAGTCAAATGCAGCAACAGCAGAAGCATGCAACTAGTCGAAATCTCCCCAAGGTTCCTTGCCACCCAGGAGCCAGATTGGTATTCCCACTCAGGAGGAGCAGCAGAAGCAACTAGTAGAAATCTGCCTAAACTTTCTTCGCCGCTGTAGCCTGAGCGGCCAGCAGCAGCCTTAGCAGTGAGTAAACAGCGGCGCCAGCTAGCACAATGTTTAATTAATGGACATGAACTTAGTAGGCATCATTAATTATACATGAAACACAGGTGCAAGCCATAATGATTTGTACAGCTTTCTGTGAGAGCTCACTTTCACACTCTTGCCATGTGATCAAAGCAACAAAGGGAGAAGGATACTAACCATTCAGCAAACTTACTAACATAAAGACTATGTGACTTACATATATTAGTATCAGTAACCAGGACCAAAAACCTGATTTTATGGATGAAACATTTGCTGAACACAACCAGAATGATTTCCAGTGAAATTCAGAATCTTGCTAACTCATATATCTAAGTAGTATCCAAGAAGCCTAAAAATGATTACTAGAATATCATGTTGAAAATAAATATTTTATAAATGAAATATTAGAAAATATGCTTTGATCCAGAAATTTTTAAATGACAGCACCGTTTCAATGTAAATAAAGGTATCCCCAGACACCTGATTGGTACTTAGCTTCCAGCTCTGGTTTCAACAGTGATTTCCATAGAGGTTGTTTGAAAAACTAATTAAAAATTACCATTTCGTGTTAACCCATTAATTAATGTGCACAGTGGCCAAAACCAGCCTGACAATTTTGATTAAACTTTTCTAAAGCATAACTGGCAAAATATGTGAAGGAGCAACTAAATGTGGTTCAGAACATCACCAACAACTCTCTTTCAAATATTTTGTGAAATCATTCCCAATTTAAAAGCTATCGTCAAAAATATCTTAGATCCAGGCGACAAATTCTGGAGGAACTCTCAAGTATTAATTGGTTATATAGTATATTATAATTTATTCTCAGTAAACTTTGGTTCTTCAACAACTAGTTTTGGTTGAAGACAACCATGTCATACTTGTGCTTCTTTCTTAGTATGGAGATCAATATGCCATTACTATGAAACTTTTTAAGGTAATCTCTTCATTTCATGATAGCTGACAATGAACACCATGGATTGAAGGCTTTTATGATTACTACATGAGACTTTTATCAACATTGCACCTCTTCTGCAACTGATCATGGTGATTCTTGGTTGTAAATGTCTAGAGTAAACTATAAGAACATGACCAGTCCACAACTCATGTACGGTGTAGTGACGCCCAACTGTTTATTATCTATTGTGTAAGCAGTAGTAATGTTAGCCCAATTTCTCTCCCAGTTAATCAGATAATGCATCCATGTATTCTCTACGTTTCCCATCATGATGCTGGTTCTAGATCCGATGAATATCATGATCCCACAGGAAATACCTCAATAAATAAAGCAATCTTGCCTTAAACTGTGCAGAAGATCAAATGTTGACCTTTGCGGATGTCCATTTGATCAATTATCAATACCTTTGGGGATTTTCATCTCCACACATGCAAGGCTGGCCACATACCTGGCATCCCTAATTACAGGTGAATTGATGCACAGGGCAGGTATGCCTTAAGACGGCCTCAGAGAAGGGGAGGCACAGGTCAAGACAAAACCACACCATTCTGCAGTTCTGCCGTAAACAACGCAGTTAGAAAGACAGCACAATATCCACAGCCATTACCAAACACACTCTGTTATCCGCTCCTGCCAGAACTGCTGAAATATTCATCCCAAACAAAGCAGGTGAAATGTAACGCCCGGGTCATCTTTCAGAAGCCGGGTCAGCACTGAACCTTGGCTGACAGCAGCAATGCACATTACATCACCATCATGTAATATATGACCTGAGGCAAAGGAAGGTCTAATCTAATTACTTACACTTCATCGTATTCACTGTCCACATTTTAAGCCTTCCAATGCTGAGGCCAAGGCACAGGGATGCAAGGATTTCTAAAAAAACATCTAAACCTTGTTATGTTGGTATATATGGTATAGCTCTCATGGAGTACTCTCAGATAAGTACCCATGTGCCAGGGTTTCAGTCATTTTCAGGTTCTTTGCATCATTTTGTATTGGCCAAATTAGCCATCATAAAGGGCATATAAAGAGTTAATGGCCCAAATTCCAAACTTCTAGCAGTTCAACTGTTGCAGTGAAACAAATGATTCAGTCCCAAAGCAATGGTACAATGGAATAGACCACAATGGACAAATGAAGAATGGATCAAAACGTGCAATGGACCAAACTATGTGCATCCTCTAGGTTCTTCCTGGGCTATTACTGAGATGCTTCAAGCTTAAATGCTAATGTTAAAGGGGATTAGATGCAAATTAAGTAAGTTGTTTAATAGCTTAGTTTCATATCCCTTCACATTTAATGAGTATAACTATAATCACATATATATGTTTGGTTTAAGTAGGTTTTTAAGTCCAAATATGATGACTCTAGGCAAGTGAATATGCCAAACATCATGTTAGAGAAGGTGAATTACCACTCTGACTTTCCCTACAGGGCCATTGGATATTGTTATCATGACTCTCTTTGTTCCTGCCTAACAGCAGGATGATAATAAAACAGGAACATACTTGTTTATTATTCTATAAAGATGATAACTGTCATTGATTAACCCATTAATGCTTCAAGTTCCTTCATCAATTGTCATGCCGATACATGACACTTATGACAATAACTTTGAAATTGACAATGATTCAATAAAACATTTGAAGGGAAGTTGCTGGCAATAAATGTTTTGATTAACATTTCTCCTTAAAATATTCTCCTAACTAAACTACAAGATTTCATCAAAATTGTTTGGCTGCTTTTGGACCATTTTAGCATTAATGGGTTAGGAATCAGATATAGTTTTCAATATTCTTAGGCATTTTTCCTATATCACAACCCCTAACAGCTGAATGTGGGAATTTTTAAGCAAGGAGGATGAATTTTTATAAAAGGCTATCCGGGGGAAATATGATAATGATCTACAATGGCCATGCCATTGTGCTGCTTGTAGACTTTGATGCAGCTTGTGACACTCAAAAATTCCAAAGGGCAATCCCTCTTTTTTGTCAGATTGTCCCAAGGGCAATCTAGAAAAATGTCATACCCTGACATAGATGTTGTTGCCAGAGAAAACTTTCAAGAATCTTCATAGACGGGAAATCATAAGCAAATTCATTAGCTATTTAAGACAATATTGATACATTAAAAGTGAATATGAGAAACACAACCAGTTTGTAGGCCTCATACTTCAACCTTCACAATAGCGTAGACTTTGGACAGATCTGCCGCCGATGTCTTATGTAATATTTTCACTATGTGAAGCAAAAATCCTCCCAGAATACCTCGATTGGATTTAAGCTCCTTTGAAATACAAATACCTCTGCCTTGTGTGAAACGGGCGTGCTTCCTGATTTTCTATACAGCGTAGAGAAAGAGTCTTATTTGTGGGAAGTGAACCAGTTTGAAACAAGGCAGAGGTATTTGTATTTCAAAGGCATTCTAACCCCCCTTTGAGATGTTCTCAGAGGATGTTTACTTCTTCAATTAGTTCTACCATAATGCAGTCTAAATAAAAGTAATTGCTCAATCCAGGGGAATATACAAATACAAAAGGCAATATTTACAAGTAGTGATAGCCTCCATTGTTTGCTCTAAGATACAGTCTAAGTATCAATTAACTTCAACTGAGTGACTGCATCCTTAACAGGTGCTCCCATGGGTTGAATATTTGGATAGGGATGGGGATCGTTGAGAATTCTACGGTTCGGTTCGGTTCTCGGTTTTGCTTCTACGGTTCGGTTTTATCGCGGTTTCCTAAACGGTATATTAATGACATTTCTTGGATACTAAACTACGCAATGGAATGCGTGGCTGAACTTGCCAGAACTGGAAAGTTCTGGAAAGTTCCTAAGTATATACTAGCTCCCTGGCCACTTTCTCTACGCTCAGAAGGCTTCTGAGCAGTGAAAGTGGGCAGGGTACCAGACTTGAGAGATTTCGAAATGGCCATTTGATCGTCGCGCTTGGCAGACATTGTGAGGCCAGCGAGGAGGTAGGTGCTGACAGTTTTATTACGCCTCCAGGAACCCTGTGCATGCATAGAAAACCAAACCGTGTAGAGGGAGGTCCGGTTTTTGACTGGTTAACCGCAATGCTCAGGTCGGTTTCACATATGAACCGTTCCGCGGTCCCCATCCCTATATTTGGATCATGGTAGCACTTTATGGAGGACCAGAAAATTTGCTGAACAAAGATTTTTTTTGCTTGATGCAATGTTCGACACTTCTGGTGCATAAGTGTGCTATAATGCACTTTGGTATTTAGGGGGGTACATACGCTTGTTATCAAAATTTAAAAGCACCCCTAAAGCACTGATTTCTGGCCAAAAAAGCACCCTTATTTAAAAAGAACGCTGACTTTTACTGGTAAAAAACACCCCTTCTCCTATCAAAACACTGACATTGGATGAACAGGAATATATATCTTAACTTTAGATTTAATAATACTCTGCCTGTTTAGCGGCAGCAGACTCGGAAGTCCACGCCCGGGAGCCCACGTTACTTCGGGAGTCACTTGGTGTCAGAGCCGAGTACATTTTGTGGATTGTAAGGGGATTTTTACCCCCCATACTTCGTATCTGGGTACAAAAAAGTATCCTTCTTTTACAAAATCACATCTTCCGCGAAATATGTAACGCGGGTGCAGCCCCCCTCTGTACCTGAGAGCCCCCCCACCATTAACGTGACAATGATGTGTTCATGACAGAAACTGTTAATGCCGTAAAATTACAACCACAGGCGTGAGAACTAACTCTTCAAATAGGCCTATCTTTTTATACACTGGTTCCTGACACTGTGTTACAGCTTTGTGGCCAATAATGTGTATAACTATCATTGTGGTTTATGGAAAGGTTTCAAAGTTTAGAGGAAGGCTGAGGCTGGCAACCACAGACAATCCTTTGAAATGTGTAACTGTTATTCATGTAGGCCTGCTAACTTTTGCATTGCATTTTGATATGATCTGACAATGTGTGACAATATTATTTGTCTCTCCTCATCTACATATTTCTGTGACATTAAGGGGAATGTTTTTGTTACTCATTTTCATTATTTTCATACACCAAGCCCAATTTTATCATTATTATTATTATAACTATTATCATTAGTATTATCATTTTCAATATTATTATTATTATGATTATTGGTAAGTGAGTGCGTAGGGATGTTGCACTGGCAAGTGGTAGAAAAGGGGTGTATGATAATGATCTAGGTCTAAAGGTAGTGCTGCCAGGCTTTCAAACCTAGCTACTAGTCTTTTTCTTGTTATGTTAACACATATTTGTAAATAATTGACATTCAAAAGAAAAAATTGTAGGACCAGCAAAATTTTTGCAGGACCAGTAGATCCTAGGTGTTACTGGTCCTACAGGGCCAGTAACTGGTTGAGTAAGCATCCAGGCCTGCTTTTTGTAGGACACAATGAGCACAACCAGCCCATAGACAATGGCTAAACATTCAAATTGTATATATATCCCATGTTAGATGATGTCAGTTCAATGCACTTGTAGGCACAATTATCACAACAATATTAGGCATCATAATTAGATAAGAACCTCAGAGACATGTATGTGTGCACTGAATCCTCTCAAAATATGTATGTTCTATGAGCAACACAGCACTTGGGTAAAAAACAAATGGAGTTTACAAAATATGACTTGCTTATAAATTCTGTAAGTTAAAATGTTTGTAAGTATCATTACCTCTGTCCACTGATGACATGGAGGCCATAGATGATGCTGCATTCATATTTGGTGCAGCTACGGGCATGGCAGCTGACTTACAACTTCTGCTTAGCTCTACTGTATAGGTAAGGCTTCTGAGTCAAGCAGGGCAACTTCCACACCAAAGTCATCATTTTGCTGCAAAGGAAATTGAGAGCATTTGTAAAAATTGTTCAATGAACTTCATAACATTAAACATAGGGGGAAAATATCAGGAAAATGATTCAGAGCAGGTGTTAGTAAGCTTGGATTAAGAAAAGAATGGATATGTAACGAGAGACCAATTACTATATGCCCTATAGTTACATGCTAGCCTCATGCCAGGACTAGCAGATAAGGCAGCAGCACGAGGTCACGTGGGAACAAGGACCAATCAGGGCTCCCGCATCGATTACATTACAGAGAAACCTTATCTCCACCACCTGCTGGGGGTGCCCAGAGCACCTATTAGCGACTATTAATTGACACTGGTTGAGGCTAGCATGTTCAGGTTGACCGGCTGGTTTCCATTCCATGTGTTGGTCTTCTAAGTTAGTAAGTGATGATGAAATTTGTAATTAAAATGAAAAGAGAATGTAAAGGAACAATTTTATAGTAGTATAATGATAGTACTTCATTTTCAATTGGAAAATATGTAAATTTTAACTGCACCAAAGTATCAATTTGGGATTCTTGAAAAATATGGATCATCTTAGTATGTACATGATATGTTTTTCAGGAAGTATAAGAGATTTCAATATTTCATCCCTAGTGAAGGGCCTGACCAAGGCGCTCAATGGCCTTTAATGGCTACAGGGCTCGACGGTCCCCAGAAGGACCAGGTAGGCTGGCGGGGCTATCTGAACCCAAAATCAGGTAGTCCCGCCAGCATTTTAGGTAGTCCCGCCCAGGGACTTAGCCAGGATTTGGATAGTAGGGTGTCCAAAATGTGCTTTGGAGGAGATAGGGTGTCCTGGCAATCGAACGCTGAGCGTTCGTTGCGGTCGCTCTGCGAGCGACCGCCCTTTGCGGCCGGGGGTCTGGGGCCCGCTTAAGGGCCCCAGAAGCCAGAGGGTCTAGGTGCTCTGAAATGCTTTCTCTGGCTTTTCCTGGCACTTATTTTCATTATTTTATATATTGAAACGTATGATTTTTCAGTGTGAATTTTACATTTCATAGATATTTACAAACCATAATGACAAGAAATAAGGCAAATGTTCAATCCTTTGCTAATATGAATGTAATACAAAGGCATAATTGTTCATTTCATAATTTATTGCATGCTCCTTTATTTGAACATATCTCATTTGTCACTTGCACATATTTCAACTCAAATAACCCTTTGCTGTCTTTGTATTTTGCAGGTATTGCATGCATATAGCTCCCACTCTCTGAAGTCTACCTTCTGCACCCTGTCGTAACCCAACTCACCCTGTGTAGCATTTTAGTGTGAATGTTGTATATATGTGACATTTCATTAAGTGATGTCTGTGTCTGTCTTATGAATACGTCTAGTTTCTGTTGAATGAGGGACATGATATAGGTGCTTAATAAAATGATTTTGTGTTCTGTGTTACATGTGTGTTAACTTCATTTGTTGTTCAATAAGTCCCTATAGTAGGATAGTTAGTCAGGTGTGAAAATCACATTCAAATGATGTGAAACATTGTCAGTCCCGAAAATTGTTAGGATACTGTACTCCCTAAAAGGTGAGTGACAGTTGGACCAGCAGCATACACGGTAAGTGCAATGGAAATAAATCATACTGAGGTACACTCAACAGCGTCTGTGTCCTCAGAGGGCCCTTAAGAATAGGATTGGTTTGGTAAAATAAAGTGCCATAAAGCTCTGTGATATGGTGAGTCATAGGCATAATAAAATAAAAGCATAGTAATGTAGATAGGATATATAGATATTATTAGAGTAATTAGACTATAAAAGAAATTAGCCACACATTGTATAGGCCAAACCAAGAAAAATTGTTAAAATCTGACATCCTATCGAGAGGGTAGTTTTCAATGTCTTCCTCATTTAAAGAGCTTTCAGGCAGTATATATTTTGTATAGGCTGAATTGCCAAATAATTGCAGGATATATGAAAAACAGAGCCTTAGGAATTACGCCCCCACTTCATTTGCAATACAGGAAAACACCTACCTGTTGTGAGTCCAACATTAGCAGTAGGGGGTAACCCCAGACATTTCTAAAGGATACATGTAGGCCTATCATCAATAAAAAAAAGTTGTTTTATTGATTTCGACTTATTCAGAAAGTAGTAATAGTATGTTATTAGAATGTTATTCATTTTCTTCTATAGGTGATCATTTTAATTGGGGTAAACATCTGGGTTGAAAATAACGAAGTTTTTTTCCTATGTAAAAAAAAATTGGGCAGACCTCCGGTGTGTGTGACAGTAATCTCGTTCATAAGAATGAGATCCCATCACTTGTTTAGGTCTTCCCCCCAACCCGCCACCTCTTTATTAGGACAGGGGTAATAAATTACATGCATTAATTTTAACTTAAAGCCCATGTTAGGTATGAGAAAATCTATAGACCCCCTGGTGGCACCCCAGGTTAGTGATGTATTAACTAATCTTACCTTTTGTCCCTGTTCCAGATGACTGAGTTAGACTTTAGAAGTGCCTGGTGTCTATTGTTTTGGAAACGTCTCCTAACATCTGACAATGTGAACACCATTCGCATCCGCTAATGCCACTTAATGTGTCAACGTCTGGCAAACACTAGAGGTTGTATACATACATAAATAGTCAAATAAGGACACTAAAATGTTGACTCAGTTGTTTGGACTTAGTTATGGCAACTGCTACTGGCACTCATTACTCTGACCTTCCACCGTCGGCCGGAGCCAGAGCAATAAATCAACCTACTCAATTATCGCTCAAATCACAAGCTATCGTAAGCTGAGGATTGCTATCTCCCATGGGGTTTTAAAAGGAAGCTTCACCAGTTCACAGCAACATGTTATCTAGAGTGTTATCTCCACTCCACAAACAATCACAATGTGCTTTTACGGCCGGCAGTTACACAGCGTGGTGGCCTGGCCGTGTGTTTGGGAGGACACGGCCATTGAGATTTGAGGTGATAGCTACTTCCCGTTTCCTCCCCGTCTTTTAATGTGTGTTTTGGCTAGGGATAGGGTGTCTTTTGTGACGTTTTTGGAGGTCAGCCCGTCCACCATTTCATCATTATCTAATCACTCTGCCCGTCAAAATGACGGGTGGACGCCTCGCTGGGACAGACGTTGGTCCCGCCATTTAATTTAAAACAGCCAAAGAGGTTCTTTTTCCCCCTTTTCATGTTAGTAATGGTGCTTATGCTTTTTTCTTCTGTTTTGTAGATTGCATGCTTAAGGGATGCTATATTTTCCTTTTTTTGCTACCATTTTGTAGCATTTTAGTGGGGAACTTCCCCAGGATTCAGGTAGTCCAGCGGGACTACCTAAATCCAACTTTATGTAGCCTGACAGGGCTGTTTTTGGAATTTAGATCCCCCGGGAGATGGGACTATACTATTTGTCGAGCCCTGGGCTACATTGAATAGGAAAATTGTCTGCACTTAGAGAATGGTGACTTACCAAGTACATTACTACTACCAGAGAGCTAGATAGTAGATATGGTACATTTTGTCTAGGCTACTATAGAACCACCAGATTGATTCATACACTTTAAAGCAAGGCCCTGTTTTCATAAACTCCTGTTTCAATGACAGTAATGAGTAATGACACACTTTTGAGTAGCTAAACTATGTAGTGCTATATAATAATTCATTTCAAGCAAAGTGTCACAATAAACATCTTCTATAAAAGTGTCAGCATTAAAAATTGAAATACATTTCTTATTGATGAACAAAGTCATTACTCATTAAGAAGGTGGCTTGAATAATTGTGTATGATATCTGTAGTTTTTAAGTAGTATATTCTACTAGTCATGCAACAGGAGGTCACCGTTCTTGCACAGGCCCCCATCTTGGTAAGTCACCGTCTTGGTAGGTACTAGGATATCATCTTGACCTGCTCTCTACGGTAGTGCCATCATGATCTGGTGATAATTTGTCTGAATGTCAGGCTGCAACCCAAACATGGGACAAAGTGATCATCAGGCACCAAGGTTTTAGTAACACTGGGGTACCAGGATTCACTCGAATACTGGTTCTGATCCAGGTCTGATTGTCTGTGTTCCTGGATTTTAATATTCAAACATCCCTAGGTTTTCTGGTTATAGGTATAAGGTGTCTGTTTATATATGTTATCATGTGAATCAGGGAGCATTTATCTTAGTATGGTGGTCTCTGTGTGAATGTATTTTGTATATCCAAACTTTGATTCCTTCATTGACTTTAAATATTTTACACTTCAGAAATGACAAAATATCTTTACCTACATTTGTATTAAGCCATGTCCTTAACATTGAGGAAATTCTATCAATATTGATAGCACAGGTGCACCCTGACAGCATGCCAAAACAGATCCCTGTAATGTGTGATAAAGGGATCATCCCTTGGGGATGTTTACATTTACCTGAGGATCATCACCAAAACAACCACCTGTTTAAGCCTATATTATGGATTTTGAACTTTACTGGGTGGAAAGCGAGTACATTTTTCGCCTTTTTCAAATAGAATGGTAGATATACAGATACTTACCTAGCCCGATGAAAACCCTGATGCGTACATAGGTTGCAAACAAGTAGATTCCATACTCTAGTATAACTATGTGACTGTTTTAACGCCCGCCATGTTGATTTGTTTGACACGTGACCATACGTCACTGCCTTAGCAACGTTGGAACTTCGGAGTCTCTGAAGGAAAATTTGGCTATAAAGTAACTAATGTGTAAACATTAGATAGATGACAACAAGAGGTCTTCATATTGACCTTTGCTTGACCAAATAAGTACCTCAAAAACATAGAAAATCCAGAAAAGAAGACGAGTTTCAGAGTTGTTATCTTGAAGCGGCACCTTTTGGTGAAAAATAAAACTAAAAACAGGTGCTTTCGCAATCAATAAATTAGTTTATAAGATCGCCACCAGGTTCAAAGCGACACCTTGTGTTAAGTTTAACAACTAAATTTTGACAAGTACTTTTTAGTTCTAGATTTCACCAAAAGAGGGCCATCAACCAACAACATGGGAACCATGTGGGTGCGAGTGATGTGATCTTATGTGATTATATATTAGAGAAGTACTATAAGTAACAGTCAAGATGCAGGTTTCCAATGCGAACGACGTGAAGATTTACAACTTAAGTGCCGGAAAATCTCTTCCTGACGTAAGTATTGCATATAATCTATAGATCTTGTAGAGTTATAGGGAACCATTTATGTGAGCGATATTAGGGATATATCAATGTTAAATATTGTGTATAACTCTCTTTCTGGCAATAATGGTGTCAGCAAACCACTTATGTTAGAAGGGAAATACCCACATTGCAGTTGATGAGCAGTTGGCTACTTTGACAGAAATCAGGAGACTTCGTAACCAAACTGGTTCGTACCCAAACTGGTTCGTACCCAAGTAGCTTCGCACCCAAGAGATTTCGTTACCATTGCCTAATAAAACCATCTAGTCTCGCAAATATCGGACACTTTTTAATATGATGCTGGCATGGCCAAGAAGCGAGCGAATTAAGCTTTGGATGATCATTTTTTTTTTACTTCTGACCAAAATACAGCATTGATTGACCGTAAATTAATGGCATACAAAATATTACGATTTTAAACTGTCTTAAAGTTTATATTTCGCAACTGATTTCGACGAGAATTCAATGGCCAGTAAAATGAATTCTGGCGGTTCTATCGATCTAAACCGCATTAAAATTGACCCACGGTCAGGCGAGAAATTCAGTTTTAACTTGGATATAGTAGCGGCCACGGCGTGGTATGGCCAGGAAGCGAGCCGAGAATTGAGCCACGGACAGGCGAGAAATTCAGTTTTAACGTGGATATACATGTAGTAGCGGCTACTTTCATTCATATTTCGCAACTGATTTTGACGAGAATTCAATGGCCAGTAGAATGAATTCTGGCGGTTCTAGGGCCATATCACAGTAATTGCGACGGAGAAGTTAAAAAAATAATTTCATTTTACCTATATAAAGTGATGATGTACTGAAAATAGACATCCTAAAGAGTACAAAAATTCAAAAAATCATAACCTAAACCCCACTACCTCACAAAAAATTGACTTTATACCTCAAAATTTGTTTTGTGTGTGTTTCGGACGGGAAAGTGACTAAAATCATTTTATTTTTGATATTTGTCAGAAACATATATATACATGTCAGATTTTTGTCAGAAATACACTTTTTTGGTGTGTATTTGTAAGTGGGATCCTGAGGTACATTACCACTGAACATACTTGATCTGGTAATCAATCATCAATGAGGTATTGAACTGTTTTGATTGCCATTTTTCCGTCCGTAACAAAAAACTTAGAAAAGTTTCTATAAAAAGTTCATTTTAACCCTTATCCTGCTGCGAAACCTATGAGCACTGCTGCACACCACAACAATTGTTGTGGTTAGCAGGATAAGGGTTAAGTGATAATGTAACAACTTTTGGAATTCTCTTACTTCATCATAAGGCATATTTATTGATGTAACAAATTTGTAGAAAGTAAATCACACAATTGGTTAAAATGGAGTTTGAAAATTTTCCGTCTGTAACATCTAGTGCTGTTACAGACGGAAAAGTGATTGGGACAGGAAGTATGGCTAGAAGGTAAAAATCAGGGGATCAATGACAGCTATGGATTTTCAGTGTGCATCTCAATAACGGGTTCAGGGCATGATATCCATCTACTCTCTATGGGTTGAGGAATTTTCCAAAGAGATCCATGTTGTTTTAAAGGTATGGTATAGTAATACAGAGAATATGCTTACACTTAGGTAAGGACCTTGGGTGGATGAGCAATATTTGAGTATGGGCAACTCTGTTTCTTACATGCATTACTCAGCATAATAGTTCCAACTGATTTAGCGTAGATGCTTCCTTAAGATTATAAAGCTGAGAAAGTTGTGATGAGCATCATTTTAGTTTGTTTTCTCAGAGGTAGATGATTTCATTCACCACCTGGTCAATGATCAGTTTAATCACTTCCTATACACATCAAGGTTGTTGACCAGTATAGCCCAGACAATGTGGATTCTGTTTTTCATCCACTTCCCCTTCTCATCAATACCTCTGATTCTCCAGCCTGGGGAAGAGGAAAGGGTTGGGGGGAAATTGCATTTACCCTGATTAACACCTCTGATTCTTTTGTATTGGGAGGGAGGATGGGCTGGGGGGAAATTGCATTTACCCCGATTGACTGAATAGGTGGCTTCAGGATTAAGGATGTAGGGTGGAATGGAAACTTATGGCATCTGCAGACAGGATGAAGGTGTCTAGACAAAGAGTACACCTGTACATTGTTAAAAAAATAGATATCCTTAAACTATTTTAAGAATTTGTGGGAAACTATGGAATGCTCTAAAAGTTCATGATTAGCTGATTGTATGGTCAATTGGATGATTAAGACATTGAGTCATGAAATGTAACAGACATTGCTAACGCTGTCAGTTATTACCAACATATCTATATTGTGAATGAATTATGAATATGTGTAGTTAGCAAGAGTGTCCAGTTTGCTAAATACTTTGAAATACTTATGTGATATTTTCTATTCATGCATATTTGATCTTATTAACAGTTGGCTATTTTTTCTGGCTCAGATCTAACATGTCTATGTGGTGAATGGAGAAGTGTATTAACATCCAGTATTGGATATGCACTGAATTGGCATTCCTAACCAAACATACATATCATGAAAATCAGTTGGTTTTAAATCTGTAATAGCATCACTAATATGTGTGTTATTGCAATTGAGATTTTAGTACCGAGATCTAGGGTCATAGCATTAATGCAATATGGAGGCACACCTTCTTCATACCACAATCTGGTTTTTAAGAATCCACTCTTCACTTACTTAAAATACTGTATACAGTTATCTTTAATAATAGAGAGAATGTAGGGTTCTTGTTTGAGTGTTTTCAATGTTTCAGCCACAATAATTTCAGAACCTCGAATTGAGAGTGTCAGTCTCTCAGCTAAATCTGAAGAAATTTAGTTTCTGGTATCATTTTGTCTGTAATTTATCATTTAGACCACTGATCTATGAATATCTTTGTACAAAACATTCTTACGTGAGTCTTCCATATGACTATTTTCAATTTTGAGTGATGTAATGAAATTTTGACCTCTTAGAAATGTTTTATGTATGGAATCCTCCCCCTTCTCCACTTGCGACGAAAGTTTCCCGTCCGTAACAGTATGCATTTTCCGTCCGAAACACTGAATAAATTCCTCCAAAATTTGAGTGGGATGATAATAATTTGAAATACATGCAGAAACAGATACTTGAGGATCTTGGCTACATTGCCAATATGCTAAACTTTAATTTTCTTCAGAATTTGAAGAAAGATTTCTGTTTTTGTGAAGGTATCTAAAACCTCCGTCGCAGAGTTTCCCGTCCGTAACAGCAATAAATTCATTAAAATATACTATTTTTTCAAAAAAATTTAACAAACTTTTTTTATAATAATGTTTTAGAATGGTATATCTATGAGATTAAACAGCCAAATCAGGAAGTTTCCCTGAACTTATTGAAAAATATTGAATTAAACTCTCTAAAATTCCCGTCCGTAACAATTTGAATAGCTTGATATGGCCCTCTATCGATCTAAACCGCATTAAAATTGACCCACGGACAGGCGAGAAATTCAGTTTTGACTTGGATAAAGTAGCGGCCACGGCGTGGTATGGCCAGGAAGCGAGCCGATTTTAAAGTGAAATCAATGGTCAGTAGAATGAATTCTGGCGGTTCTAAACTGCATTAGAATTGAGCCACGGACGGGCGAGAAATTAAGTTTTAACGTGGATATACATGTAGTAGCGGCCACTTTCATTCACGCACGTGCATTCGTACATTTCATCCAATGGGAGGGCATGTTTGTTATTGTACTGCACATTACGTCATTGTCGACCAATGAAATCGGTCGTTACTTAACCTACTAAAGAAATCCTCCAGAACGGAAGTCGTCCGCACGTTGTCCCGCACGTTGAGTGATATTGTTGGACGGTGACAACTTTCTGGGTCCCTGTATGTATTTCTTATAGTGACGTCATATACACTCACGCACAATTGACTGACTGCGAGGCTTCGCGAAAGGCCTACAGCCTTTCGAGCTTCGCTCACTATTAATTACGATTTTCGTTGGCTGATGGTTGCCGAAATCTTCCGAAAATAGCGATCAAAGCTCACACACCGTGGCTGAAATTCGCCGATATTATCAATTGAAACGAAAGCTAGATGGAAAGACTGGAAGATCGATCGCTAACTTCGCACACAAGAACACAATTTCCCCCCCACAAAATCCTTATTGTCCACCTACCTGAGTTGACATTCCTCTGCTATAGATACTAATAAAGGAACTTGCCTACCTTATATGTTGTTAACTTGTTTATTCTTGATGCCGCACGTCAATTACGCATTGAATTATTATACTTTCAAAAAGTCTATACCTTCAAAATGGCGCTACTTCCAGTTTCGCGACCAGCGTGTTTTGGCAGACATTTGGATAGTGGTTGCTCATCTAAGGCAGATATAGGGGCACTAGAAATGTTCATTTATAGCCTAAAATCAAATTGGATACTTCGCATATTTAAACATTTCTTTCAATGCTTACAATATTACTTGTCAATTGAAATGAAAGCTAGATGGAAAATCGACCGCTAACTTCGTACACAAGATTGTCAAGAAGTAAAGAACACAATTTTCCCCAACAAATTCCTTATTTTCCACCTGTCTATACCTGACTTCAATTATAAAATACGTGATTTATTGGCCATTATCTAATTCAATCAATTTCCTTTGGGTACGAAAATGTGGTGACGAAATCTGTTGGGTACGAACGAGTTTGGTTACGAAGATGTTTGGTTACGAAATCTCCTGCAACCCTTTGACACTGAGGTCATATCTAGAATATAGCTGATTCAGTGATTGCGCCCCAAATCCCAATACGCCCCAAGCCCATATGATATAGGCATATACTAGTCGGGGCCGACTCTAATACCGATTTTAATATGACGCTGGCATGGCCAGGAAGCGAGCGAAGCTTTGGATTTTTTCATTTTTTTTACTTCTGACCAAAAGACAGCATTGATTGACCGTAAATTAATGGCATACAAATTATTACGATTTCAAAATTTACATTTTAACGAGAATTCAATGGCCAGTAGAATAAATTCTGGCGGTTCCAACGATCTAAACTGCATTAAAATTGACCCACGGAAAGGCGAGAAATTCAGTTTTAACTTGGATATAGAAGTGGCCACGGCGTGGCCAGGAAGCGAGCCGATTCAATGGCCAGTAGAATGAATTCTGGCGGTTCTAAACTGCATTAGAACTGACCCACGGAGGGGCGATAAATTCAGTTTTAACGTGGATATACATGGAGTAGCGGCCACTTTCATTCACGCACGTTCATTCATACATTTCATCCAATGGGAGGGCGTGTTTGTTATTGTACTGTACATTACGTCATTGTTGACCAATGAAATTGGTCGTTACTTAACCTACTTAGAATACCTCCCAGAGCGGAAGTCGGTGCAGGAGGGATGATTGTTGGACGGTGACAACTTTCTGGGTCCGTGTATGTATTTCTAATGGTGACGCATATACACTCACGCTCAATTGACTGACATTTTTGTTGACTGACCTGCACCAATTTGTCCTAGAATGATAACCAGGTGGCACTTACATGTAAGTCTCCTTATCAATAATGACTGTTTGTGTTACCTTAGTCCGCATTTTTCATTTTTTATGTTATCTTAAACTCTTAATCTGTATGTTCCAGTGGCTGTCAGACCGGAAGAGAAGATCTCTGTTGAAAAATGACTTAGGTGAGTTTGAGTTTTGCTATTTTGAACATTGTTGACTTGTAGGGCTTTAACATATTTGTTGGGTCATGAGAGGGCTGCTGGCCTTAACTGCAATATGTACTGTTAGTGTACTGAAAATCCATTGTGTTGTCAGACTTGGGAAATTAGACTGTGAATGTTCAGTAATATACATGTTTTTTTAAATAGTGCCACTCTTTGATGTAATACATATGTTGAATGTTGATTAATTTATGGAGTCGCATATGAACGTCTAAATATTTTCACTTCAATTTTTTTTATTTCCAGAATTACAGCGACGGATCGAATTGATCCAGAACTTTGAAATGCCGACGGTCAGTAACTGTTTACAGATGTCACCTGATCAACAGTATATATATGCTAGTGGTAAGTAGATGTATTCCTTTTATTGCTCAGTGACTTGTAAATTGATCGTTGCCTTCTGCAGATAGCTTGTTTATTTCAGTTAATTTCTCTTAGGAAATAATTTACTATGTATATATCATGCATAGACATGAGAATAATCTATAAATATTTTTCTTTAAAGATTATCAGTTTAAATGTAACTGATCTGAAGATCCATAGTCTGAATAAACCATTTCTTACATGTATACAGCAATTGCCTGTGTTGTGTGCTAGCATTATCATAGAATTGAAATTTTGAAATTGTGTGCCTAAAATTGATAACCATGAAAAATTCTAGAACACAGTTGGTCTGTTCGAATTCCCTAATACCTGCAGGATAGGTCCCTGTTATAGGTTGAGTATTGGGAAATGTTTTTTTCCCATCTTTACAAACAGCACCTGTGTAGTTTTGATCTAGGTATATAATTATGAATTCTAGGTGTATCAGGGTCTTTGCCCCAATTTCAAACATGGTTATCCTAAACAAGCCATTGTATAAAAATGGATTAATACCTTTGAAAGATGTACTAGACTTTGTTGAAATGAAGACATTCAAATTTTGGCTTTATGTTGACTCTTTTTTTAAATCCGACTAAAACGTGTGTGTTTCATGATATGTGATTTCCAATGGTTTTGACATCCAAATGATACAGAGATTTCCTGCTTCATGTGGTCTCGGTTCGTTTTTTCTGGAGTGTATTTTTTTCCTACAGGTGTGTACAAACCCCGCGTGAAGTGCTATGAGGTCAGCAACATGAGTATGAAGTTTGAAAGGTGCATGGATTCAGAAGTAGTTAAGTTCAAGCTACTCTCTGATGACTATTCTAAGGTGAGAAGGACTATTTGTAAAATTTTATTTTTAAGCTTACCATTGCCTGGTCACCAATTTACATTTGAAGTTAAGACCTACAACCATAATAATAAACTCTGTAGATATTTTGACCCATTTTTGCCTCAAGGTTTTACTTGAAAGTTTTGTATTAATCTATGACACATTTGAAAATAATTTGTGAAAAAACCTTAAGATTACAAAATTTAAAGGTATATTTTAGATCAGGGCATATACATTTTCCTCCTTCAAATAATTTTCTAAGTATAAGTTTTAAAGAAGATACACCTGAAACAGGCCTTTTTGGGCTACTGGCATGAGTGAGTGAAGTCAGTCATTTTGATTATTACAAGAGTTGTCATATCCATTGTTTTATTCCAGCTGGTGATGTTACAAAGTGATCGCCATGTAGAGTTCCACTCACAGAGCGGAAATTATTTCAAGATTCGCATCCCAAAAAATGGCCGCGATTTTTCATATCATTACCCTTCATGTGATCTTTATTTTGTTGGTGCAAGGTAAGATGGTCTTTTTACATGTAGATGATTAACCCTTCCAATGCTAAGGCTACTTTTGTCCAAAGCACACTGATGCAAAGATTTTTGCAAAACATCTAAACCCTGTCTTGTTGGTATTCATAGGATAGCTCTTGCTGAGTACTCTCAGATGAGTACCCATGAGCCAGGGTTTCATTTTTTTGCCTCATTTTAAATGCCAAATCAGCCACCACCAGCAAGGCAACATGTTATTTATGCTTTGTACTTATAGTTCACTGTTAAATGATGGCACACATATAGAGAGAAGTACACCTTAGCTAATATAAGAATTTTCAATAATCCTAGAGAAAAAACATTCAATCTTGAGAACTTGGCCTTGTGGTAATGCTAAACCGAAACATCTTGACTTGAGAAAACATCTCTGATATTTCTTTTCAGTATCATTTGTTTATCACACTGGAAACTGGTTTAAGTAATACACAGAATAATTGAATATGACAATACGTTTTACGGTTTAGTATGTAATATTATTGTTATGTTAATGTTATATAAATATAATGTAACCTATTTGAACTGACTGATTATTATTTCTTTTCAGCCCTGAAATATATCGTTTTAATCTGGAGCAGGGGCGATTTATGAAATCACTTGTCACCAATGCCTCGTAAGTTACATTCATTCATACCATTCTGAATATAACCAGTAGTGTTTAAACATAACGTGTGTGTGTGTGTTGATTTATATGCAGCAACCCTTTAGGGATAACTTCAGGACAACCTTTGTTTTGGGAATTGAGTTTCAATGAGGTTAAATCAAGTGTTTGTCTGTTTTTTAAAAGATTGAAAGTTTCATCTTTAACCATACAAGGGCAGACCCTTTTGGGCACTATTGTCATGACTTTCGTGAAAATAAAACTAGGGGTCCCAATAGGTTAAGACAAAGATGACAGCACTGATTGTGACAAAATGTAACATTCGTCCCTATTTTTGGAAACAAATTGATTGGTAAATCTCTATAAAGCGATAGAGTCAAACAGTTTTAAAGTTTTTCTAACAGTCTCCATTGATTGTTTCTATCATTGTTTTTCAGAGAAATTAACTGCAGTGAGTTCAATCCAGTTCACCAGTTGTTTGCCTGTGGTACTAAAGAGGTAAGGTGTTTATGTCTAAAATAGTATTAGTGTGCTGACCTGCTTTTATGATGCAATTGTGCTAAATATGCAGGAAAAAAGTATTTGCTATCACAATACAGTTTTCCCTTTCCGTACACTTCAAGAGGAAATGAAATTTTGAGATGAAATATTGTTGAGAGGGTAATAGAATAGAAGAAAATCATCCTTACTATTCTTCATTATAAAAAAGTCCCAGTTGCAGAAGTAGTGTGTTTATTTGCTGTGAAGTATATCTTATTCATTTATAAATCTTTGCATCATTATTATTGTTCCTGAAAATTCGAAAAAATTTGAATTTTAAAGAGAAGAGTGTGAAATTTCCAAATAATGCTGCTGATAGCTTGACCTCACCTGCAGTTCATCTCTATGTTCTATTTCTATTGTCTCACCTGCAGTTCATCTCTATGTTCTATTTCTATTGTCTCACCTGCAGTTCATCTCTATGTTCTATTTCTATTGTCTCACCTGCAGTTCATCTCTATGTTCTATTTCTATTGTCTCACCTGCAGTTCATCTCTATGTTCTATTTCTATTGTAGGGGAAAGTGGAATGCTGGGACCCTAGAAGTAGGATGCGGGCTGGACAGCTAGACTGTGTTTTAGGAAGCCTAGAAGATAACTCACCGTAAGAACCAGTTACTATTGACCTGTTATTAATTTTCTTATTTAAAAAAAGATAATTATATGATTGGTTGTGAAGAATTCCTGACAAACCCATGTTTGTTCAATTTAGTGATTCAGTACAATTGAGTAATTAAGTACAGCTACTATAGCACCTAGTTTCCAATTCTTCTAAATTTTAGTTACATGATTGGATGTCAAAATATTCTTACAAATTCATGTGTATTTAATTGATTGTGCCTTTCCAATACTTTCCAATACATTCATATATTACAAGTAATGAATATACCATGGAAAAACAGTAAGTGTAGTGCATCATACCTCTTTACCATGCAGTCATGTTGGTCATTACATATCTATTTTCAGGGTGTCATCCGTTCCTGCTGTGACTTGCCTGAAGTTCAGGGATGGACTCACAATGGGAGTTGGTACCAGCACTGGGCAGGTAGGTGACTTGTGGCTTAATGCTAGCTTAACCCATTGATGCCTGGAGTGTCCAGAAATGCATGATTATTCTGATCATGCCTTCCCGAGAAAATCTTCTTTAGGAAAATATTTGAACGAAAAATATTAGTCAGAGCCCATGCAATCTTCGTAGTTGTCCAAGTTATCAGCCAGTCTAAAGATCCAGCCACCCTCGCTTGTTCTCTCAAGGATTCACTATTAATAAAGTTCAGACAACGCTCCCTATTTCTATCATTGATGATTAAATCATGAAAAGTAGTCAAATCAAGCAACAGACTTGATGTCTGTGCTAGAAAACAAGACCGTGTGCATGCATGACCTTACTTATCAGAGTACAAATTTGATTTTCGGTCAATTTGATAAATATCTGGCCACAGTGTAATAAGTGAGAAGTAATGTAAAGAATGGGTTCAGTGATGGGACAATGAAAATTTCCAACTTGTCTTTAAGTGTATCTTTTATCGTTTTCCAGATTTTGCTGTATGATCTTCGTTCTGATAAACCCCTGCTGGTCAAGGATCATTACTATGATTTACCAATTAAAGTCATCACATTTCATGAACAACAGAACCTTGTCTTATCTATGGATAAGAAAATAGTCAAAATGTGGGACAGAAATACGGTAAGTAACACCCATCCCCCTACCCCCCACCAAAAAAAATGAAAGTCACCTTTACTAGTACATAATCTCATTTAGTGATAACATCATGATTATTGTTGCACCATTTTATAACTACCTATATCTCCCTATCAGTGGAGACATGGTTTCTGGCGCAGTTCTCGTCGGCATCAAGACTTATTTGCAAGATATATCCAAAAATGGTCATTGAAATCTTACCACATTATTAGGGATCATTTCTTATGGCACTTACATGAACTGAGTAGATTTTGGTAACCTTTGATTTTCAAGGTCATGTTACTGATGTTTTGGATCAATTTTCCTATGCTTGTTCAGACTAGCTTGTTTGCAAGATATCTCATAATCTGTCCATTAGAATCTTTTCAAACTTTCAGGGATCATTTCTTATGGTAATTACATGAACTGATAAGATTTGATCATTTTGCAGATGTTTGGGATAAACCCTTAATTATCAGATGTGTATATTGCCTTACATATATATAATTGTTTTTCAGGGTAAACCTTTCACTAGTATTGAGCCTGGAACTGACCTGAATGACCTCTGTATTGTACCTGATACTGGCATGCTGTTCATGGCCAATGAAGCCCCCAAAATACTGGCATACTATGTACCCGTAAGTAAAAGCTACTTTTCCATGTATACTAGTGTAAATATATGATTTAAGTTTCAAATTCTGCTAATAAAAATATGAAATGATGTATATGTTGTTTAGACTACCATCCAACAAAGGTAATCAACATGATATATAAATAATACTTCTAGAATAGGAAATGATTCCAAGCATGTAATTAATCCAAATTTACTGAATTAGAAAATCTTGGTATAATTAAATTCGGATTAAAATCCGAATGCATTTTAGGTAAGGTAAAACTAGATTCGGAAAGGTCATTTTTGGTATAAATTTTTGATCTTAATTAAGAAGTCATCTGGATGAATAATTGAACTATTCGATACAAATGTCACTTAAGAAATTATTTCAACATTATCCTTTGCTGTTTGACATGCTTTTTAAAAAATCTTTTTACCTTTAAGTCCAAAAAGTAGAGGAATATAAGAGTATTTTTGTGTTCCCCGTGTGAATCCTCTCACTAATTCTGTTTCTTGTATTTACTAGGTCCTAGGTCCAGCACCAAAGTGGTGCTCTTTCTTAGATAGCCTCACAGAGGAGCTGGAGGAGAATCAAACGCCCACTGGTGAGTAGATAGAGAACTAAGGTGCCCCCTAAGCTTTAATATCAGTACTGGACCCTTATTGTCAACCCAGCCAGCTTGGCATCGGTTAAATGGCTATTAAAGCTTGTAAACCTTTTTGATCAGCCATAAGACTTTATCCTTAATGGAGGACCTGCCCTTACAGCATAACGATTGAAGGTGATGCCTCTAGTTCGAATCTGTATTGGGCTAGGGAAATATTTGGTTATTGTTGAGCTATGTCAGAGAGGTAGGGGGGGGGGGGGGGAATTACCATACAATCACGATAGACCCATTAGGCAATTGACGGTTAAGGATGTCACTTAGCGCGATAAACATGCCCACAGTGTAATCAGTGCTGCACTCGGGTCATATGGCCAGGAGAAAATATAGCATACCTATTGACTGCAAGCAGGGTATATCAACTGATCCCCTGCTGTGACCTATTACCCAGGTCATGCAGCCAGATCTGCTGGCTACAAATCATTCATCTTAGGCCCTGTATAATGGTGCCTCTACAGAAATCATGGGTCTGGTTATTGTATGCAGGTGGTCCCTTATGACGTAAGAAAAAGATTTCTTAGATTCCTGTTTTTTTTTATATTTTCCACTTTATGATGACTACAAATTTCAATTTGTTTCTTAACCCTTTCATACCTGGAGATCTACTTGACTAGAAGCAGTTTTGGCTGATATGGGTATGAATGGGTTAAGCTGTGTTAAGTCTGTGTGAAAATAGTTTCTAAGCTGCTTGTTTTGCTTTATTTTCCAGTTTATGACGATTACAAATTCCTGACGCGACAGGAAGTTGAGTCTCTAGGTCTCTCCCATCTGATTGGTAGCAACATGATGCGAGCCTACATGCATGGCTACTTTATTGATGTCCGCCTCTACAACAAGGTAAAGCTATTATAAAGATTAGTTTATCATGGCCATGTAAATTGTGGAAGGATCTATCTTCTCCATTTCTACCTGTCTTGTAAGATATATCATTACACTAGTTCCAGGGTCTTAGCTTGGATCTTAAAAATACCTGTCTATAAAGAGCATTCACAAAATGTCTGCCTATCAAAATATTATAGCTACACACCTTCCAATCCTTACACCAGTGTAATTTATTAGCCATTTGTGTCAAAAAGTGCAATATATGCTTTAGCCATGTCTTAGATGGTTTGTTAGGAAAGGTATGGTCATAAGAACTAAAAAGTAAAATTAGAAAATTCTTCATAGAAATTTTTGCCAGTTTAAAGGAGAGTTTTTCAGGAGACTGCTTGTGCAAAAAACAAGCAAGGCAGCTCCTGGCTAGAGTCCTGCCCTACCCTACACTCCCTTTTCTTCAATTGTACTAGCCTGTGCTAATTATGCCAGCACTAATGTAGGGCCCTGCATGTTTATAAACTTTACCCATTTCCTTTGCAGGCTAAGTCAATAGCAGAGCCATTTGCCTATGAGGACTACAGGCGTACCAAGGTCCATGAGAAGATAGAAGAATCACGCGCCAACAGAGTCAAACTTAAGGTGAGCTCATCTGTAATAATTAGTGTTATACTGTACTGACTCCTGTAGCTTTATCGCCTATCGAGCAATGCAGGTACATTTTTTTCTGTATGATTGCATTGTTCTTTTTGTCTTTTTGTAGAGCACACATGGTCTGAAAAATTTCTTCATGACTCATTATTACGATAAGTAATAGAAAAATACTTGAAAAGTGTAATTCCACCTAACCAGAACTTTCATCTAAAAATTCTCAAAATATTGTTCTTTTATTTAGATAAAACCATACGTGTCAAACCCTTTCTATGCCTCATATATAAATTGGTGATAATAAGGTCTTTTTGATTTTTTTTTTGATAATGATTGTAAAAAGACTTAATTGCTTGCATTTTAATTGTACCTAGAAATATGCATGTTAATGGTTTAAACTCTGTCTGTCTACCTCCCAATTGTTCATGATGTTGGTGACCAAAGATTTCTCTTTTTTTTCCTGAAATTCAAAAATGATGTTATGAAGATGATTTTTTCTTGGGTAATGTCCTGTGATTTGCTGTAGTCATCTTTCTCTTTTATCATTAAATGCCTGTCTGCCCCCAAAACATATTATGTTAAAGATAGATTTATTATTTTTCTTTAAAAGGGATCGACTGTTACCTTTTGAATTATGGGCCAGCCTGGCCCCCAACTTCATGAAGTTAGGCGCCATAAAAAATACTAATGGCCTCGGGGGAAAAAATCTGGTTCTATTTCTTAAATATTACTAAATAATTGGTTGATATTCATTGTATAGTGTAGATGAAATTATAAAAAACCCTAGATTACCATTCTTGATAAACATTAAGCCTGTTTCTCATTGCCACTCAGAGCAACCTTATTGATGAATCTTATGGCAATCGGGGCAAATACCGCATGTGGGAGACACATCCAAATTTGATTGATCAATCACAGACATTCAAATACAGGTGTAGTACCATGGTGTCTATGGATCCATAATTGCTCTAGTTCAGTCATTCATGAAGCCTGTTTTTTTCTGCAGAAACTGCCCAAGGTGAATCGTGAGCTGGCTGAGAAGCTGATTGAGATAGATGAGGGAAACACTATCAAGAAGAAGGGCAAGGTATGTATTGATGTTTACTGTTGGACTATACACCCCTTGATACTGTATACAACTTCAATTTGGAGTGCTAAAAATATTTTGATTTACAGCTGTGCTGTAGGCTATCTGTGCAACTTTATATTCACACATTCAAGCACTCAAATATGCTATTTTGGCACTATCATGGGGAGCACGAATATAGCGAAATTAAATACCTGTAGAAAATACCAGTTATACAGTAATCAAACACCTTTGTGTTTGAGATTTCAGCCATTATTAAAGTATGCACATCAAGTCTCCTTTAAGTAAATGATGCGACACATGAATCTATCACATCTTTTTCTCAATATTTCAGCGCCATAAATATTTGCTTACATAGATATATTTGTGCTTATGTAAACAGCAAACATATTTGAAGAGTTTTACAGTAAATGTACTAGTTAAATTTACTATGAATCATACACTAAAAATGACGTTCTAAAATTTCATCCTAAATAACATACCATTGCCAAGCTTAAATAGTTCAATTAGATGGACATTGAGATAGGAGCATGCCTTGATATTATTCTTTATTTCTCATCTTCAGAAGCAGATGCCAAGCTTGCTGAAGGACGATCGTTTCTCCGCCATGTTCTCTAACCCAGAGTTTGAGGTGGACACTGAAAGCGCGGAGTACAGACTTCTCAACCCAGTCGTCGCCCAGATAGATTCAGTGAGGAAGAAGAGAAACGAACAGGATCAAAAGGCAAAACAGACGAAGCAGAATGAGGCAAGCCAATTCCTTCTGTTTGTACAGACCTGTCCTAATTGTGTAGTTCCCTACCAACTGCTTTGCAAGCCTGGGACAGAGATGTTCCTGCCTAGGCTTAGACTTAAAATACAAAGGCACTGCAAATCTGTCAGAGGGTCTCTTCTGTCATAGCAAGATCAGCTTACCTCTTCATGACATGAAATAGAAAGAGTGTGTATTGAACGTTAATTGATTTTCAGTTCATAATATTTTAGAGAGCTCATACTCATAGGGGAATAACGTACTATTATAATGAAATAAAATACAATCACTAAATAGTTAGCGGAAAGAGCCATTTGTTTGAGACTGAAATTTCTAGACATTCCTCTTCAGAACAATCAGATAAAGGGATGGGAATCTGTTTTTGGTTTCTAAAGCATTCATTTGATGACACAAATCAACCGTCAATTGAAGATACTGTATACCGTGTTTGCATTGAAACGTAATTTGCGCACCACATGGAGTCTGCATTTTTTGATCTGGGCACCATTATTTGGACATCCGATCCCTATGCTAATATCATACAACATGCTGACATTATAACTTGTCATACAAAAATAAAACTGCATCAAATTCAGCTGCTTGTCGAGCGCATTACTTTATATGCACAGCATAAACACGGTTAACAGTAATCGGTTCTGAGTCAAGAAGGAAATGTTTTTTGTACTTTATATCAGGAGGAGCCAGAAGGGCGGCCCAGCAGTGAGGAGGAGAGTTCCGATGACGACCAGGAATGGAGACAGGAGGTAAAGAAGCAGCATCAGCTTCTTCGACAAGAGAAAAAGATGAAGAAAGAACAAGAACAACTGGAGGCCAAACTGAACCCCAAATTCATAGAAGGGCAGGATCTGCAAGGCCTGCAAGAAAAGAAAAAGAAGAAAAAGAAAGATATAACTAAGTAGGTCTAGTAGATACTATTTGTAAAACATACATTTCTTTGACAGCCTGAAATTAGGCTTTAAAATTCAATTTAAAAAGTATGTCAGACTGATCAGTGAACACTCTTATAACGATACTGGTTTGGCTGCTACTGTATAAAATAGTTGTCTCCTACTATGCTCATTGTTGGCCGAGGCATTCACTGTTGATCTGATTAGAAGGAGAAAGAATTAGGCTTTGAAATATGTAAAAAGTCTTTAAATAACCTTATGTTCACAGATTAACCCAATAAGCCACCTTTACTTTGCGTTGTTACCAAGATAGTTCTGTATGTGAAAGTATTAAATGTCTCTGCTTATATTCGCAAATTAACCCCATAATTTCTTAAAGTTTCATCTGCAATTTTAGCATATCCTTGTGAGTATTTTGCAGGAAAAAAATTAAAATATACTTTTGGCTGTGGGGTATTAAGAATGATTTTGTATTTGTTTTTTCAGGACTAGCCTTGGCAGCCGTCTCAAGGAGACTGGTGACAGAACCATGGTCAGAAAGTCTGGTCATGTGGGTGGAAACATGGAGGCTACATTCCGATTCGAAATGGTAATCATTTGTTCAACATATATAAACTTATCATAGGATTCTATTCTACTTTTGGTCACCACAGACATGATTTAGTTGATATGTTCATCACCATAAGCCTAAAAAGTAACAACAGAAGAACCAACATTGACAGTTCAACAAAATGTATTGAACGACACTACTTGTGTCAGTACTGATCCTACTCAGGATGATTTAATTTTATAGATTTTACTGAAATGCTATGTGGAATAACTATGTGCCAAAAGTAGTTTCTGAAATTATTGATATTTATAACAGATGGTCTCTCAATATGCTATTGTGTTCCTAATGTATTGTTCTTTGTCCTTTCAGAGTGATAAGGATAAGAAGCGGCGGAAAGAAGCAGAGTTGCATCATGCAGAGAGAAGAAAGATTAGACGTTCTGCGGCTCAGCTACCTAAAAAGAAATCGCGGAACTTCTAAATGAAAACCGTGATAAAGTTGAAAAGGCATGCATCGATTGTTAAAATCATACCTCAATTTTTCTAGACATTAAAATGAATATTGTTTTTCATGCTACATTGATATAAGTAGGTTTTAAAGGATATGGGTGTATTGAATTGACGGTCTTCATCCATTTTAAATTCACTTGAAAGTACATCTGGATCAATCAAAATTCAATCATGGTGATGTGGAAATGATGATAAAAATGTGTTAAACATCCGTCATAGTCCATTGAGTGGAATTATAGAATGGTCATTCTTTGAGGAAAAAAACCTCTAAAGAGTACTGTTTTGATGCCACAAATCAGGATCCTACTGCATCTACTCTGTCATTTTGTCCGTATTTCTGCTGCATAAATGTTTTGGTGTCATTTTAGTTTCCTGCAGTATGTATGATGTACGGTTCTCCATGGACCCTTTTGATGACAAGGTGCATGCTAAGTGAGGGGATGGGTGAAAATGTGTCACTATATTTATTTTAACTCATTTCACACATGCAATACCTGATGAGTATTCATTGATGTTCACTAGTTGAACCAAAGAATGAATTACCATGCCATCATTGTATATACATCATGTTTTATGTGAATGAAGAGTTGAATCTTTAGCCCATGCATGCCCTAGATGCCTGCCTGTGGAGCTTCATCAGAACTTATGGTATTTCTAAAAATAATCCAATTCTACTCGAGATATTTGAAGGAGAGTTGTTGATCATGTTGCAATAGAAATTTCTCTTTCAAGTACTTCCCAAAATATAGATTTATAGGAAAGATATTCCCAAAACATTGAGGCCTTTTTAGGAATCAAATTATATGACTGAGATAGAGCAACTATTCTACACAAAACTGATCCTATGAAATAAATTAATGTAGGTTTGTAAAATACACATTACCACAAAATGTATATACAAACATGCTGGTCTCCTATTGTATATCAATACTAAAGAAGAGACCGATTTTATTTGTAAGAGACATATTGGCAAATCATGTGGAAAAATTCACCGAAAACGAAAGCATCTATTTTGTTGTGCAATTTAGTGGATATTTAATTCGCATTTTTAGTCATAAAATTTGAGAGTAAAAAATATTCATGCAGATTCTTTAGGTAGGTTCAGCTGCAGAACTTCAGAAGACCAAGATCTATTTTAGTTTAGTGTTTTGTTAACTGCTGAAGAAGTTAGTGAGTCTGCCTGTGTGATATTCAATAAAAAAAAAAGCTGTAATACATAAATTATGAGTATGTGTGGTTTGCAATGAAGATGGTGAAATGTTTATGTAAATAAATGAACTATATTAGCTATACATGTCTTTGTGTTGATTATTTGTCCTAAGCTTATCAGTGGCAGATTGTGTAGGACCCTTTTTGTGACCCTAATCTATTAATCCTTAGAAATTCTATATTTCTAAAATTAGACATTATATGATAAGCTATCATGAATGATAAGTTCTACATGAGGATGTGGCACTTAGGTGAGTATGCCTTGTGGTACAAATGAGGGCCTACAGTTCAGTATTTATGTAACATCATTAAAGATGACCGGTTTTCTGACAGTTGAAGCTCTGTCTTAAACTGGATGCCTCTGACCTCGACTCACTCACCTTTTAGTAATTGCCCATTAATATTTATAAAAACAAGCAATATTTAGAGCTGAGTTTAAAAACACTGAATATGAAATTCTTGGTCAATGAATTCTTCATGATACAGGTGAACTTGGATATGACGGACCACTGTACGACAGATTTCTGTCTATGGCGGCCTATATGCCTGGTCCCAGTCCAATGCATATCAAGTATGTGTCATATGTATATGACAGATTTTGCATATGACGGACCAATTTTTCTGGTCCCATTGAGTCTGTCATATCCAAGTTTGCCTGTAATATAAAGGTCTTATGATACTCTCAACTGGTGACACCTATTGAGTATCTAACAAACTAAAATAATCTGTAACAATTTTCCTGACACTACAGCCAATTCGGAAAAGAAATTAGTACAGATATACCTTTCTACTAAATACATACCATTATGACTATATTGGCCTATTCAAAATTAAATGTAAGGGACAGACACGTTCTTATATAAAAATGGGTTCAAATAGTGTAGCAATTTACCATTTTTGCAAAATTATGCCAAAAATGTTCTATTTCACAAAATTGTGATTCAAATTCTAATATGATGACCTGTCATATTCTTTATGTCATTGTGTAAATGATTTAGACTTTTTTGGTGAAAATTAAGTATGATAATTTTGGCATGCTAATTTTTGCTTAAAAACTTGTGTCCTCAATTCCTTGACTTTGTCCCAAAATTGCTATACAACCGCAAATGCTTTCATCATAGCAGTACAGTATTTCAGGCAGTTACATTATCTCTCATGGGATAGCATTATTTACATAGATAGAAGTCAGATTTTGAGATTTGGATATCGAAATATTTTTTACAATATTGCATTATTTTTCAAAAATCTAGGAAAAAAAGGTGAATACCCCTTAAAAAAAAGATTATTTTTAAAATAACTGTGCTTCTTATTTTATTTATTTTTTCATGGAAATTTTCAGGAAAATCAAACTGAAATGCCCTCCTTGTGTTTACATGTCTACTGCTGTGCGCCAGTCGCATTGTGGCTATCGTAGCGCTACGGTCTTGAACGTCATCTTGCAGGTGCCCGGCGTTTCGGCGTCAGTTGCCGCGGCACATTCGGCGTGTGTTACCCTACCGGCAAACATGGCGGACGTTGAATGGTTGAGTGCTGAGCAGGTCTATGAGCCTAACGCTAACCTGCGAAATGAGGCTCATATTAAAAGTATGGACGAGTACCAGAGGCTTTACAAGCAGTCTGTGGAAAATCCTGAAGCATTCTGGGGAGAATTGGCAAAGACCTTTTACTGGAAGTCACCTCCCACCGGCAAATTTTTAGAGTACAACTTTGATGTGAACAAGGGACCAATCTCAATCAAGTGGATGCAAGGAGCAGTGACTAATGTTTGCTACAATGTACTCGACCGGCATGTCGAAAATGGTCTTGGCGAAAAAGTTGCATTTTACTGGTATGTATTTGCTGCACTGAAAACTTAGTATAATATAAGCATATAGAATATATGAAAGAGTGGTGTCAGATGTGATCACACCTAAGTTGAGGCCTAAACAATCAAACAATGATTGTTTGTTTCCTGGTAACTGTCCAAAACATATTATAGGGTAGGTAGGTAGGGATTTCTTTTTTTGTATTTAATATGCAGGTTACTTTTATAAATCTCCCAATCTGTAAAAGACCACCCTAGTGAGTTCCCTTGCAACTCAAATATCTGACATATTCACATTATCATGATTATGAAAGGCAAAAACAACTTTGACAGCTAAGGTCTCTCCAAACTGTTCAGTATGCAGGGTTGCAGGAAACAAACTTTTTTGTTTGGCCTAATCCTATTGTTCAGTATTCACCTACTGGAGCCAGTCACAAGATAATCAGATTAAATGTGTATATGATTTGTGTGGCCTTAATTAATCCCTTCTCACTCTCGCAGTTTCTCTAATCCCTAGCTGCGGCCTGGCTAAGATAAAGAAAACCAGTGATCGCTAACCGCAACTTATCTGGACCATAGACCTTCAGTCATCAGTGTCATGCAGTACACCATGCCAGGGATTATAGCTGTATAGCATTCTGGCATAGAAAAAGGTGCACATTATTGACTACAATGCTGCAGACTTAGGACCGGGTTGAGTTTTAAAACCATTTTCAAAGAATTAGACAGTGATTTTAGTGATGCAATCAACTTAATGTGATTAAAAAAGTATTTTTTTTCATCATGCTATAATAGTGATTAAGTTAGCGATGCAGAGCCTTGTGGCGACTTAAGCTTTGTACCTGCTGACAACGCGTCAAAGGCAAATCCTATTTTTTTCCCACCAAATTCAACTCCCAATCAACATAAAACATGCATGAAACATTTTTTTGAAACAAAGAGTATGCTGTACGAAAGTTTATCACATTTTTCCCATTTTTGACTTTGTTCAAAAGTTATGGAATAAATGTCAAACAATGGCTTATGCCAAAAGTCTTGTTATAACCGAAGTTAGATGAATCCATCATGACACCCATCGTTTTAGAAAAATCACTGTTACGTCCAGGTAGACTCCTTTGCTATTATTTAGGCCATTGTGTTCGAAATAAAGTCGCTATGAGGAAAAAGAAATTGCACACACTCAAAAAACTTGAAAAAACAACAACATCATTGTTGTGCCAGCCCTATCTTGGACAAGAAAGTAAATGGTTAATGCAGTCTCTTGACTCTTAAATTCACACAGAGGCTTACAACCAGAACCCAACTTTAATAGAAAACTATGTGATTTGTTATCTGGCTACCTTAAGAGCCAGGTTAGGAAATGCATGTGGTAGACGTTGTCTTTGTGAGAAGAATTCAGATGGAATAAACATTTTTATTGTGTATAAATTTCTCCTTTAAGGCCATATAATTCCCAGCTTCCTACAGGTGTATTATGGGACCATATTTTTGTCTGGGTCGGTTTCCTTAGACCTGGAAAAATCCTGGCCATTATATTGCTTACATAAATAAACACATATATGGAAATACATGCCTGGATCATGTTTATATTTAAAGACGATGTCAGGAAAGCAATCTGTAAACTTAAGTGTCAGTAAAATAAATAAAATAAATAAAATTATATATAAATGACAAATTTTAGCTTGTTAATGATATGAATTACATCTCAAAATACAGCTGTGCCCGGTTGAAAACATACCTTTCATGATTATTTGAAACCAATATTCTCATTTCTCTATTGTTCTGTACATAGCATTAATTATGCATGAGCACATTCATTGTTCATATTGCTTGCTGAGTATGTCTCTAACGTCAGCAAGCTTTTGCTATTAACAGGGGTCTGCTACCGCTAGTATACAATGTGTCCTTGTCAGTGACTTGGATTATATATTTCTGCTATTGGCAAAAAGAATAATCCCATGTAGTGATGTAGGCTTCAATTATCAAAAGTACCAAGCAGTCTTGCTTATTAGTATTTTTGTATTTCAAAAGGGTAAACATGTATACATCTATATAAAATTATATTGAGTCTCTGATGTGACTCTATATGCCAAGTAATTTTGCATGTGGCTAGGAATTTATTTACTATATAGGAATGTTTCGATACCATGTGGTACACAAACCTGCGCTTTGAATATTTTTCCACCTTTTTATGGTACTTTTTGTAGTTAATGCCTTTTATACTCAACAAGTGAGGCATTTCTACTGTGACTACCTGGTGTCTCATCCATGCCCTATATATCCATCCGACCATATCCAGCTTACTCTGTTGAACTGATTTTTAGTTCTTTCCTTGTTTAAAATGGGAAGACTATTATCAGTGAAGGTTTCAGGATAATTGAGCACTCTTAGTTGCAAATATAAGAGTAGTTTGGGTATATATATACTAGAGTGGGCAGGGTTGATGTCACGGGTGTGATACAACATCTGAGTTCATTGCTTTTAAAAGTCAAAATTACCATTAAATGAAATCATTAAACTTTATATGAGATGGGGCTCAGATACATCAAACCTTTGCACCCTCATTATATACAGTATTAAATATAAATGAAAATTGAAAAAAATTCACACTTCTCCTAAATGATAAGATGAGGTTTATACCTCAAATCTTTACCCTTGAGCATCAACACCCATTGGTTGCTTCAATGGTTCAGTCTGCTGTTATAGAGGCACCATCAAAAGAGCCAGGCCCCTTTCGGCCCCTATGAAAGGGCATAGTTGGGTACAAAAATTTGAAGTAGTCATTGATCATTATTTAATTCTAAAGGATTTTGATTTCATGCTAGAATGGAATCTTTAAAAGTTGAACATCTTCAGATCAAAAATAGTATTTAGTACTATTCACCAAATACAGGTATTTGATTTATAGGGTTTTTATTTTGTATCTAGTATGTAGAAGAAAATTCAACTTTGTGTGCAACAAGATAATGTTCAAACTATTCAGGTGTAGAAATTCTCTAGATGTCCTTGTGTGCTTTACTGATTGCATTGTGTTCAGAGAGTAGAAAAAGTAGGTGACCCATGCAAAGCAATCACTAGGTTCACCGTTGTAGGCAGTACAACCTGCAGGATGACCTATATGTGCAGCATGTGTAAATGTAGAACCACCATGAATGATATTTGAAACTACCGGTGGGTGTAGCATAGCCATATACTCCCCATCTAGAATATGCATTGGTTTAAAGAGGCTTATGCTTAATTGGGCCTCTGCTACTGGATATGCTTTGGCCTAGTGCAAACTGTACCTAGGGTTAGGTTATACGTTTCCATAATTATCAGTGTTGAGTGACATTTACAAGAGCGCCTTGATTGATCAATATTTCAGGTGCGAGTTATGTTGATTTCAAGATAAAGTTGTACTGGCTTATGTGATGTCCCTCGCACATGCCCTGGACTCAAATCCAAGCCAGGACATGTGAGAAGGTTGCAAGTGACTTAAGGTAGTGTTTTTTGCAGGACACTCTAGAATCCTCTACCACTTACAACTGGGATATTAATTTGCAGCTGATAAATGAATTTTAAGGTTATATCTTGTCTGCAAGATAATTTCAATGAATGATTATATTGTAATTTTTCAGAGATGCTTTAATATGAATATCCAGAACTGATTACTTAAAAAGAGAACATGTATTTAAAACAATCATTTGCTGTATTTTCATATTTCAGTGAGTGCAACATGTACCTAGCTTCAGATAGATAATATGGTGTTGGATTATCATGTTATTCAGTGAAGGGCATAGTGACAGGAATGGATAGCGGTCAGTATATGAAATATGACCTTTAACATTGAGAGCTGGACATTGCTCTATGACATGTTTGACTATTTGAGGTTATAGTTGCATTGTCACAGCCTCACAGGGGTCGACATGAACATTTTAGAGATGATTGTATAGGATAAGGCAACACATAATAAAATGCACTCTAAAGAAAACCATCCCAATATATTAATATTATACACTAATGCATACATAGACAATTTGTAGCAAATTAATATAAAATGTATATATATATATATGTGTATATATATATATATACTGTAGAATAGGTATATATCGCGTTACAAAAATTTCGCGAAAAGCCGATTTTTCGGTTTTTCGCGTGTACTTTATTTCGCGAGTGAGCGTGTTCTACAGCGCCATCTATTGAACTAAACAGTGATTAGAAAAATGCAAACATTCGGCGGCCATCTTGCAGCCATATCAGGCAGGAGTTTCAATAAAATTGGACTGGTTAATATGCGATTTATAATATGATACCTTTGTAACTTTTTCATAAGTTACCAATGTGTCATATTATAATGACTTTATGAAGTTATTGCATGTATTTCCCTTTGGTTCAGCCTCGTACCGGCTATGAATGAGAATCATGCTATGCCGGTATATAATCGTCAATATACACGTCTGGCCGTAAACAGTTAATTGTCAACAATTCAATTCGAGTCAGGAACAATATCATTATCTCTTTATCATATACATTATTCTGATAATTATCAACATACACATGTATGTATGTTGATAATTATCAAATGGTTCCATCGCAACACCTGGCCGAGTCTCCCTTTATATCGAACAATGGTGGCAGCCATCTTGTTTTTATCGTAAGAAATCCTTAGCTTGGCCCAGATATCCTAGAAATTGGACATGTAAGAATGCGAATTATGTTATGATGCATTGGTAACTTATTCATAAGTTACCAATGTATCATATTATGATAGCTTTGGGAAGTTATTGGACGTATTTATCTTCGTTTCAGCCTCGGACCGGCTACGAGTGAGAATCACGCTATGCCGGTATATACTCGTCAACTGCAGTGCAAATACACGTCTTGCCGTAAACAGTAAATCGGCAACAATTCAATTCGAGTCAGGAACAATATCATTATCTCTTTATCATATACATTATTCTGATAATTATCAACATACACATGTATATATGTTGATAATTATCAAATGTTTCCATCGCAACACCTGGCCGAGTCTCCCTTTCTACCGAACAATGGTGGCAGCCATCTTGTTTTTATCGTAAGAAATCCTTAGCTTGGCCCAGATATCCTAGAAATTGGACATGTAAGAATGCGAATTATGTTATGATACATTGGTAACTTATTCATAAGTTACCAATGTATCATATTATGATAGCTTTGGGAAGTTATTGGACGTATTTTTCTTCGTTTCAGCCTCGACCGTCTAGGAGTACCGACTATCTGAATGGCCGATCACAAAAACGGCCGATGACTCATTGGGCCCTCCTGAAATAAACCTTCATATTCCCCTAATTCAGTAATTGAACGTTACATTCTCTACATATCAAGTGTCATAAACATTCTTATTAAGTATTCTGTAATCCAAGAAATAGGACCCTTTTAAGCGTCGGCCTTTTTGTGAACGGCGATTTTGGAATCGGCGATTTTGACCATCTACATTCAGGCAACGATCCTTACAATCATTAAATCATAACAGTAGATTTTCAAAATAATATCTAATTCATTCAAATTAATGGGTAGCTGGTAGCGAATCAGCATTATCACTGCACTATCAGCCATTAGAGATCACCAGGATCACCTACAATCGATCGACGCGCCGCAGTATCAGAGCGGCCATTACAGAAGCACGCCGATCAACTCCAATCGATCGACGCGCCACCCCAATGCGGTGGTGAAATACAAAACTAACAACACAATAGATCTCGTGTTATAAGTTCGCGAGGGCGATACTCTTTCGCATATTCGCGAAATATACGCACTCGCGAACTTTACCTATTCTACAGTATATATATATATATATATATATATATATATATATATATATATATATATATATATATATATATATATATATATATATATATATATATATATATATATAATATATATATATATATATATATATATATATATATATATATATATATATATATATATATGATCCATATATTTTTCTAATATACACTTCATTCCAAAGTTATTTTCCTTATATGTACTCCATTCCAATGTTTTTAGAGGTTGTTGTACAAACAACAACCTATATTCAGTTCGCTTTTGTTGTCTTGCATTCCCGGGGGGGGTCCTGGGAGCTGGTTGATGCATTTTCCCTATGTTGTCTTACATGGCATTTTTGGAAAATTCTAGGCGAATGATCTGGAGAGTGGGGTGTGGTGGGGTCGTTTTGTTTAATGTTTCTGTTAGAGTTGGGTGTGTAGTTTATAGAGTTTGTTTCATTGTTTCTGTGGGTTGCCTAGTTTTTTTTTGGTGGATTTTTACGTGTTTATACATTACGTTTTCTTCACTCCAATACGATTCTGTAGCGCGTCTGGTCTGGTGGGGCGGCCGTTGGATGCGCATGCGTGGGTGGATGCGCATGCGTGGGTTTTCTGCATATTTAATGCGATCGGCTAATCACGTGACAGCACCACGTGGTTTGTCTCTGGTGAATTATCCAATGAGCGGTCTCACTGCCTCACCGTCACACCACGTGGTACTCTTTCCCGCGGTTTATTAACCAATGAGCGGCTATTTGTATTTCTTTTTGTACTATTTTACTTACGTGTTCATTCACGTATTTCTTACATTGGCTAGGTTACCCTCCGCCGTTTTGAATATCGGTTTTGCCGAAATTTGCACCCCGATTTCAAAGCTTTCGTTTGTGGCCATCTCTAACTCTAAAATTCTGAAACCAAAAGAATTAACAAGCCAAGTATCTATATTATTAAGATTAATTCTTTTGGTTTCGGAAAATCGAAAATATTTTGAGATATTTGTCAACACGCATCGATGGTGGCGTGAACATGGCGATGGGTCGGGTTTGACGAAATTTGCACCCCGATTTCAAAGCTTTCGTTTGTGGCCATCTCTAACTCTAAAATTCTGAAACCAAAAGAATTAACAAGCCAAGTATCTATATTATTAAGATTAATTCTTTTGGTTTCGGAAAATCGAAAATATTTTGAGATATTTGTCAACACGCATCGATGGTGGCGTGTTGACCACGGCGATTAGTACATTCTCAATGGTACCTCGCCGATTCCTGTCAATTTCATCAAGCTATCTCCCCCCGATCACAATATGACTACCTACCTGGATAGATGAGATCCTCATCTATCTGATTCAATCATTTTTTTAATTCAACTTCAGGTTGGAGGCGAAAAAATAGCTTTTCGCTACAACCGGAAGTTGATTTTTTTGGTATAGCGAGATTAGGGCATTGATATGCATTGTGTGCATTTCACACAAAAAACATACTTTTCTGCGATCGGCTAATCACGTGACAGCACCACGTGGTTTGTCTCTGGTGAATTATCCAATGAGCGGTCTCACTGCCTCACCGTCACACCACGTGGTACTCTTTCCCGCGGTTTATTAACCAATGAGCGGCTATTTGTATTTCTCTTTGTACTATTTTACTTACGTGTTCATTCACGTATTTTTTACATTGGCTAGGTTACCCTCCGCCATTTTGAATATCGGTTTTGCCGAAATTTGCACCCCGATTTCAAAGCTTTCGTTTGTGGCCATCTCTAACTCTAAAATTCTGAAACCAAAAGAATTAACAAGCCAAGTATCTATATTATTAAGATTAATTCTTTTGGTTTCGGAAAATCGAAAATATTTTGAGATATTTGTCAACACGCATCGATGGTGGCGTGAACATGGCGATGGGTCGGGTTTGCCGAAATTTGCACCCCGATTTCAAAGCTTTCGTTTGTGGCCATCTCTAACTCTAAAATTCTGAAACCAAAAGAATTAACAAGCCAAGTATCTATATTATTAAGATTAATTCTTTTGGTTTCGGAAAATCGAAAATATTTTGAGATATTTGTCAACACGCATCGATGGTGGCGTGAACATGGCGATGGGTCGGGTTTGACGAAATTTGCACCCCGATTTCAAAGCTTTCGTTTGTGGCCATCTCTAACTCTAAAATTCTGAAACCAAAAGAATTAACAAGCCAAGTATCTATATTATTAAGATTAATTCTTTTGGTTTCGGAAAATCGAAAATATTTTGAGATATTTGTCAACACGCATCGATGGTGGCGTGTTGACCACGGCGATTAGTACATTCTCAATGGTACCTCGCCGATTCCTGTCAATTTCATCAAGCTATCTCCCCCCGATCACAATATGACTACCTACCTGGATAGATGAGATCCTCATCTATCTGATTCAATCATTTTTTTAATTCAACTTCAGGTTGGAAGCGAAAAAATAGCTTTTCGCTACAACCGGAAGTTGATTTTTTTGATATAGCGAGATTAGGGCATTGATATGCATTGTGTGCATTTCACACAAAAAACATACTTTTTTCAATAAATTGTCACGTCGCCGTTTCTGGGTCAAAATTTACAAATGGCCCATCAAAGTGTTCGCAACAAATAGGGCTTTTACCCTATTATCATAACTTGTTGCTTATATTTGTAATTTTTGAAAAAAAATGGCGACTTCGGAAAAAAACGTCAAAAACGGCTTTTTGGAATGTTGATTTAGGAACCCTGGCGAAATTCTAAATTTACTTATTAATTTCGCCACTAAAACCGGAAAAAAAGTTTCAACTTCAAGAAAACAGACTCTAAATAATCCATCCTGCCCATTTGTGGATTTTCTTTGATCCCCACAATCGTAAGAAAACAACTTTGAAAAAAACGGAAGTAGTAAATATTTTTATCGCGATTTCAGCAGTCAGTATATATACCCTTCTCACCATGAGTGTAGTATGCAGTCCTGAAGTTAGCAGACCTTTAATCCTGCCATCCCTTCCGTTCTCACTGTTGTTGTATTTTAGATAAAGATATGATTTTAATTGTTTTGGGTGACAGGAAAAGTGTGTACTGTTATAATTTATTGGTCACAAACTTATAAGCCCAAAGAGCATGTAATGCGAATGCATGGGATGGCAGGGTTAATGGTCTGCATACTTCAGGATTGCATTTTCACTCATGGTGAGAAGGGTGTCAAGGGACATAACTGCAGGCAGCACTCATAGAAACTGGCTTCGACATCATACTGCATCTACACCAAAGAGCATCATAGGAACTTGATTCACCTGACAACCCAAAATAGTAAGCATACATTAAATTGAAATAAATACAAAAGTATCAATACAAAACTATCACTCAATATACAATTTTATAAAAACACATCCACAAAATATAGAAACCATGCAAATCTTCACTGTCCCTCAAACAAAACAATTACTGTTTAAAGAAGATATTGTGTCGGTGTGATAATATAAGATTGCATTTGGTGAGATATGTTTTGTGTTGATATTTTTGTGTTGCTTTGATGGTATGTATGACTCTAAATAATCCATCCTGCCCATTTGTGGATTTTTTTTGTTCCCCACAATCGTAAAAAAACAACTTTGAAAAAAACGGAAGTAGTAAATATTTTTATCGCGATTTCAGCAGTCAGTATATATACCCTTCTCACCATGAGTGTAGTATGCAGTCCTGAAGTTAGCAGACCTTTAACCCTGCCATCCCTTCCGTTCTCACTGTTGTTGTATTTTAGATAAAGATATGATTTTAATTGTTTTGGGTGACAGGAAAAGTGTGTACTGTCATAGAAACTGGCTTCGACATCATACTGCATCTACACCAAAGAGCATCATAGGAACTTGATTTACCTGACAACCCAAAATAGTAAGCATACATTAAATTGAAATAAATACAAAAGTATCAATACAAAACTATCACTCAATATACAATTTTATAAAAACACATACACAAAATATAGAAACCATGCAAATCTTCACTGTCCCTCAAACAAAACAATTACTGTTTAAAGAAGATATTGTGTCGGTGTGATAATATAAGATTGCATTTGGTGAGATATGTTTTGTGTTGATATTTTTGTGTTGCTTTGATGGTATGTATGATTATTTTTTCAGGTTGCATGGTGTAGGTGAAGTAGCAGACCTGAAGTATGCAGGCTTCTACCCTTTGATGCCGATGCCGGTCCCATACCCCTTCAACCCAGTGCTCGGGCCCAAGCAGCATCTCCCTGCATTTGTATCGCCCAAGATGCAAAACAAACGAAAATACTGATCAAAATAAAGGGAAAATTACAAAGTTTGTGTTTCTGATGTATTTTTTAACACTATTAGGTATGATAGAAAGATAAAGAAGTTCAAAGAATGGGAATTTTTTTTGAAATTGTTCTAGACTGATATTTAATGTACATTCACAAACTGGCTCTTATAGTTGTATTTCTTGGCACTATTAGGTGTGATAAAAAGATAAAGAAATTCAAAAATAGGGAAGTTTTTTTAAGTGCGGATTTAGATAGAAATCTTATGAAAAGTTTGGAAGATATGTGTTTCAGATGTATTTTTTGGCACTATTAGGTGTGATAAAAAGATAAAGAAGTTCAAATAAAAGGAAATTGTTTTAAATTGCTCCAAACTGATATTAATGTCTATTCACAAACTTGGTTTTTGATTAAAAAGTCTGTAAGTATCATCAGCAGCATTACAAGTGTGTATCAGTCTATTTTAGGTTTAAGTACAAAGTTATTGCATGCATATTGGGTTTCTGGTAGTGCTGGACCTGCTTTAGTGGCGGAAGATCATGGCCAGGGGCATATGTCCCTTAAGGGGCCATATGGTTGATATTTGTGCATGTTTGCATTCAGGCAGTGTTTGGCCATTTTCATGTAAAGGTAAGTCACGGACTAAAGTTCTTCAGGCAGCAGCATATTAGTTGTGGCAAGCATGCTGTTGGTGGGGTTTTGTTGGCTGTCATTTGCAGTGCTGGTTGTAGGCTTTTCCCATTCATGTTTGGTGATCTACTGGATTAGTGGTGGTGAGTTTGCCATAGTTTCTTGGATAGCTAGGAGTGGGTTATAGTTTTCGAAAATATTTGAGGGAGGGTTTTAGATAGAATTCTTTTGAAAAAATTGAGGGATATGTGTTTCAGTTGTATTTTTTGGCACTATTAGGTATGATAAAAAGATAAAGAATTTCAGTGGAAGGGAAATGTTTTAACTGTCCAGGTTTGGGGGTTTTGGAGCATTTTTCCAGGGAAAAAATTGAATAGTTTGTGTTTCTGATGTATTTATTGGCACTATTAGGTATGATAAAAAGATAAAGAAGTTCAAGAAAGTTGAATTTTTTTTAAAATGTTCTAAGCTGATATTTAATGTCCATTCACAAGCTTGGCTCTAATAGTTCATCATCAGGTAGCAAAATCACATAATCCAGGAACATATGCCCCTTAAGGGACCATAAGGTTGATCCTTGTGCATGTTTGCACTCAGGCAGTGTTTGGTCATTTTCATGTAAAGGAAAGTCACGGACTAATGTTCTTCAGGCAGCAGCAGGTAAGTTGTGGCAAGCATGCTATTGGTGGGGTTTTGTTGACTCTCATTTGCAGTGCAGGATGTGGGCTTTTCCCATTCATGTTTGGTGATCTACTGGATGAGTGATGGTGGGTTTGTCATAGTTTCTTGGATAGCTAGAAGTGGGTTATAATTTTGGGAAATATTTGGGGGAGGGTTTTAGATAGAATTCTTATGAAAAAATTGTAGGATATGTGTTTCAGATGTATTTTTTGGCACTATTAGGTATGATAGAAAGATAAAGAATTTAAGGAAAAAGGAAAATGTTTTAAAATGCTCCAAACATATATTTAATGTCCTTTCACAAAGTTTTCATCTGGTTGTAATATCACATGAACCAGGGGCATATGCCCCTAAAGGGTACATAAGGTTGATCCCTGTTCATGTTTGCTTTTAGGCAGTGTTTGGCCATCTTCATGTAAATGTTTTGTGTTACTTTGATGATATGTCAGATGTCAAATTTTTAACCCCGCCCCCCATCGCTCTCTTTTTCTGAAGTATGTGTGTTAAAATGTTCATGTTTATATTTGGCGGATAGGCTTAGTGATTAGTTTAGTTTGTCAAAAGTTGCATTTTATTTATGCGTGCTGAATTTTAGGTTATGATGAAATTTTTTATTCGCTGTTTAACTGTTGGTCTTTTTTAATATTTGAGAGCCGGCACTTATTTCAATGCATGGGCTTTGTTGTATATACTTAGCTTATGTGTTAACATTTTGTGTTGTGGGGGAGAGTCACAAGCCTCTGTTAAGGGGGAGTGGATTTTTGGCTGTTGGCAACATGTTTGATTTTGATGTGGTGTTATTTGCAGGCAGCCAGTCAGTTTGTTACATGCATCAGTGATTGACTTTAACATTTTCAGACAGGAGCAGATTTGGCTCCCAGGATTTTAAGTTTAGGGGCTATTAAATTCCTGTGCGGCCACCACGACGGTATGGTTTTGCCAGGGGTGCATTGTCCAGGTTTGGGGATCTTGGGGCATGCTCCCAGGGAAAAGTTTGAAAGGTTTGTGTTTCAGCTGTATTTTTTGGCACTATTAGGTATGATGAAAAGATAAAGAATTTCAAAAAAAGGAAAAGTTTTTAAAATGCTTTAAGCTGATATTTAATGTCCGTTCACAAACTTGGCTCCTATAATTCATCATCTGGTAGCAAAATCACATGGTTCAGGGGCATATGCCCTTTAAGGGACCATAAGGTTGATCCCTGTGCATGTTTGCATTCTGGCAGTGTTTGGCCATTTTCATGTAAGGGTAAGTCACGGACTAAAGTTCTTCAGGCAGCATTAAGTAAGTTGTGGCAAGCATGCTATTGGTGGGGTTTTGTTGACTGTCATTTGCAGTGCAGGATGTGGGCTTTTCCCGTTCATGTTTGGTGATCTACTGGATAGGTGATGGTGGGTGGTGAGTTTGTCAAAGTTTCTGGATAGCTAGAAGCGGGTTATAGTTTTGGAAAATATTTGAGGGAGGGTTTTAGATAGAAATCTTATGAAAAATTTGAAAGATATGTGTTTCAGATGTATTTTTTGGCACTATTAGGTATGATAAAAAGATAAAGAATTTCATAAAAAAGGAAAATGTTTTATAGTGCTCCAAACTGATATTAATGTCTATTCACAAACTTGGTTTTTGATTAAAAAGTCTGTAAGTATCATCAGCAGCATTACAAGTGTGTATCAGTCTGTAACCACTAACGAAAAAACACAAAAATCAGAAAAATTTCAAAATAGCAAAATATTAAAAAAACAAAAAATTGCAAATGGTTAACTACAAAAAGACATACAAGGAATCAACCTCTTGACGCCACTGGCGTCTATCTTGTTTTGTTAAGTATTATAAATCCAGGTGGCACATGTCAAAGAAATATCTTTGCACCAATGGGTTAAACAGTGGAGATTTAATTACTTAGCTGGTAGAAGCATACATATATTTTAAAATGTTTTTCTTTGACTAAAATTATAATTTTTCATTAGCCTGCCAGTAATGCTAAAAGGATTGACATTTCAAGAGCCCAACTGGCACTTTTTGCAGTCCATGCAGCTACTCTGGACTGGTAAGGCTACCTCTTTTGTTAGGTACTGCATTCCCTTAGTAACTCAACAAATTAGTCACTAGGCAAGTAGATGTAGAAACCTATCATATTTTCTTGTAGCCTGTAACTTTAGGGCTAACACTCGTTACAATGCTTGACATCAATAATGGTTTGAGTTGCTGATAGGTGATGTGGTGAAAACCAGTGGGCTACCTATGAGTAATTGCTATTGTGAGCTTTGCCCTTACAGGAGATCAGCTGTGGATGGGAATCTAGCCTACCCACTAGGCTTCAGTGTGACTTCTAACCCTCACACAAGGCCTTTGCTACAGCAGAGATGCACATTATCCATAACCTATTATTAATTACCTATTATTAATTGATGTTCATTACCTATTATCAATATCTCTGGCTACAGATATATTTAGAAAATCTCATCAAACATGTACGTGCCATACAGCCACAGTGTGGGGTTTTCAAGAATTTTGTATCCAAGTTGCACCCTAGCAACTCATTGGTTAAGGCCCTAATACAGTTGTTCATCCTCTGTCTCAATATACTCCATAGCTGCCAAAAAGACTTGATATGTTGAATGCGTTACAAAGGTGTACACTATATTCTAGTTAATCTCAGTACATGCAAGTATGTCATTTTAGTTATTGACTTGAGAGGAGGACTAGGGCAAATCTTGAACTAGGGAAACATGTATATGTAGACACTAAATCATGTACCAAAATGTGACAGCACTTAAGTCTTGCCACATTTTATCATGTCCGGCGTAAGCTTACATTGAGATCACATATATGTTTTAGTACAAATCATCATTTTCTCTATAGGTGTGTTAGGTGTAACAGTATATCATATTATTTATCATGTACAATAAATAAGGATTTGGTACAAGGGCTGCAACCACAATAATTATACCTTGGATGGATTTATTTAAGTAATTGAAATGTTTATGGTTAATCTTGGGAAATTATTGCAGTTAGTATATTTTTGTACTTCAAGCTTCGGAAGCTGATAATTTAGAATCAGCCTTTGAAACTGCATGTATATAATAAGATGATGAATCATTCTTGCAGATAAATCTTCCAAGGGGTGGTGGTGTCACGATAGCAAGATTTATTTACCTGTCATTCTTCTTGACTGGTTGCCTTGGAGTAGGTTACACTTTTTGCGTTTTTGTTGAAAATAACAAATTAATTGTGTGGAGTTTAAAGAGTTGAGGGGTACATTCATGTGGGGTGTTAAGTATGTGTGTATGACTGGAAGACAACGGTGGGGACAGACCAGATAATAGGTATGATATCTGTTTAGGACAGGAAGATGATGGAGGATACAGACCTGATGCAGGATGAATGACAAATAGTGTGGGGGTTAGGGAGCACGTAGGGAGTCAAAGGCCGATGGAGGGAGGGGACCCTATGGGACAAATGCATATACATATACAAAACAAATAAATAAACCAGGAACTATGATTCTTTTGAAAATGGCTTGGGAATAAAGATGGATTTTACAAAATATTTGAAGGAAAGTTGTTGGTAATGTTCTAGTTAACATTTCTCCATTAAATGCTTTCCTAACTATGCGTTTCCCTGTGAGATTTCATCAAAATTGTCATGCTGCTTTTGGCCTCTGTAAGTTTTCATTTGTTAACCCTTATCCTGCTAGCCACAACAATTGTCATGGTGTGCAGCAGTGCTTATAGGTTTCACTAATAGAACTTTCTGATGAGGCTTTAGACAACTTATACTTATGGGATTTAGAGCACACCCTGGTCTTACTTTAGCTTTGTGATACTTGGGCACAGGCCTCTCATTCATGACATAACTATGTAGGTAATTCACTTCTGGAGTAAGAAGTGTCCAGATGGCATGACTCTCTGAGTAATCTTCCTTTATCGATTGCCATTACTCATTACATAAAATACTAGTGGCTAGTTAAACACACAATAGGTACCTTGCAATAAGGGTTTATCAAAAGGACTGTGTAGTGTCTGTGCTAGAGAACTGGACTTTTCCTATGACCAGTTGTTATATTTAAATAGATATATATTCTTTGAATTTTTGAATAGAGAAATGGCCATAAAATTGGAAAATACTAGGGACTTTGTCCAGTTGCTAAATAAGAACAAGCATTTTATCTAATTGTAATTCAATCATTCACTGATAACTGTCAGTGATTGTATTGTGTCAACAGCTCGCCTATTGTTTCTGTCAAGTTCATTCAGTGCATACCTTTTGCCACTATGAGACATTGCTATTAAAGTTAAGGTAAAAACATCTAAACTGCAGGAAATAAATTGGCACACCATATTTCAACAGCTCAGTAAATGATAAATTCTCATTTAGATTCAACAAACCTACAAAACTAGAAAAAAAGGTTTTGTGACTGTGGAGGGCCTACTGATATATAATGTGACAGGGGCTTAGCCGCCTATGTGTCCAGCATGTCACTTGGACACGCAGAACACTGTTTTTTGACAGTTTGGACACCCAAAAGTTTATGTCAGAATTTGCTGATAATGACTTTTCTTAGAAGATGAATAAGCTGTAGTGTCACTTATATAAGACACACAAAGCAGTATCTGGCCTAAAAAAACAAAATCTGTAAATGTATAGGGTTTATTTTATTAGTAGTATGTACTTTGTACCACACTTTGGACACGCAAAAGTCTATGAAACCTCTATTTGGACACCCTGTTTCCAAATATCGGCTAAGACCCTGTAATATGACGTAAATATTCTCAGATATATGATCAGGTTGCTAAACACTTCCTTGGATCACATTGATTCATTCCTAGTTGTTTTCTTACATCTTTCTTACTATTCCCATTGGTGTTTTTTCATGCTAATACTACATCTAAAATGGTGATTGGTTCACATCTTCTACAACAAACTACTAGATGTGTCATTTTTAATCAGATTTGATTTTAATTTAGCTATGTTAAATGATAAGTAGTGTAGGTTCATATCTTTCACATGATCCCAATTATAACCAACCTACCATGGTTTAGAGACAAGTGAAAAGGTCTGTCTCTATCAGGTAGATTTGGATTCTAATTTCGTTTTCTGAACACATTGTGTTGAATCTTTAAAATGAGAGGATTTGCATTTGTTGATAGTGAATACACATACTTTGCATTCATCTGGGCAGGCAGAATCAATTTGCCTTGGGTTAGAGGCAGCGTCTCTTTGTATTGATCCATCTCCTACACTAAATCTATCTGTGTCCGCGGTTGATCATCTGGTGCACGAGGGAATGAGCTAGTTAACCTATTCAAATAGGGAATCAATATCAGCAGAGGTTCAATGTTGGATGCATTAATGGTTCCTTTAAAAGCAAACATTCTATCATGCATGGATTTGCAACGTATAAAGACTTTTTTGTAGGGTTTTACTTTGAATTTTGCCTTCAAATATATTGTACTTTGGGAAAAACACATATCCAAAAAAAAGAGCAGTCTTTTAACCCCATTACCCCTTCCCTCCACTGCAATAGAAAATGAAAACCCACTTTCTAGACATGCTATATATTTCAGAACATTTCTTGGTTATCAGCTATATTTTAAAGTTGCTAGGTTGATAAATTCATGGTTCATCATAACTAGTGTTGTAACGATCAATCGCCAAGTCGAGCAATCGGTCGGACTGGGCAGAAATTCCGATCAATCGACCGGCTAAATGGACAATCGATTTTTCACGATTATTGCTTGTCCACTTCTGTGTGGCCATGTGCGGCACATGGCCACATACGAGCACAACAAAACAGTCAAACAAAGAAGTTAAACTAAACCGCTCATATCTTCTGCACCATTCTTGACTCTTGAACTTCTTCCTGATGTTTCCTAACACCAGTACTGTGCAGTTCTGGTGTTAGGAAACATCATGAAACAGCAGGCAATTTGGGGTAGAAATAAACGTTCAAAGTCGATTAATCGTTCGCAAATTTGAACGATTAATCTATCCTAATTTTTTAAACGATTCCCATCACTAATCATAACAGTATCTATAACCAAATAAAGACATGTTCAACATCTACTTGTGTTCGAAGTACAGATATGTTCAGCTGAGTAGGTTTCGCTCCAATGCAGATGAATATGTCTGTTGCAATATTGATAGTAGTACATGCATGTAGTTCCTTGATCCCTCGCACCATGTGGATGATTGCATTCAAGGTCACTGCTGGTCAGCTGATGAGAGAGTATCAGCTCATTAATTAGCAGCATACCGTGAAACAGGGCCTTAGCCAGGATGCAGAAATTGGGTGCCCAATATTGGCATATATTGAATATTTGGGCACACTATTTTTCAAGTTCATTGAAATTGCAACCATAAACGTGTACTATACAGGGTAATATCGTTACACAATGTCTCAAGAATTACATTTGGTTAAAAAAAAAAGATCAGTTATATGCTTGAAATTGACATTTCAAGAAACTACCCCCAATAAATTTGGATGTCCTGCTTTATGCTCCCTTCAATTTTTATAACCATTTAAAAAATATTTTTGTTGACATTGACAAAAAAGTCCTTATTCAATATTCTAGATTGCATAACCTCATTTAAACAAAAAGCAATACCCTTCCCATCTTTATATTATAAGCCATAACTACACCAAATTTCTAGAAATTTTTTTAACATTTGATACCCAAGACGTTTGTTTGAAGTGATCATGTCTTGTTGAAATGTAGTGCAAGTGCAAGCAAAAAACCTTTCCTGCTTGTGTGCAAGCCTATCTATTGGGAGTTTCTTAGATTTTTGGTATATTTGATCTATTCTGCTTAGGCATGGTCTAGAGAGTCACTGTTGATCTGAGTAATAGGAAAAGGGTGTAGGTTTTAACATATGTAAAGACACACACCTCAAAATGACCCTGTTTTATAAATCTGCCCCCATGAGTCACCTTAACTTATTGAATGTTTCCTTTTAAAGTCTTTTCACCTTCACAAGCTGCAGTGACAAGTTAACCCTTCTTGAATGCCATAGATGCATATTTATAGATGTGTTTGTGGTAACATAGCCTAGAAAACCATGCAAGCATATATGCATGTGAGATAATGAAATTCATTTAAAGAAGGGCCTGGCTCGCCAATCTAATAGACCCAATTCATAGCTCGAAAATTAGGCAATTGGCTGTCAGAGTACTGTGCTTGAATCAAGGTACATTTTGGTGTGTCACATGACTATGGTGGACCAAAATTTTATAAGATTGTCAAACATGAGCAACCTGGTACTGGTTTTGACCAGTAATCCCCATTACAGATATTTGTGGGGGAAATTACAATTTTGACTCACGAGGGTTAATAAGATACCATATAATAAGTGTTTCATTCAAACAGGGGCAATATTTCAGAGTTAAGAAAAGATGATGAAAAAGAAGAAGTCTTCTCATATTGTGATTCAGAACCACTATATGTCATATTATCTTTTTTCTCCAAAATTAAAGGTATAAATAAAGACTTCTGTGCTAACGCATCAAGGCGATGTGGGCACTAATGTGTTGAACTTTCAATCTCGGTCCTCATACCATTGATTTCCCGATTGGGTCTTTTTCCAGGCACTATATTTTCTGTGACAGATCAGTCCCTTTTTTCCTGAGGCTTGATGCGCTATTTTTGAGAACCCTATAATTTGAGGCTGGCAATTGGCGCTCACAGCTTCTGCATAATCAGTTCCTGTGGAGAAGCTGGGATGACTATTGATTCTTTTTGCTCAGCCACAGGAAAGGTCAGGCTAGATTGAGTGCTGTGACAGTCCAACATCTCACTCTGCCTGATAATATCTACCACTGCAGGGGATGATATTGGGGGAATAAAATGACAAGCTTCAGAGAAGACACACACAAAAAAAATGTTTTAAAAATCAAGCAATATTTGATTCCTGTGATGAGACTCACTTCAATCCCGAATTTTTATATTTTGCACCTATTCTTTGTGGTGATTTAAGATGTGTTCATACTGTTTTTTATCAACATTCCCTATAAATGTGTCTGACAATTAATTGATATATTTAGACTTACAGAACAGGAGATTTTCAGTTGTCCAACTTCGACCTTGCCTACTGGTAAAACCTACAATTAGAAAATGAATGAACTTCTCAGTCAGAGAGAGTTTTTGGACTATCAACCCTTCCAATGCTAAGGCTACTTTCTTCTAAACCTTATCATGTTGTTATTCATTGGTTTGCTCTCACTATGGACTTTCAGGTGAATACCATGTGCCAGGATTTCTTTCAGGATTTTTGCATCATTTTATATTGGCCAAATTAGCCACCAGCTGCATAAGGGTTAATGAAAATCTCACAAAGCTCAAGTAGCTGCTCCTCTGAGAGTGATCATTCAGTATACTCCTCAGCTGTCTTCTCAGCTCAGTGTCTTAGTGGAAACGTTTTTCTCTCTCTGTGTATTGATCATGGCTAACCACCGTATAAAATGGAAATGAAATTGTTGCTATTCCTAATAGCTGGAATCCTACTTAAACAGAAGCTTCTCTTTGTCTTATGTTGTAGTTCCAATACTTTACATGTGATTTAATCTCATTATTCAGACTGACTGATGTTATATGTAATTCTAAGCCAGTTGGACAATGATGACCTTAATGGATACTCTTACTCATGAAGATAATCAAGCAGTGTGGTGGTTATTGAATTTGAGTCTCTCTGCCTTGTTAATGCTAAATGCAGCAAGCCAGTATGAGTTGTTCTTGGTAGAAGGGACTGCAGCATCCATAAAATACTGCTGCTGAATCCAAAGTCACCAGTGACTTCCTCACCAGCCTTGAGCTGGTTTTGAACCTGGTTAAGAGGTAAAGAGCGCCTGAGCACTCAATAGCAATACCATAGACAATGTTGCTATTGGGTCAGGTGCTCTTGTCAAATATTGTGGCTCTTTTTTTATTGAAAACTATGTTATCTGTATATGGTATAATTAGTTTGCTGGGTTTTTTATGTATGGTCAATGGTGTTTTCAGGGAAGGCAATGATCCTGAAGACTCCAGTCAGATTACATATGGGGAACTCCTCAAGGCCACTTGCAAGTTTGCCAATGTCCTCAAGAGCAAAGGTAAGCTCAAGGTCAGTCATGGTGACTGCCAATTATCATAATGGTCTGATATTGGAACTTCTGGAAGAAGTGTTGCCTCTATCAGTTCTAAAGTATAGAAAATATGCAAATTAAAAAAAATGTTGCATTAAAACAGTTTACCTTTTCAATTCCTTCCACACAACTGACATTGTATCATTTGTAGATAGAATTGTTTGTCTGTTTACATGAGTCAAGACAGTCAGAAGTCATGAAAACATTGAGAAACCCCCCAAAAACCTTGTATTTTTGGTTATATTCTCTGTTTGTTTGTGTGGGGTATAGGGTTATGTCTGCAATGTATTTGAATGTAACAATAGGTTCTTTGCTTGCATTATACATGATATATTTCAGGGGTCAAGAAAGGAGATCGAGTGGCTATTTACATGCCTATGATAGTGGAGCTGGTGGTGGCTATGTTAGCCTGTGCAAGGATTGGAGCAATGCATTCTATTGTGGTAAGACATGCGCTAATCTTATCTTAATCTACATACGTGTATGCAATGTGCATTAAGCAGCTCACATTTCCCTTACTCCCTGTACCCTTTTGACCCCAGGGAACCTAGTAGGACTAAAGTACTCGGTCTACTCCGTCTATCAAATTTCAACTACATAAAACAACCACACAAAGGTGCTCAGGGCCTTCAGGCACTAAATGAAGTAGAAACAAAATTTGTGTGCAGGGTTCTAAGTTATTTTTTCCATGGTAAAACAGAATGCAATCATCGTTGCTTGTGAGGCATTGTTTCTATCACAAGAAAGAAAAGTTTTGTTATAAATCAATATCACAGCCCAGTAAGTCTCTTCTAATTTTTTAAAGGTACTCATCTTGTATATAAAATCACTATACAGATATTTCTTTGAATATGTTAATGAGGTATACTAAGATTTGTCAGACTGTACGCCCTAAGATGTGAAAGTGTGAAGAATTTTTTGATGGTATAGTTTCATTTGCACCTTTCCTGTTAACCAAAAGGGGGTTCAAATTTCTGTATAACCAAGCAGGATAAATCAAATTTCAAGAGGGCTAGTTTTGGTACTCATGATACTTATAGTTATTTGCAATGAAATATCACTTCACATTATTGCTGCTGCCGCTGCACTCAGTTTGGAGGTTTTTCGCCCATTTCATTTGCGGAGCGTCTGATTGAGCCAGACTGCACAACTCTAATAATTGCAGGTCAGGACCCATGTATATGCACAGAAAGTTCCTAGTCGTTGAAGGGTAGCAGATCCAGCAGCATGAACCTTATTATCTTAGCCTTTGTTTTACAGCATTTATTTGTAATAGATTTTATTTTACAGCATCTATTTGTAAATCATCTATTTTTGATGAGATGAGAATGATGTGCTGTATAGGTTGAGCACAGATGCATGCTCAGATCCTATAAGTCTTTATCTAGATCAATGTCGTTATTGACCATAAATACCTTTATTGTTTCATAGTGATAGATAATGCAGTAGAATTAGTTCATATGAATGTCATAAAAAGTGCATTATGCACTTTTTGTTAAAAAGCTAATTTAAGGGTTGTGCTTTTATTTTGAGGATAAATTGTTCCTGTTTGTCCACTGTGACCCGAAATCAACCATAATTGGATCATTCTATCCTGAAAGCTATTTGGAATATCATCATTTCCAAAATCATAGTCCTGGTATTTAGTATAAAGAGGTGATGTTGATGAGATTTAGTTTGCGGCATGAATCAATGATCCCTGATAATTAATCAGTCACTCATACATGATGCTACTTGAAATTATTGTCTGGTTACTGTTAACTTTAGAAGAAGAATTTGAAAAAGGGTTGATTTAATAATGTTCACCATTTCTCCACCTAATACTTCATAAAATATGCATTTATTTTGAAGCTGTCACCAAATTAATCAAATCAATTTAGAGTGCTAGAGGCATGAATGAATAAACTTAGAAACATGTATGAGTTCCATGTAATTATTTTGGAAATTTCTCTCAGCCATTTTTATTTGGTCATGGTTGACTTTGTGGTAGTTACCCTGAAGAAATAGTTTAGTATGAGCTGTGATGTAGGATGTCTGCATGCTGATTAGGTTCTATTTTTGTTCTAGTTTGGTGGTTTTTCGTCCGTGTCGCTGGCCGATCGTATCCTCGATGCCAAGTGTGATGTTTTAGTCACCTCAGGTGTGTAACTAACCCTTATGCTGGTGGTGGCTGATTTGGCCAATACAAAATGATGCATAAAAACTGAAGAAAAAAACACTAAAACCCTGTCATATGGTACTCATCTGAGAGTACTCAGTATGAGCTTTCCAATGAATACCAACATGACAGGGTTTAGATGCTTTTCAAAAATCCTTGCGTCGCTTTAGACTAAAGTAGCCTGAGCATTGGAAGGGCTGATAAAGACCCTGCTCCTGTCCTACATTGTAGAGACACCTAGTGACTACTGATAGAATTAAAGCTGAAGTTAATTTTATTCTTCTTTTTTTTTTTGGGGGGGGGATAGAATATTTAAACCCTATTAATTACTACTGCACTACAAAGTATGGTTTTAATAGGGGTTTTAACCATATGACCGTATTTGATGACCTCTGTTTTTAACCTGTAACTAAAAGTCTCATAAGATTTTAAATAGGGGGTTTTACCTTATGATTTCAATTGATTACTTGAGTATTTAAAAAGGTTCTGGAAGTCACATTACTAGTTCTATCATACATTCTTTACATTTTATTTGAAACAATACATTTTGCTCTGCAAAAGCACCCTTCATACTTCTGAACTCATACATTATTAGAACATATGCCTAACTTTGTGAGTTTGAAAACTAAGTTTTCTTGAAGTTTCCATAGTTACCGATTGACTCTGATACTTACTCTCATATGCCATGTCTAGAATATGCATTGCATGATTTTTCTGTGTTGAACATTTTTTACCCAGATGCCGTTTGGAGAGGGGCAAAACTCATCAATCTGAAACAGATTTCTGATGAAGCCATGAGTTTGTGTACAGAAAAGTAAGTCTGGTTTACTATTATGGAGTTTTGAATGACTTTTAAAGGAAAATCTAGACTCTTGTTTTTATAACTCATGAATATGCCTTCAACTTATATTTTGATATAAAATAGCCTTATTTAGTTAAAATAGTTTGATGATAATTGTTTTGTCTAGGAATAAATGAGGATTCAAATATTCTCTGCGGAGCATGGTCAGTTTTTACAACTGTAGGTTCATAACAGGCAACTAAATATTGATCTTGGCTCCTAAGACGTTGATGAGAGTTGCAACCAGGCAATTTCTTTTTGTCCTGAAGTTTGTTGTAGACTGTAGTGCTCATACTTTTAAGTCTATATTATTTCCATATTGCACAATGAACTACCAACATATTTTTCCTACTAATGCCTCTATAATTCAAACCTCATTTTTGGCGCCTAGTTTCAGTATTTGTGGTTACCACTTGTCCCAAACCTAAATAGTCACTGCCTACCCCTGAAGTGTTAAAAAAAATTTGTGTTGTAAATTGTTAGTCCTTCTAATATACACCTGGAATTTCTGGATAGTATATAGAACTGAATTCTGCTGATGACTTTCAGAGGTCATGCTGTGAAGACCTGTATAGTAGTGCGCCATCTCAGCCCAACAGAGGAACAAACTCAAAATAACACAAATGCCAGTTCTACACCAGGAAAACGACCATGTGCAAAAATTAAGGTAAAGTAAATGAAATATACATCTACACTTACCAAAGGAATCTCTTTTTCATTTATCATCATGTCTATCCAATCTAGATTAACAGTGCGAAATATTCAACTCTGCAAGGTTGCTTTGAGAGTTATCTTATTATTTCAATCATTGATTTTTCTTCAGTGCGGTTCCAAATAGCATAAAATTGAAATATTATAATATACAGCCTATGCTGCACTGATATTGATATGAATGAAAAGAAGAAAAAAACATTGCTGACAATTCACTGTCCCAGATATCCAAGGTGCAGTAGTTGAGACTTGCAGGGAGCAAGCAAAGGGATGTACCAAAATAGCAGAAATTCACATCTACCAAATCTTAGAAATTCCTACATACTTAAGTTTCCTATTAATTCTTGTTTTAGGTTAACTTGGCGGCTGACCGTGACAGCTGGTACCATGAGGAGATGGCTGGCATCAGCTCAGAGTGTGAACCAGAGTGGCTGGATGCGGAGCACCCTCTCTTTATGCTCTACACAAGGTAAGATCAACCCTAATCTTCTAGGAATTGTGTTTATTATCTCTTTTTGTGCCATGACTAACAGGTTTACTAGCTGAGTGCTTAAACCACTAGACAATTGGAAGCCCCATGTCATCATTTATGTTCTGCCTACATGTCAATTAGGAGCATGCAAAAATACAGGGTAACAATGGGAGTTATGTTATTTTTGATACAAGATGCTACTGTATACTGTGTTGATATTGCGCATATACAATAATGGGCTAATCAGGCAGTTGCCTTTGATACGCTGTTAATCTTTTGCTTACTGATGTTGAATGACAAGCTATCATGTCAGGGTGTTGTACGATACTAGCATTTGGAATAGATGTCCAAATAATGTTGCACAGGTTAATTAATGCAGACTCTGGGGTTGCGCAAAGTATGCATTAATTAAACTGCAACAATATTAACAAGGTATACAGTTTTAAATAGATATAGGTCAAAGAATACATATTGTTGAACAAAATTGACCTTATCTGTAAAGATTGAGAAAAAAAAGCTCATACCATAAAGTTATTCATAGTAACAGGACTAGCAAATTTCTGTATGATTATGACTGCTGCATTATGTTTTTGTCTTCCAGTGGATCTACAGGTAAACCTAAAGGTGTGGTCCACACCCAGGCTGGCTACCTCCTCTACACTGCGGCCACCACCAAGTACGTGTTTGACATCCAGCCTGACGATGTCTACTGGTGCACGGCTGACATCGGCTGGATCACGGGACACAGCTACATAACATACGGACCAATGGCAAATGGAGCCACTGGGATATTGGTGAGTGCATGCATATAGTATTACTCAAATGGTCTTCCAAAATCTCAGTGTACATAATGTCTGTAAAGTCATACAAAGGCCTGTCTTTCTAGGTCATTTTTAGTAAATGTGTATTTAAAAAAATATCTGTAGTATTGTATTCACATTGGATGGGCCATGAATAGTTAAAAAGATATACAAAGACTTGTCAGTGCACTGGCTCTGTAATGCAAGTTTTAATTACATTATCCATACTCGGTTCACCCTTGAGTTATCCCAGGATTCTCTGCATATAAAGTAATGCGCTGGGTAGGCAGCTGCCTTTGATGCACAGTTTAATTTTTGCATACAGGTGTTGAATGACAACAAGCCATCATGTCAATGTGTTGTACAATACTAGCATAGGGATCAAATGTCTAAGAAATGGTGTGTGAATGCTGACTCCAGGGGTGCGCAACGTAATTATTATTTATCTTTCCACAATATTGACTTGGTATACAGTATTCATTGGTAAGCCGTCATGTCAGTGTGTTGTACAATACTAGCATAGAGATCAGATTCCAAAAAAACGACTCTAGGGTTACGCAATTTAGCATTAATTGGTTTAGATTATTCATTTGTTTGTCTTTTTCTTTTTTTCCAGTTTGAAGGTGTCCCTCTCTATCCAGATCCTGGACGTTATTGGGAGGTTGTAGACAAACGAAAAGTGACCAAGTTCTACACAGCCCCCACAGCTATCAGGGCACTCATGAAGTTTGGAGATTCTTATGTCAAAAAGTAAGTGATTTAACAATATTCTCTGCTCACAGTTGCTAAGCTCATTTATATCTTTGGAAAAAGATAACTTTGGAAGTTATTTTTAGTGGTAGAATTGTTTGATTACTATAGCAGCATAACAATTCATAGTAACAATGAGAATTTGGCAAATGTTGCATACAAAATTATGTGTCATACAATAGGTTAAATGTCTTTTTCAAAATTTTGTAAAAGAAAAAAGTGTTATAGAAATTTAAAAAGGGTTACATCGTATCATTACATAGAAATATATGGATAACAATAATGAAGATGCCTTGTGCATGAAATGTTAAGAATTATTTGAAACCACAAACAGTTTAAGTGCCTTCTGGAAATTTTTACTCTTGCTGGATTTGGATATTTGCTTATCTGTTTGATTGTCAAATTTCACTTGTTGTAACACTTAAATTATGAGGTCTAAATATATGTATTGTTGTTTTTTCAGATATAACCGTCAGTCCCTAAAAGTCCTTGGCACAGTTGGAGAGCCCATCAACCCTGAGGCCTGGATGTGGTACCATAAAGTTGTCGGTGATGAGAAATGCTCTATAGTGGACACATTCTGGCAAACAGAGACGGTGAGTAACAAAAGTGCTATTTTATGATATTGAAGGCAGCAGCTATTTCAAGTTTCAGGAATCTAACAAAATGTTATTTAATACATTAGTTTGGAGTTTACACATATTTGCAGTTTAGACCTCTCACTTTCTATAGCCTCTAAAGGCTAATCGATAGATAATATCCCATGTTACCTTTTTAAATTATGATTACTTAAGGAGTTATCTCAGGATAGCCGCAAAAATAAATAAACAATTTATCAAAGATTTTTCAAATTTAGCCAAAATAAATAAATAATTCATCATTAGGAATATTGTTTGATATATAGATGAAGTGTCAAACAATAGCTTAAGATTTCTGTATTCCATGTCTGTTTTGTACTGCTTTAGAAGCAGGTTGCCTCCATAATGGTATCCATGTTTACATGTTTTCTTTATTTCATTTATTTAGGGTGGTCATACAATAACTCCTCTACCTGGCTGTACACCAACCAAGCCTGGCTCTGCAGTAAGTCTCTCAGGAACTGAAATATTTCTGAACTAATTAGCAAAATATCTTGATTTACTAAAAGTAGACAATGTCAATAGTATCAGGCTTTGAGGATAGAGCTTTATAATTACAGATATATCCCAAGTCTTATACCAAAATAATGAATGTGTGTATCAGGTTATGAAAAGGAGAGACCGTGCAAAATGTACTCAAATGTCTATTGATGATTTAACCCTTTAATGTGTGAGAGTTCTTGAATATTTTGCCTAGGTCCAAGCTAATATTGATAATATGTCAGAAATTTAGAGTGATTTTGCAAAATGTTTGACGGAGAGTTGTTGTCAATGTTCTGATTGATGTAAATCTTAGTCCTAATATCTCTCAAACTATGCTTGCTTTAAGGAGTGAACGACAAAACTTGCTGGGCTGCTTCATGTGTAAATGGGTTAAGGCTTCTGTTATGCTTCCAAGTAGGATTGGGTAACTTGAAAGCAAATGCTTCTCTGCTTAGTTTTAGACAATGGAAAATTAACAAAAAACAAAGAATGTTGATGAAGTGATTGATTTTTGTTTACAGACATTCCCTTTCTTTGGTATCGTACCCGCCCTGATGACAGAAGAAGGGAAAGAGATCACAGAACCAGGGGTCAAAGGTTACCTGGTATGTAGAATTTTATCATAGATTCCTCTTTTCTAGTTAAGCGCATTTAATGACAATGTGAATTTGAAAGTTATATATAGCTTATATATATGTATATATATATATGTATATATATATATATATATATATATATATATATATATATATATATATATATATATATATATATATATATATATATATATATATATATATATATGTATGTATGTATATGTTGACATAAACCTTGCTCCTTTTATCTGCATCTATGAAAAATAATTATAAATCAAACTGTTTACTCTGAAAATGAAAAGCTCATTAGGCTATATCCTGGATTGCTTGATATGATTTTGCTTTTGTTTTTCAGGTGTTTAAACAGCCCTGGCCAGGTATGATGAGGACAGTTTATGGTGATCATGCAAGATTCGAGGAAACCTACTTCAAGAAATTCCCAGGATGCTATATGACTGGTGATGGTATGTAACTGCTTCAAGATTCCAAAACATATCAGCAAATATTGTATGAAAATCAATGAAAAATGAATGTATGCATACAATAAAACCATCACAAAACAATACAAGATTCTTCAAGCAACAGGAAAAGTTGCATCTGTGCAGAGGTCTTTTGTACATAGTTCATATAAATAGATTTGATAGTAGAATTATAGGTACTTCATTTTAAACCCCAAATTCTATAATCATCAGGATTGAATTTATGTATTGTGAAATAGCATGTATACGGCCAAATGCTACTATTTATAAATAAGAAAAGTAATGTGTAATTTTGTATAATATTGTGTTAACTCTTAGCTTGGTTGCAGAAGTATTTGACTTATTTAATCTGAAATGTTGATTGACTGTGTTGCTGCTTGTAATTGTCCTAGGAATCACTTATCTATATAAAAATAAATCACCTTTACATATCCTTTGTTGCTGCAGCATATAATTGTTTTACCAACTAAATTTAAAGCACCTCTGTGGCTCAGTATCATGCCTTATGTATTACCTCTCTCTATAGGTGCTATCCGTGACAAAGACGGTTACTACTGGATCACTGGTCGTATTGATGATAATGTGAATGTGTCTGGCCACCTGATGAGCACAGCGGAGGTGGAGTCTGCCCTGATAGAGCACCCGGCTGTGTCAGAGGCTGCCGTCGTCTCTCTGCCACATGCTGTGAAAGGCGAATGCCTCTACTGCTATGTAACACTAAAGGAGGTAAGGCTAAGTCCAACATATTGAAATATATAGTTTATTAACTGTAGCATAGGCTACAAAATATATATTTTATAACATTATAATAGAAAGATAGGAAAAAAACTATACTATGAAATACAGGTTAGATACTAAACAAAAGAATTAACATGGTTTCTCATGAATTATTGTATATAGAGCAAGAAAAAATGTAATACACCAAATAACTCTTCACCACACTTAAGGAGGTAAGTCCCAATCCCCTTTATTTCAATTTAGTAATTGATTCTCCAGAATAATTGGTTCAGAGTAAGAATAAAATCACTACTCTCAAAAAGTCAGAAAAAACCTTAAATGTGCCAAATGATGCTACATAACACTCAAGTATGGGAAGTTCTATCACATGTATTTGAATATAGCAATTTTTAGTACATTGATTATAACATATAAAGCAAAAAGATATAATGTACTTAACTTTGAAGCTTTGACAAAATATATGGAAAAATAAATGGAAACTGAATAATGTACATGAAGTTCAACAATAGAATAGTCTTTTTCCATATTTCTTGTTTAGAAAAAAATGACGCACCAACCATCATGATCCTGAATAAACATTTAATATATAGTTGATATCATCAATTTTGTTATCAATCATGATTTGAATAATAAAACAAGAATATTCCCCAAAGGAACTAGCCCCTCAAAAAGCCATAACTTGATGCGTCATTATGATGTTTCATGCAAGAACTCATCTGTAGTTGTATGGTTATCATTAAGACCCCTTAGTGACATGAGAACAATCTGTCAAAGCATTCGTCTCCTGTAAAATTTACCATTTTAGTTATCATAATTGATTTTCTCTTTTTGGTTTAATTGTTGAACAGTAAAGCAGTAGAATTTATGAAATAATTTGATGGTTGGATTTGATTTTATATTTGTGTTTTTCAGGGCTTTTCATTTTCTGATGAACTTGCCATTGAACTGAAAGAGAAGGGTAAGTTGAAGTCATGAATCATGATAGTTATATTATATATCCACCCAATCATACCTTCCTTGACCAGTGTCAGGATCTAGGATACTTTTGAAGTATTTAAGAATTAAGATTGAATTTTTAGATATTCGAAGAAGAGTTGTTCTGTCAGTATGTCTCTTTCAACTATCTGCTTTTGTGGGGAAGTCCCCAGGCCCTTCTGGCATCAATAGATTAAACAATAATATAATATAATTGCCATTTGGATCGCCCTGTAGCAGCTGAAAAACAGTCATATTATGGTGATAGCTCCTTGACACAAGCATATTTTAGAAAATATATCAAGGAGAAATGCTGATCAGAAGTCAACCTTCAACACTCCTTAATGTGTTTTTTTGAATTTGTGTATCATTCCTAAATCATTTTCAAAATTAAAAACCTGAAAACAATTCTAAGAGGAAAGTTCATGAATGGGTGATTAAAAAGGTTATATATTATTTCAAAGGTAGGGTAAAGGGGTGCCTTGAAACACTGACTGGTCAGGGCTATCTTTACATAGAGGATATATTTAAAATACTGACAAACACAAAAAGACAAAACAATCTTTTAGTCTTCCATTTTGATATTATCATTAGAGACCTTTTTTTAATTGAATCCTATTGTTTTTTTGTAGTATCTGAGAAGATTGGCAAGTTTGCCAGGCCTGATTTCCTACAAGAGGCACCTGGCCTACCCAAGACAAGATCTGGCAAGATTATGCGTCGTGTCCTGAGAAAGATCGCCCGGAATGACCATGACCTTGGAGATGTTTCAACCATGGCAGATGAGAGTGTTATAGAGGTCCTCTACAAACATCGACCAAATCATGTGGACTTCCCCATGTAACAAGCCATCTATCAGTAAAGGTTGCATGATTCACTCTCCTAAAGATGATGAATTAGTATTTAAGATCTGTATGCAAATGCTTTCAAATATGGTTATTTTTGAGTTGTATTTTGTGAATACAATTTAGTAAACTCAAAAAGTGATGAAGTATGAAATAAGTTATTGCAGTATCATTCCCTGAAGTGTTTGATTAAAGCTAAGCAAACGTAACAAACAGGCAGTTGTGATTTTGAAGTAGAAATTCTGCTTATTTTATTAGACTTTGGGTAATGTGGACTAGCAGAATAAGCGAAAGATCTTATATACTGTACACATTAATTTTGTGATAGCTCTTATGTTTATTCAAGGGGTTTAATAACAGGATTCAAGTCACAACTTTTTAAATTCACTTTGAGATATTTAAATTCACATCTACATCATTCATAATCGCCACCATAATGAATGCATTGTATTCACTTAAAGGTGTTCATGTATTTGTCCTGCCTCCATCAACTTGTTTTCATCCTTCTTGTACTTTATACCATTATGGTTAGTTACGCTCAGTTGTAACCAAATTCTTACCTATATCTCAAGCCAATCTTTTCTATTCATACTGTCTCATACATGCTCACAGAAACTCAATAATTATCAATCATCAAGTTCACATACCTATACTCTTTTAAGAGTTGACCATGGGCAATGGGTTTTGAAGATTTCTTTTGAGAGACTGGTGTCTGGCACTTTAAAGATTCCCTACCTAGCACTCACAATAAATCAAAATACTAATTTTGATGTAGGATTATCGAGTTCTTTCATTGAAAATGAGGAACATTTCTTTTACCATCTGTAGAATTAGATATCAAAGTTTGATGTTTCATTCGTTACATCTGTAAGAGGCAAATTATTAGCTCAGTTTGCCCAAAACCCTTGTCCAAGTTTAAGGTTTGTTGAATGTAAGTGTTTTTTCATATGTGCATATCAAGTACTAGAGTTCATAACCTGGTTGAGGTGCTCAATATACACAGGGTTTAAAGAAACATTGATGAATATTGTTACAGTCATTATTTACTTAAATGACAATTGTTAGAGTTCGGAAGTATATACTTCCTAACTCTAATGTTATCATAGATGGGGTAAATGTAGTCACACTTGACTATTTCAAATTTTGTGCTCGAGCTTACACTTTTCTGTTACATTTTTTTAGAGTTGTAAGCGTTGTTTTCGTTTCCTTGGGCCTTTTTGTAGATTAGTTTTTTACATTCGTTTTCCTACCTTCATTTTTTGTGTCCTTTTTTATGCTTTGTTTGTGTGAATTGAATTTTCAAGACGGTGTCAGCTCCTATCCTTGCGTGACCTGTTTGTGTCGTCATTGCGCATGCGCGTTTTCTGAGCATTGCGCATGCGCGTTTTCTGAGCATGTATTATCCCTCGAATGTGGGTTATATTGCGTCATTTCGTGCAGTGCTGGCGTGGGAATCAGGTCGGCGGTGCGCTTGTGCACTTAATGCGCATGCACTTGAAGTTTCGCATGCATAATTAATTTGATGGTTCGGTGCGCTCCATCGTATGCGTAGGAATTTCGTGTGTGTGTAAGGTTTTGTGTCGGCTCGTGTAGTTGTTCTCTCGTTTTGTGTATGTTATCGTATTTTGTTATCCTTTTCTTCGTTGTGTGTTATATTCTCGTCATGCGTATGTTTTCGTTTTGTTTTGTTTGTTCGATCGTAGAACTATATCGTCGTGAGTCTGGTGTGTGATGCGTCTGTGTTGTCGTGTGACGTAGTTGGGGGATTCCCTTCCGCCCACGTGGTCGATTAATCTAGAAGTTATCCAACATGTTTGGCGAAATAACTTGAGAATAGGTGAAATAAATATCTCACCTATTCTCACATGTCTTTCTTTGTCAGATTGACAAAGGAAAACATTAATAATAGTAATAATTCAACAGTGATACTCACTGGAATCGATCTTTTGCGATGTTGACAGCGCTTCGCGGGCGCTACTAAATCGAGTACTTCCAGTTTTGTATTTCGATCGGAATTTGCTAATCCCTGACATCCTAAATTCAATAAAGTTAATTTTTATATCAAATGGATGTCAGGGAATAAGAATATGTACTTTATTTTCTGAAAAAAAAAGTGAAGTATGGGAAAAGATCGTTTTAGAACAAGTGCGAACCAAATTTCTTCGCACTTTTTTCAAGCCGCCATTTTGAAAATCGGCATTTTTGCGGTCTCCTCGCCGCACTTTACACAATCAAATTAAATACTTCTCATGTTCTGATTGTAATGAACCAAACATTTTCCTAAAGCTGGGAAACAGCTTTATTGAAATATGTTGTTTTGGAAATAAATTGTATAGCCGTTTTTATGAGAGAGACTTGATAGGAAATAGGTACATGCAAACTGCAAACGAACTTCTAAATCGAATTAGGCGTAAACACTGGTAAACAGAGCTTGACAACGTGTGCTGACCATCATGTTTGAAGCCTTCGAAAAAGGCTATAACTGATGGTACAACACAAAATAAAGACACCATAAGGAGGATAACAAGGTAGGCAATCGAAACATGTTTTTATTTTTATTTATATTGTAGATTTTTAATGCTATGGGAATCTTAACTCTGAGTTGTCATGCCTGTGAGTTAGCGAAATTGGGAGTCACAAAATGGCCGCCACAAATCAACAGTTGTTTTTTGTGTTCAATTGTTGATTTGTGGTGCAAAACATGATCGTTTCTAGATAAAAATGATATGTATCGATTGAGGAGGTTTAAATTATAATAGATATTAATGTTTTACGTTTGATATTTTCTATTTTCATTGGTTTATAGCGCTCTAACATTGAGGAAGTTGATCTTTTAGAATTCTTTTTGATGCGCTGTCAGAATTCGTTTCTAGCCAAGATTTACTTGCATTCCCTTTGCTTAAGGATCGCTAAATGACAAAATAAAACAAAGAAACAAATACTATTTTTTCTATTATGCATCAGTTTTTAATAAGGATTCTGAATATAACATTTTTGAAAAGAAATACTCATGAAAAACTTGCGAAATCAAAGGCTAAAGTTGGGTTAATGCATTTTGAAAACCTGATTTTTCATTAATGATAAATCAAAACCAGCATGGTCTCTACAAAACTTAAGGTTTACACTGATCTTAATATAAACTATTAGAAATATCTACAAAAGAAACATAATTAAAAAGAACAAGAACAGTAGTTTCAGGTAGTATATTTTATTTCAAATATTTTGATTATAATTTTGCCTTTTATGGCAGGAAAAAGTTACACCACCCTGACAGCCCCATAGCAATGCAACGTAATTTGTTGCAAAGAATCTATTCAGTATGAGGGACAAGCCCCCGTCCAACACTTTAATGCTCGCAGCAGCAAAAAGCAGCCTGACACTTTTGAAATCTTGCAGGCAAAAGCAAAGTTAGGAAAATAGGTGGTGGAGAAATGTTAATCAGATCTATGAATAACAATTCTCCTACAAACATTTTGTGAAATCATTCCACTTTCCAAGTAATTCTGTTCTTAAAGTACCAGACATCTAGACAATCTTTGGAGGAACTTTTAAGCATTATTGGCTAAAATATTCACCATGTTACCCTCGTCTTAGCCAGGATTTAGAAACTGGTTTGATTTTTAAGAGTTCGACTGTCAAAATGATGCCCAGATGCCCTGCTGGCTAAGACTATATCCAAAGGGGTGATTTTCGAGGGTTTGGGTGTCCAAATGACGGCCTGACACCCTGATGACTATAACTATAGTGTTGCCCATGACACACTTACCTAGCTGGCCAGTGTATTTCAGCCTAACCTACCCTGAGAGATTTGAAGGAGAATCATTTGTTTTGAGTTCTGAATAATGTAGACCCGTGCATATTAAGTAATGCGATTAACAGGCAGCTGCTTATGATGCACAGTTTAATTTTTGCATATGGATGAGAAGCTGTCATTTTAGGGAGTTGTTGATAGGAATGGGATATCCAAATAATGGTATGCAGTTTAATAGTGTGCAAAGTGCTCGTTAATTGAAATGGCAAAATATTACCACAATATATAGAATTTTGTTTCTCCTTCAATTACTTTCTCAAAAACACTGATCACTGTGATGTAACTAAAAGAAAAAGGAAGATTTTGGCATCAACCCTTATGCTGTTGGTGGCAAATTTGGCCTATATACTAAATAATGCAAAATATCTTTTAAAAAATGACTGAAACCCTGGCACGTGGTACTCATCTCAGTGTACTCAGCAAGAGCTTTCCAATGAATACCTACATGACAAGGGCCTCAGTATTGGGAAGGGTTAATGGACTCAGCCTATGAGATGTTGTTAGTGTGTCCTAAAGGGTGGTATTTTAGGGTTAGGGTGTGCAAAATGACACCCAGACACCCTGCTGGCTAAAACTATGGTGGACGAACCATCCAAGCCCTGCTGGCCCTTTCCATGGGAGACATCTCTCTGACTAGCCTAGCTACAATGCATGGTCTTAGCCAATTTTTGGAAACAGGGTGTCCAAATAGAGGTTTCATAGACTTTTGCGTGTCCAAAGAACACTAAATAAATAACAAAAAAATAGGAGGCCTAGCAACATAAGTTAACAGAACCACTAAAACAAAAAAACCAATAACAAACAATTTACTATTTACCAATTACTTAAAACCAAAGCGTCATAAAATTACCAAATACGAACAATTAAAAAATTAAGAAGTATAACGAACTCTTGGCGCCATTGGCGTCTCCCTTGTTTTGTTATTGTAACCATCAAGTATGCTTACTGTTTATTTTTCTGATTCAAATATGATTTTCTATGTCAAAATAATCAAGCCTGCTTATGTGCATATTTATTTGGTGCGGTGCTTCTGCTCATCTAACATCTCAATAAAGATAGCAGTCACACAATATAGCTTTCAATAAAAGCATGCATATGTCTTGATGGTTGTGTAGTGAAGTTTAAATGTGATTTAATGCATTGGTATGTGATAATTCATTTTATAACGATTTTAATAAAATTTGATATTTGTTATTGCACCCTTTCCAACTATAATGTTCAAAAGCACATTACAAAAATGGTCAGTTGACTGATGTCTATGTTTCAATCAGTTGATAAAAGTTATGGCATATTGATACTCATGCTTGCTCATGATGTAAATTGCCTTGTTATTTGGAGCAAATTTCAAACATATGTAGTATAGGCATGGTAGACTCCAACACTAAAGCCTATCAGATAGGTGTGTGGTATTTGTAATAGGTTCTTAGTATTTGCACATTGAGTTAATGTCCTTGTCTGTTAGAAAGAATACCAAATACCTCAGGTATGAAGAAATTCATCCCCGCATGCATTCGAAAGTCAAAGCATAATCGTGAACTTGATCCATTTCTTAATGGACACCAGTGAAGTCTTTTGTTAAGATGTGGTTTTGCTATTTGTTATGCTTTAAGCCACCTTAGCAGTACCAAGGATGTCTTTGTTCTGCACAAAGAAAATTCTTGTATTAAGAAAATTTAACTTAGATTTTCTGTGCACTGTAACATATCCTTTATTAGAGGCCTCTACTTAAATTTTATCAGTTTTATTTAAAGAATTAAATCAATGCAGAGGTTATTGTGATGGCTGATTTACCATTTGTTTGCTTAGAAGTGAAAATCATAAGGACCATGTTTGTGATGTAAATAATTAACCTTTTTAATTTGTGACTACAAGTCACGTATGATTATAAATGATATAGTAGTTTTCTAACATGTAGTGTTTACAGAACTAGCTATAGTTATTGTATAGAATAACAATCCCTTCAAAAACTTATGAAGTTGTGGAGTATTAATATGAATAATAGAATATATTAGGATAAATCATAAAATAGAATTTCCTACCTAGAAATTTCAGAAAAATCACCTGAAATAATACATGATTGGATCGCATGATCATTTAAGTTGATACTTTTAACGAAGTACCAATATGCTCTCATCTTAAAGATTTTGAATTGAGGCTACAAAATATGCGGTTTCTGCAATGAGATGAAATTCTGTATGATTGGGTCACATGATCGTGAAAGTTGATACATTTTAACAGTAACACCATGCTCCCATCCTAGAAATGATGTAGTGAGGCTACAAAATAAGTGTGTTTTAAGGATGGCCTTTAAGCTCAGTATTTGTCATTTCTTGTGCGTGTGTACAAGTTTTAGGGGCAACAAACCTGATATATAAGGGGGACATCTTGAACCATCACACTACCCTATCAGCTTTTTCTCAGAATAAAAAAAGTTAGGTGATATGTTCTAATTCCACTTTATTTATCATAGATTTTAAAATGGTATGAATTATAAATGATAAATTACAAACTTCAGGCAATAACGAAATAACAATACATATATCATTAAGGGATAAATCATTAAAAGCAGAAACAAAGTGAACACATTTTCAATTGCACAAGGTGGTATTTTGTGAAAGAGCAATGTGTATTGTGACATACGGGGGATATTCGTATGCATGTTGTCTATGTTATAAAGTAACACTTAGATTACAAGAGCTAATGACTTACCATAGTTAGAATATGTTGGTGGTTAATTGTAATTTAGGAATAAAATAGCATAGCATATAACCATCTCATTCAACTTTGTATTGCATTCAGGTTTTGTAGCAGAAGCCACCACATTGACTGTAGAGATAATAAAGTGTGTCTTTATTACTTATTATGCAATCTGATGTAATTTTTCAGAGAGGGGTCGCACTGACCCTTCATCAAGGGTCCATCACTTGTTCGTTTCACTGAAACATTGTCATTTGTGGTGAAATAAATTATTCTACTGTTGGACCTGACACAAGACATTGTATTGTTGCCTTCTCTTTGGTCTGTGAATCTGATCTCTTTATTCCACTCATTCTTGCAATATGAATCTAGTCCCTGGAGAGTGAGTTGATCCCATCCCAATAACAATTACTCTTCTCATTTATTAAGTCTCTGTTTTGGCAAAATATGGGGCATTATTTGTAAATAAGAATTCAGGATGTAATGTAGCTTCATTCTGAAATAAGTAGGTTAAGATAAGTTTCGGGAATAAATGGGCACATTTCGTCCTCAGTACTGATATACCAAGACTGGTTTGAAAATGGTATTCAGTTTTTAAGAAATCACTCAAGCGAAATTACAAGAAAGGGGCATTTTACCAATGTAGGTGAAGGCTGTTACACAAAGTACACATGCATATCTTTAAATATCTAATTACCAAATATGGTCTAAGTTGGGGATAGGTCAATAGGGTTATCAAGATATTGCCATCACTCTGTGGTTTGGAATTGAAAATATATATTATAATTATAGAGGGTTATTTATATTTTATATTGTCTTACGATGAATGCACTGGTATTGCTACGGAGCAAATATGCGGTCCACTATAATCCCATGTCAGGACCTCTAGGGCCCAATTTCACTAAGCAGGTTTAAACCTGGTACTAGGGAGACCCGGTCTCAAGTAGGGTACTAAGTAGGGTACTAACTTTAGTCCGGTTTCGCTAAGGAGGTTTAAACCACTGGTCTAAGTCTGGTCACAAGCAGGGTACTAAGTAGGGTACTAACTTTTCCGATTTCGCTAAGGTGGTTTAAGTTGGAGGACGGGTCTAAGTGTAGTAACAAGTATGGTCACAACTAGACTAGGGTAGGGGGTGGTTTAGTTAAGCATTTTTTCTCTTAAAAAGGATATAATTGGTAAGGGAATGGTTTTTAAGTCAGAAAAAGATTATGTTACAGAGAGGATATATGTTCTGAATGATTTTGAGCTATTTGAATGGCTGTTGGTGAAAAATAGATAACTGAATATTTCTGACAATTCTGTATATAGCAGCTAGTGGTTCATGTCTTTGTGGCCACACTTAGACCAGGAAGGGTTTAATTCATTTTAAGTAAAGATTGATGCTATTTTAATTATGAATAGATATCAAGTAAATGTGGGTGAAATGGCAGAATTACTAGATATAAATTTTGTAATTCACTATTAATCTTTATTTCAAAAGAATTATGTATTTTGGTAGGAGACTGGTAATAGGTTGTCTTTTTACATATATGAAAATATCATCATTTTATGTGATTATGGTATATTTTGCGACAAGTATTTTGCAGTCTTTATTCATTATTTTATTAGCTCTATGGCAAATCGCAGCATTTTCAAGATGTATGGAGTAAGGACTATCTAAGCCTGAAAGGTTGTAAAAAGGTAGATTGAGGGAATCACTTGCCTGTTAACTACCCCAAATACATAAATGTAAATGAGTATATAAATGAATATATTTTGATTACAAACTATCCATTACAAAGCAGTATTTTGTCATTTATCTGTTCATATAATTAAACTGAGAAGTTAATAATATTTCATACTTCTCAGATTACCCTTGATATTTTACTATCTGGAAAATGTTTGTTTTCTATAATATATACTTTCATCTAATAGTTTTAGTTTATGAGATCAAAATATGAAATATCCTATAATATATCCTGATAAATTATCTTAAGATTTTCTTCCATTTGGTATCTAACTTCTCATATTAAGATGCATCAAATTATACACCACTTGGGTTTTCTCTTTAACTTTATCAAAACAGAAAGAAAAAATCAATTTTCAAGTATGCTTGCTTTCATCAGTAATAATTGCCAATATATAAGTTTACCTAATAGAAATTCTATAATTTAGAATCATATAATTTCTAAGTGTCTAGCGGGTCAAAGTGTGGTAACTTCAAGACCAGTCCTCAGCACTTAAACCCGGTCTACGTAAACCCGCTTAGTGAAATTGGGCCTAGGTGTTGTACATTAAGTTTATTTCAAAACCACATACCTCATTCATTTATACTCGCCATGAAAATAGAGATATTTTTGAGGGTTTCCATAGGCATTTTATGTTCTCTACATACTCTGCTTGTATACAAACTCTGCATGCACTGGGAGATTAATCTTATTAGTATAATCTGTGCAAAACATACATTTTATTTTTATTTTTGATTCTATAGTATATCACAACATTATCTTGATTTCAGAGTCACCACAAGAGATGGTAAAATCTTGATGAAAAATGAAATAACTTATGAAACATCATCTTTTCTTAGTGGCCTCTAAATAATAAGAGAAACTCTAGCTCTTCTTGCTGGTTTTATTTTATTTCATGATGATCATTTTTTACATCATGGCACTTTTCAAAACAAGAAAAAGATGTTTAAAGAACATCATACTTTAAATCATCTTAAAAGTATTTTACCGATAATCTTGCTACAAAGGTAGCAGCACAGGACTCCATTACATGCAATGGACATCACTTACTAATTACATGTACATACATCGCATCAGTACATTTCCTATCTTTAAAATTACACTGACAGCTTGAGAAAATAAAGATTTTTTTCATTCAAAACCAAATTTCTGACATATAACATATTAAATCTGTATTTTATAATGGCTCTGCCACTCTAGGTTAAATAATCACAAGTAAAGCAGGATATTTTATTGGAAGCACTAGTCTATCATCTTTCATGCAAGTTACCTGCAATTAATATCACTTAATAACATCACATAATTAGATAATATCTGACTGTTATTAGAAAACCCCAATTAGTTTGGGACCTACTATAATTTACATGAGATACATTACATCAAAAACGTTCATGGTCTGAAAAGTTGCAAAACAATTAAAGAAGTTACAGGAAATTTAATGAATGAAGGTTGTTCTGTGTAATACTATTGTGAGCATGTTTCTTTAAATATTTCTCTGAAAGACCTTTGATAAAGAATATATTTGCACATCAACAAGATTGCCTTGGCACCCTTTACATAATCGCACTTTAATGTAAGTGTTTAATCAGTATTTGAAGTCCCATCACTGGCATACCAAGCTAAAACTGATGCGCTGTCTACCTTTCTTATCTCTTCAAACTAAACGGTTTGTAATGACATTTACTATATGTAACTTAGTGCAGTATGTCATGGAAAAGACATGTTGTTTCATAGAATCAGCTAGATGCTTAAATGACGAGTAGCTAAAATACCACCTACATATCTGTTAAGATATCTGCCCATAGTGCCTAATTTCCACCTATCCTTTCATGGTTATGTGTCATACTGATAAAGGCTAGATCAGCAGACAACTTCATAGAATACTTAATAGGCCAAACTAATTTCTTATAAGTATATTTCAAGGAAGGCAACTTTCATTTCATGATTTTAGGAAATAATTCATAATAAGTCATTTTGGACTAGTATTACATATAAAGTACTTTTGATGCTTGTCTCTATACAGAGTCTACAGATAAAGAAATAGTCTAGTACCTCTCATTCTAAGATGAGTTTAATGAAATGTTGGTATATACTAATACAATAATTAATACTAAGCATGGTGATCAGTGATTGAAAGATTTGTGTACGAAACACATATGCTGTAAGTGTATAAATTCAGGTAAAGGTAATTTCCCTTGTATAAATTGCAAGACCGGTTATAGCTACTAGTCCTTATATCCTAGATGGTTAATGTCAGCTAAGCTGATGAATCAACTAGGAGTTATGATCATAGCCAGATAATCACAAAACACACAGGATAAATCGTTCATGCCTTATGCTCACGTTCAATTTCTAAACGGAAATGTCCTGGTGTCCTTGGCTAAAAGATGCCCTGTGTTAGTATAGTATGTTCGGTGAAATGTTTACTTAATATTAATGGAATCTTTACCTGCTTTTTTGAGAAATATGTCTAGGCTCTTGATGAATTCATAACATGACCTTACAAAGTATTTCATACATCACTTTAATTTGGATGATTCACCAACCCACCCTTCCATCCCAGCCACCTCACACTGGCTCACAGACAAAAATCTCAATGAACCTTATTTTTGTTGTAATTGCCAACATCATGCAGCATCGGCAGGTGAGTAGAACAATCAAAAGAATATCAATTGTATAAATCTATTTGTGTAATCACCCACAGAGTAAAACCCTAGTCTTTATTATAATACCATTCTAGAGTTATCAAAGATAAGTAGGTCAAACGAAGAGTACAATGTATGATTGTCTTTAAGAATTAACCATTCATTCCAGTGATCAACTGTCAGGAAATCCTACATGATTTATAATTTCTGTAGGAAATATTCTTAATTTGGTGCCATTTATGCAATCAAGAGTAATATTCTTCATGCATGAATTTGTAATACATCACAAAGTGTATTTATTTTTCACAATAATCCTTCCTGCAAACATTTAAAAAAATTCCAGAGTATATACAGTCTTTGATTACTTAATCACGTAGTAATGGTCCAGTAATAACATTTCATTGGAAAAATTCAGTGGAAATCACAGTCTTCCACCTCCACACAAGTAATCAATGTCAAAGTAGTATCTTAATTTGCTGTGATCAGAGAGTCCCATTTGAAGTATTGCAATGGAAAAGAGCTGTATCTCAGTCTCTAATCTCCACGTAGTTTGCTGGGAAAAGTCCTTCCTTTCCCCTGCACTTCCCTCTCCACCATCCAGGATCAATCTGAAAATAACATAAAGATTTAATGAAAATGACAGTAATGGAATGATTATTATGACAATAATGATAATAATAATGATGATGGTGATGACAATGAAAATGACAATAATAATAATAATAATAATGATAATAATAATAATAATAATAATAATAATAATTTAATAATAATGAAAATAACAATAGTAGTAGTAGCAATAATAATAATAATAATAATAATAATAATAATAATAATAATGATAATAATAACAACAATGATAATAATAATAATAATAATAATAATAGA
>OZ012684.1:71262748-71289057 GCA_963942565.1 Maea johnstoni | reverse complement strand
GAGAGAGAGAGAGAGAGAATAACACTCACCAGCTTGGTAGTCATAGAGTGCCACAGCTACGGGTAGCTTTCCCCCTGCTACCTGGGGTGGTTCCTCATACAAATCCTCTTCCTCCTCAGCCTGGACTGCTGCTGCTTCAGCTACTGGACTCACAGGTGGCGAGGCTGCAGGCTGAAAAAATTCAACAAAAGCAATAAAGGGAATGGCTTCCTTTTTTTTTTACCTATCAGGCAATCTATTCAAAGCTTCCCTTCTTTGTAGAGAGATGGAAACACTGTTACTAACAGTTCAACTAAATGTGTCTTAAATGGAAATACCTCTGCTGGTAACTCAGCTTATACATAGGTAGAGATCATAATAAATGAATGGTTGCCTGCATGTATCTGGTAGACTGCTAAATAATGCAAAAATGCTAATTAAGCAATAAAAACTTTTGACTAGAGAAATTTTTTATCACATGGTAGGACCTCTCAACCCTTATGCTGGAGGTGGCTTATTTTTGCCAATATGAAATGATGCAGAACCCTGAAAAAACTAATGAAAGACTGGCATATGCGTAGTCATCTGAGTATACTCAGTGAGAGCTATTCATTGGAAAGCCCTCTCTGAGTACTGTCAGATGAGTACCCATGTACAAGGTTTTTTGTCATTTTCATTATTTTTGCATCATTTTGTAATGGCCAAATTAGCCACCAGCAGCGTAAGGGCTAATACAAGGCGTGATGTACTTACTGGTGATGGTGCTCGTACTGCTGGTTCTGGTTCTAGTTCATAGATCGGTTCTTCAGGTTCATTGTACACGTCTGCTGCTTCTTCAGGTTCATTGTACACGGCTGCTGCTTCTTCATACGCTTCTTCAGGTGCCATTGAGGACTGGAGTTGAGGAGTTGATGTGTTGCTGGGTTCGGGAGATTTTGGAGCCTCCCGAGGTGGCTCTTTAGGTTCCACCTTCTCTTTCGCCTCTCTCTCCTAATCAACAAAAAAATCACACAATACTGTTCAAAGGAAAATGTTTAGGAAAATTCATTTGGAAAAAATAATTTCACATAAAATTTCACATAAAATCCTGCAATTCATTTCTTCAGGCATATATACATTTGCTAGCCATGTAGTCATACCCTTGACCCGAGTATAGGGATTGGCACTTTTGAACCATTTTATGAAACAATACAATATCAATATTTCCTTAACAATAAAATATCTTAACGATTTTCTTAAAGTTACTTCCTGCTTCACATCAGACTAAATTTGGTTAGATTTTTCACTGTGTACTTTAAATATTTTGCTAATAACTAGCAAACTGCCTGTGGAGATGTCTGGGTAGCAATTATGTCAAATCTAGCAGTATCCGTATAACATATCTTAACCCTTATGCAGCTGGTGCAAATAGGTGCAAAAACCCCCAAAAATGACTGGAACCCTGGCATATTCATACTCATCTGACAGTACTCAGCGAGCGAGAGCTATCCAATGAATACCAATATGACAGGGTTCAGATGGTTTACAAAAACCTTTGCGTCCTTGTGCTTTGGAAAAAAGTAGCCCTGAAACATTGGAAGGGTTAAGTGATACAGTATATTTTTCCTATTCAATACCAATATTTGGTATCATATCGAGTACCAGTACCGATCCCTAATTGAGTATAATGTAGCATGCTTTACCTTAGCCAGCTTCTCTGATTCTTCCCGGTCCTTCTTGTCCTTGGCCTGTCTTCGTGCCCGCTCCTCCTCCAGCCGCTTCTTCGTGTCATCCTCCTGCTCCTTCGCCATGTTCTCAAAGCGGGACTTTAAACTCTTAGCACCAGCACTGCCTGAGGGAAGAGGAAGGGTAGAGCATGCAATTGTAAGACATGCAAAATAGAAACACACTCTCTCCTCCTACACTAATGTTCTCAAAGCGGGACTTTAAACTCTTAGCACCAGCACTGCCTGAGGGAAGAGGAAGGGTAGCATGCAATGGTAAGACATGAAAAATAGAAGCGCACTCTCTCCTACACTAAAACATCACCAAATAGAAAACTCCACGTTTCTCTCTCCATCACTGCTTAAAGGAAAAGATGCAATGGTACAACATGCAAAAGAGTAAGACATTCTCCTCTAATGCTAAATATATATTCAAAGAGCCTTCTAAATCCTGGCATTAATATTACCTAAAGAAACAAGAAAATCATTCGACACAAGTTAATTATATTTTTTAGTTAGGGACCAGTCAGGTACCTTATTACAGAAACTACAGGCCTTGGGAATGTTTGAGGACTAAGAAATCATTTGAACATGTAATCAATTTTCAAAAAATAATTCTGAAACATGCTTGTACCAGTTTGAATGAATACCTGATTATCACAATGCTTGATAGATTATTAGGCCTCCTCTGAAAGTCAGCCAGGCTCTTACACCAACATTTCAGGGGCTGAGAGTGATCTGCAAAAGCCATATTTTCAAACCTTACTAAATTGCATTAGGCCTAGACTGCAAAATCACATACTTCCTTGGATCTTTGGCTTTTCATAGGCAGACTGTAGTTTCCCTGGTTCTTCAAATCCATGTGCAGACTGAAAGAAATCATAAAACATCAGTGTAGAAATATTAAAGATTTGTCATAGGTACCATACTATGTTTGTTAAATCCTAATACCTTCCAGTGATTCTGGTTCCCTTTTCGTAAAAAAGATTTATTTAGGAGAGTCTTGGGCTTGATAACTCTAGCAGAATTGAGTTTCTGCACCCTTTGTTTAAACCTGTAGATTTAAGTACCAAAATACTCTGTTTAAGACAATGGCAATTTTAGCTTAGAAGGACTAGGCATTTATTCTTATTTCAGCTGAAAGGAAATCTGCATTTTGATCAAAATCAATAGGACTTCTATGATTGGTATGTTGAAATTACATGATCAAAAAAAATTAGCTTCCATTCTTATTAAGGATTGGCACTACCTCACTACAAACCTTATCAACATTATCTGTTTCCACACCAAACTTGCCACCAAAACCTTTTTTGAAGTCTTTCTGTGAAGCATGTAGCTCTTGGGTTGTTTTTTCTTCAAAACCCTTTGCTGAGGCATCTTTTCTGTCTGTCTGTACACCATACTTGCCACCAAATCCTTTGGAATAATCTGTGGAAATAAGAAGATTTGCACTTTGCACACATGTCTATGAAAAAGATTGAGCCCAGATCCAGTGAAGATAACTTTCATCTATTAATCACCTATTAAGTAATGTGAAAATTTGTGCATAACTCCAAACTAACAAATACATAAAATATCAATGAGGGGAAAAAGAATACATAACTAAATCCCTCTAGAAGAGATTTATGGTTACCTTTTTGTGATTCATGTTGAGCTAGTTTTTCTTTGTGTGTGTAGTCGACTGCAGATTTGTCCACTCTATCCTTTTGAACACCATATTTGCCACCAAAACCTGCTGCATAATCTACAATATCCAAACATAGTAAAAGTCACTTCTACTATCAAAAGTGATTGACTGGAAAAGTGTTAACCTATAAAGATTTTGTTAGAACATTAATCCATGCCGGTGTTGTGTCTCCATATACTATGGAACAAAAGAGAAAAAGGGTTAATAAACAACCAACAAAAACAGGAAGGTTAATAATTGAATGAAAATAAAAATGGAAATAAAAAGATTGCATCAACTCATAGAATAAACTAATCCATTTGTTCCCGAAGTGCCCATCAACTTTCTTTGAACTTCGAAAATTTCATTAGACAGTTATCATTTCCATGATATATTGTTAAACTATTCATGCCTGGAGATCTACTTGACCAGGGTCATCTGTCTGGACCTGTCATACCTTTGAAAATAACTTTTGAATTAAGCATAGATTTGCAAATGTTTGAAGGAGAGTTTTTGATAGAGTTCTGATGAAGAATTCTCCTTTTTCCTTTTTTTTCTAAATATTGCTTTTGTTCAGAAGATATCACCAAAATTGTTAGGCAGTTTTGGCTGCTGCAGGCATGAATAGGTTAAAGAAATAAATTTGTCAAAGAGCATATATGATTTAACTTATAGCAAAAATAATGACATTAAACAGAATCTCAGATGCAAACCATATGTCACCTGTGAAAATTTCACATGCATCCAAATACTCATCTTATGATATGATATCACATGATACTTTTTTTCCATTTGATATCAATATTGGGTATTGCATCACTCTTGGACACTTTTGAGTATGGATAGGTTAATTCTATTTTACAAACTTTTTCTAACAATGAAAGTGTTGGAAATAGGTTAGTTTCAAACTTGTAAAAGCATCACACAAGAATAAAATAGAACCCCATTTGAAAACTGAGTTTGACCCATATATCCTTTCAATACATAAGCATAATATAATTTAGAATTTTATTTCTATGTTAATGTGGTTCTGATACTATAACTTCCCCAATATATATCACATTATAATATCATACATGGTATCCAGAAACATATTAACTGCCTCATATGTAGCAAAAGCAAAAGCATGTTTAAGTCAGATGCTAAAGCTCCTCTAACACCTTTTAATACTAACCACCGCTAGTTTCAGTTTCTCTATCCTTTTACAACAATCAAAGCTGCAATGTCAGTCAGTTAATCGAAGGCATTTCGTCCAAATAAAGCAACCATGTCTTTCCCTTTTTGAAATATTTTAATGTTTGTGCAAGACCCACAACATGTGTGCATATTTGACAACATAAATGCATGCCATGGAAATGATTAAACAGTACCATAACATTGATTGAATATAAAAGTAAAAAAGGCCTTTTGTTTAACATAGTTTTCCCATATTTCAGAAAACTTTGAAAATGGCCTACTTTAACTTACTTTCAAAGGAAAATGTGACTCTTGTATGATTTGTAATGATAGCACTTGCCAAATTATAGTTGGTGAATTATTTAAAGGTTAGGAAATATTTTGGATTACCTCTGCCTTCATGTGACACTAGGTTAACCCTATATTCAACTGAACAGCCCAACTAAGACTGACTTCAAATACATGTAAACATGAGTGATAAAAACTGATTCTCTCTACACTAATTGTGTAGCACATATTGTAGTACCTGTGCAAAGCCATGCATGAAACTAATTGCAATTTATATGTCCTTGTATTTAAAAGCCTTTTGAAGCATCAAAGATATTGATACTAGTTCCAAAAAGCTTACAAATTTTATATGATACAAAAACATGTAGCATTAATCCTCAGTTTAACAAGTTTACATTTCTCCAGTTTTTTTAACATTTCCAAGCAACATAGATAGTGACAACCTCACAGTTTTTTCAGTACTTTATGTATCTAATATCTGAATGAAGTTGTTTCCCTCCAGGAAATTCTTTTTGACTTATCATTTCCAAAATATCACTTGTTCTTGGTAGATTTTTATCAAGTTGCCACACTAATTGTACACTAGCACCCCCTTTAATGGGTTGACAGAACTACAGCAGGGTTACTCCACACACCAAACAGCAAACATTCTGGAACTAAATAAAGAACAACCACAGCATTTGATGGAAAACATGACAGTTCAAATATACATTCACAACTCTATGTGATTATTGTCCTTATAACTAGACAAACATATGTATCTTTTGAGTAAGAGTGTTTCATGTTAGGTGCCAAAAGTATTTGACAAATTTAGGTCAATATTGACTCATCTCGGTGTTACATAATGTGGATAAAAACGTGAGAAATGTACAGAATATTGAAACGAATCTATTAGATTTACACTGGTTTAGGTAAAATAGGGCTCTTCAAACAAGTTTGTTTCATGACCTAGTAACAGGAACCAATAGAATTTAAAACTGTTTCCTGTATCTATTGGCTATCCAGATACTGTGCCCTTCATAAAACTCTATTCATATTCTCAAAGTAGCTGTGCAACTTTCCTAAGAAGTACTACTGAAAAATGTTGGATGGACGAAATGAAATCTTTGAACGTAATTTGGTGAATGGGTGTAACTGTCTTCCACCAAATGAAGTGATTATGAAATAAATACAAAGAACTGTCCTAAGCAGCCGGAGCAACACCCCCACCATAACATAGCCACTAAGGAATAACAAGAATAAACTGTAAACAACAAGCATGCAATGGTATGTTTAGAGTTCTATAGGAAGCACGCTGTAGGCGGGCGTCTACCTCTCTGCGAGGCGTGCTTTTCCACACGCTCCTTGTGGTCCCATCCCAGCGCCGACTTATCCTGCCGATCCTGCTGGATACCGTACTTGCCACCAAATCCAATAGAGTAATCTAAACAAGTACAACTACATCATCAAGCCACCTTTATATCTAATGGAGTTAACTATACAACAGAAACACGTCCTCAAACCGTTAACTATTATATTACCTCCATCCAGTTATACAAAATCAAGCTTTGCTTTAACAGGATTGATTCATTATGCTATTCAAGTGGGCAATGTCAGTAAGTAATACAAACACTAACTTATAAGAAAAGTGAAAGCAAAAATCTTTTAAATTGCCCTATGAAGACCAATGAACAGTTGCTCCTTTTATTGTTAAAAGCTTGGAAAAAAGTTTGTTTAGTTTGTTTGTTTAGCTCAAATTTGTAGGGCAAGGTACTTTTTGTAGGAAAAACATAAAAGACCAACTCACTCGGGATTTAACTAAATGTAAGAGCCTGTTTTAACCAAGCACCGCAATACATTTTTCAACAAAGGCACCGCCAAATACTAATGAGAAATCTAACCAATCATGAATAAATATAACCAAAATTCTCTAGCCACTGCCCTTACTGACCTTTCTGTGACTCATGCTGTTCCAGTTTAGCTTTGTACTCAAATCCAACAGCAGACTGAAACAGAGGCAATGAGCATATTCAATACAAATGGTACTCTCTAGAGTCTCTATATCTCCTAATAACACTTCATCACTAAATTATAACACCAAATCTCTCTGTGGTTATACTATTCATGTGAGAAGGGTTGATTTTAGGAAGGCAGTTCTTGTTCAACTTGAAAGTGTATTTTTTGCATACTATCTTTCTTCATGCAGATTCATGCAGCATTAAATTTATTTAATCATTGTCTTATTCTATTAACAATTTATACAATACTTTAGACTGTCTCAATCCAAATAAACAGACTGTTCAATCAAGTGTTCTTGATATAGCATACCCCATCAGCTATAAAAGACAATTTTCCCATACAAATCCAATTTTTCCTAAATACATATTGTAGGAAATACCACTCACCTTGTCTACTCTGTCTTGCTGAACACCATATTTGCCACCAAATCCTTGGGCATAATCTGAAAAGAACAGAACAAGATGCCAGTGTTAAATCATCTTCCTCTTAGATGCGTTTAACTGTATTTACAAATATTGACATTCAACTGATCTATAAGCAGTGGTCAATAACTGCTATATACGCTAGGAGTTCCTGATATTTCATCCAGTGCGCAAAAGATCATGGATATCCTAAACTACCTGTATAGCATGTTACCCTGTTGCTATTCTAGCTCAAATGAAATTGTTACTTATATACAGAGAGCACCTTGGTACCAGGGCAAAAGTGCTCAGGTGTTTAAATCTCTGAGATTGTTTCGCAATCCCTGCATTACGTACAAATTAGACCCTGATATTGTGTTCACAAAGAATAGGTGTTCATGTTAGGAGGTTTCACTGTACAATTATTCAAATAAGCTTATAAACTTGTTGAGACAATATTTAACATAAATGTGTATAAACATCATTTTTAAAATTGAATGAACCTCTTTCCTCCTATCTATACTTATATTTATATCTGTATCTATTGAAAGAACCTACAATCTACTTTGTCCTCTTCTGCCTCATTTTTTTTGTTTTGGAACTTCCCAAGGTAAGGTACCAGGTGTGTTGGCAAATAGAGAAGATGAGGCACTTAACATATGTCTTACCTTTTTGTGAGTCGTGCTGATGGAGCTTTTCTTTGTGTTCATATCCTACAGCAGTCTAACATGAAAAATATGATTCACTCAATTACAATCTATAACTAATCAAGACTTCTTACCACCAAGGAAAACCTGCATTCACTGTTTGTCCAAGATAGATGTAATCAAATAAGCAGTTTACTTATACTATTTGAAAGCAAGTTTACATGATGAGAAATTAATTTGTGGCTAGGGGTTTCCCTAATTAAACTTTGCAAACTTTCTGCTACACAAGGGTAAACCATGCACTAAACATGATGCCTGAAAATATGATAATCCTCCATTTGGAATGTCGTAGGGAAGAATTTAGACCCCATTCATAACATTTGTAACAATAATAACAATCAGCTTTGTCATGTGTCGACCCATTAAAGCCATGAACAGCCAGGTATTTTGACAAAAAATTCTGACTTCTTGTAAATAAGCTATGATTTTTGATTGGTTCTAATTGTATATTCCATCAAATGATGTTACTTCAGATAATCGAAAATTGTAACCCAGGTTAAGGATATAACAAATTGATCTGGCGCTAAGCCAAAACATGGCTTCAAATATATTGATGTTTTGAAAGATTAGCAAATAGAAAAATTGTAGTTGATCTAATACAGTCAACGATCTGGAATCTTGGATTAAAGGTAGGAAGTGAAGGTAAGCTACATCAGAAAACCAATTTTGACCTGCATTCCCTAAAAAAGCTAAAAAAGCAATTCACTGTAATATTAGTAGCCAACCAATACAAACAATACACGTTCAAACTATCCATTCGTGGTCTATACTCACTTTGTCAACACGGTCCTTTTGAACACCATACTTGCCGCCAAAACCTTTTGCTGCATCTTTTTGGCTAGCATGCTGGGCTAACTTTTCTTTATACTCAGTTCCTACTGCTGACTGGAAAGGTCAAGGGTCAAGGCCAACAAGGTCAAAGGTTAGTTGAACACCATGCAAAATCAAAAATATAGGTGCCGTGTGTAAAGTGCTTGTTGAACCTGAAACTGTACTGTAAATGAACTGAAAAACCTGTACAGCCTATGACAGCCTTGTGCTGTGTTGCCATAAGGGTGAAAAAAGAAAAGCTTGTTCATGCCTGCAGAATACTTTCTGAACAAAAAAGGCCCATGGCGTAAAAACAAAGCTTTAATCTCCCTACAAGTTGCAAACATTAAAACAAACAGCACGCAACATATCTATGAAAACACAAATGTATCATTTCATCAAATCTTAACTGTGATTGCGCTAAGATATGTTGAATGATATGCAGTGCTAATACTGATAGTGATGATAAAGGCAATGATGTGAATTTAGGATGCATATTGTGTCATGGTTTATTCATGATCATTTTGTAAAGAAAACTAGTATTGTCATCTATCTAAGAAATTATAAACTTTATTACTGATAAAACTGTACCCTTCTCTGTCACCAACAGGGACAGCATGAATAACGGAATTAAGTAGTTTTGATTTCAAAATGATATATTTAAACTGATTCACCATAAAATAAGTAAAATAATGTAAATATTCATTTTAAGGTATAAGGATCAATATATAATTACTAAATTCTTCAATGAACTACAATTTTGCTTCTCAAAAAACTATTTCCATCCATATGCAATATTAATATAGATACAGTTGGTGGTAGGGGTTGTGATCAAATGGTTAAAATGATGATGGTGACAAAGAATTGACAATAATGATAAATGATCACCATGTTGATTTAAATGATAAATAATGAACTTGCTCAATAACATAGATCTTTGCTTATAGCATTGAGAAGTTCTATTTTCATGAAATATGAAGTACAAAAAAAAGTTTTTCAAAACATGTAACTCAAAATACTCAATAAAACAAAACATGCAACAAACTTGGGAAAGTTAATGAAACACACATCATGGGATTCATACCTGGGATCACTTAAAATTCAACCTTTCTCAGATTATAATGTATTTGATGAAATGAATTTAGCTTATCACACAAGTAGGGAATATATTGCCTAAACGAAAATACACTAAACTGCCTCTTTATATGTATAGGTTGATGGCCCCTCCCACTTTTAAGCCCTACCTGTTACACTTTGCAGGTATTTTGATTAAGTTTGCATTTATTAGTAGCAGCTAAAAGATCCAAGAGTGGTAGCAGAAATTCAGAGGGACAAATAACATGACTTTCAGTGCCAGATACATTAAAGATATTAATAGTAGGGCTGTAAATTCTGGATGGAGTGTGTTTCAGTCAGATGACTCACAGTTCTCCAACATCCAGGCAAAAGGGAGGGGTTCCTGGTTACCTGAGTCTACTGAACCCATTAACACCTAAAGAGTTGATGAATGATACTTTTGACAATAACTTTAGAGTTAAGAATGATTTTACAAAATATATGAAGGATTGTTGTTGGTATTGTTCTGAAAAATATTCTACTAAATATGCTTTTGCCTGGAAGATTCTATCAAATTTGTCAGGCTGCTTTTGGATGCTGTGGGCATTAATGGGTTAATATATAGTCTTTAACCCAAAACCCCATTATTTTTCATGGGAAATTCCAAATACATAACTTAGATATCAGGTTAGTAAGAACTGGGGAAGGTCATGGTAATTGACATCAGAAATATGGTTTCAGATATGCAATAAAAGTGTCCATTTTTACTAATATCCCCGAACTCCTCTTTTGGACCTCAGGGAGAGTTTTCAAATTCAAATGCTTACCTTGTCCATTCTGTCCTTTTCCACACCAAATTTACCTCCATAGCCATAATGCCCCTTCTGGCTGGATTCCAGAGAGGAATCCTTAAACTTTTTGTCATCATTTTGGACTTGTTCTCTTAATGAATTGATACTGAAATGTGAAGTGAAAACGGAGAGGTTATAAGCATTTAAACCATACACTACCCATCCTAAGTCATTCATCCCTGAAGTGCATAAATATGTCCTGACTCTGGACTGTTTTGATGATACCATTTTGACCAGAATATTCTACAGAATACTTGAAGCAGGAATGTTGGTTGAAATCTTATCCACAACTCTCCTATAGATATTTTGTGAATTTCTGCTCAATTGCAAAGTTATTTTCAAATGTATTGAAAGTCCAATCAACTTTTGTCAAGGCATTAATGAGAGAACATCCTTTGAAGAATCTGATCTGTGTGTCTTGATTACAATTATAAGTTATCATTTTAAAAATTAGAGCAGCGCTAAGTAATAAAAGGAAAAACGCAAGCATGTCTTATTGAATGCCTTCATTATTGTGATTGAGGCATGTAATACATTTATACCAGAGGTGAGAGGTATATATTTTCACAAAATTTTCAATTTTCCTTCAATGCCTTAGCCAGCAAGGCGTCTGGGCATCATTCAGACACTCAAACCCTAAAAAAAAAAAACTTATCTGGATGCACAAAAGTTTTTGTGAGGAATTTCTTTAATTGTAAATTTTAATCGAATAATTGAATATTTTACATCTCAATATGATGACCAAGATATACATGTATATAAAGATATTACATCTTTTTTAAGTTTACACATTTATGGTAACTATCTATCCACATTCTGTTTTAACTTATCTAATGCCGATTAATCATTTTTGGGGTGTGTATATGTAGCTAATAGAGAACAGGCAAAAACTCCTCTAGGGCCAGCAGGAAATACTAGGAATCATAGAGTTACAGGAAGCAAAACAGTAAAGGCTCCTAATGCATACTTATATGGCAGTCACTAACATAGGCTCTCACACATATCTGGCAGTGAAATAGGTCATAGTGGGTGCTAAAAGCATATAGTATAAGATGCTTTCTCTGGCATATATATTACACTCAGCCTTGGCTTGAGAGTATTCATTTTCTCTCAGTGACCTTTCTTGGGGAAAAGTCAGGTGTCCAAATTAACCAGTGACCCAGAGTCCCAATTTGGCCTAGACCTTGACAATTGCAAATATTGAGTGATGTAGTGTGATGTCATCATTCACATTTGCAACATAGAAAGGTAAATGTAATGTATAAGAATAAACCTGTGTATACACTATTTGATTTGATGCCTTTTGTAATAGATATTTAACATGTGAATATTATATATGCATTTATATCATAAGCAATTTGATGACGAATTCCTGATGCTTGTTATCTATAAATGACCGACATTAGATTAGAGATATCACCAATAAAAAGGGACAATTAATCACATGATCATTATGAGATATTATCGCATTTCCCATTTCATGCTTGAGTTGCTCATGTACCATACTTACTTTACACTTCCTTGTCTTCCTGAGCCTTCCACTGTCTTAGCTCCCCATCTTTGTTCTTCTTCACTCACATCATTCTACAAAAGAAAATGATACTCTTAAGTCATGCTTCATAAGAAAATGCCTCCACAACAAATGTCTCATTTTCAGCATAACAAAACCTCAATATGCAAATTACAAACTAGCTTTTCCAGTAAGATGATTTATATAGAAAGGCAAAAGCTCAATTCACATTTCACAAAAAAAAAATGCATTCATTGCCCAAGTTTTAACTTAATTAACACTTACTAATTCTTGAAAGCAAAACAAGATGACTTCAAAACAAAATGTTGCTGTGGAAATACCCTGTATTTGCCATGCAGTATCAGGATTCCCTAATAGGCCCTCATACTGCCCAAAAGACCAGCCTGTTAGTGTTATCCAAATATTGATTCTGTACAGTAGTGATAAATTTCCTACATTCCTACCAATTAAGGCTCTGCAGCATAATTATTTACCAAACTCATTAGTATCATTAGTCCATATAAGTCCCCGTTCATTATTATGTCAACAAAGATGAACTGGCCAAAATATGCCAAACATAGTCTTATCTAGCAGGGCATCAGGGTTCGTGTCATTTAACCTTCAGAAATCACCCAAACATACACAGAAATTTGTTGAATAATTTTCTGAAATGTTTATTTCTAACAAATAATTGAATTATTTTCCCACCAATTATATTCCCATTGTATTTTGTAAGGATATGATGCCTTAATTAAATAAGCAAATACATATCTATGGTATTGGTAGTAATCAGTGTAGTGTGGTCTTCCTTGAAAAATAGGTTGTCCAAAAATTTTATAATTGCCAATTTTTGGCACCCAGTTTCCAAAGGCTTGTTTATCCTAAAATAAACCCAAAACGTCCATTTTATTTGATGTGCCTTTACAGTGTATAGTGAAATGATGGCACACTGTTATCTTATCTCATCTATATCCAGCACCAGTCATTATGCAATCCTATATTCACAGTATCATAATGAGTGCATAGAAACCTACATAGAATTGCATATAATGAGGAGCAAAGCAGAGAGGTTTATGTTGATAAATGGGATGTGTCCCTTCAATGCCATGAAATCACCATGACAGGTTTGGATATAACACAAGATTTACTGACGACAGACAAATTTTCACCCTTCAAATTTACCCTCCAATAGGTACAATTAGTTCCGTAGGAGTTGCCTGTTTGGAGCTGTTTTCTAAAAATTCTTTTTTTTTTCAAGTGTAAATTAAATAGACAAATACAGTATCTATCTAAATGAAAAAATAATGAATTTCATCTTAGATGAATATCTGCATGGATAGAAAGACGCTAGGTCTCACTGCATAACCTGTGCTGCAAGTCACAGCAGGGTATCAATTGATTTACCCTGCTTGCTGCCAATAAGCATGCCCTATTCTCTTCAGCTTGATCCTTAATGACCTAAGTACAGCACTAATTACACTATGGGTGCAGCACAAGCAGCTTCATAACACTTTCGCTGCACAACTGAGTCTAATGTGATTGTATGGTAACCAGTCCCCTACATATTCTCCCATGTATCTAGCTCTCTGGCATAATGTTTTAAAAAGTAGATGGACTCCAATCCTCCTTGATATCAACTCAAGTATTGGCAAGATCATCTTGTCAAGATGCTAATACAAATGTAAGTTAATTTTCCTCGAATAATATAAATTACATCTTTAGAAAGACTAACATCACAAATCTCCTGTTTAAATACCTCCCAAAAGTTAACTCGCCTATCTTACAAAACATTCCCCAAATCTAAAAAGCCTGAAATATTACACTGATGACTGATGTATTTCCCTTTTCCTAATATTTCATTTTGTGGATATTCAAAAACCATGGTCAGAATGAGTGTTGTACTTACCACAAAATCAGGATCAGTTTCCCAGTCATCATCATCTCCATTGGACTGGATGTTGACGTTCTGTCCTGCAGATGCCTTCCACATATTCTAGCAACTGAAATCACAAAAGACATATATATATATATAAGGATTTCTATTACCAGGAACATACCGATCTCACTAGTGTTGGGAAGATCATCAATTATAATCGATAATGATTGGGAAAGGTGACACCTAGTGGCAAAATATAGAACTAAATAACAGGCAAGTTGTCAGCTTTCTTGCTATGAAACTAGGTAGGTGCTAATAGCAAATCATTGTCATAGACTATCACTTATCATTAGGCTCCAGACCTCTAGTACCCAATTACTGCAAAAGTACGAAGAACTGATTATGATCGATAATCGATCGGTTTGCCGCTATTGTTAATTGCGTAGCTTAGATTGTATTTCTGTGTGGAGAGTGGCCTCCCCAACACGTGGTCACGTTGAAATCTCTCGATATTGATAGAGATTTCAACGTGACTTCTAAATCATAGACTTACAGATAATGCTAAATGGCATTACCTCATTTAATAATTTTGAATCTGAAATATCCATGAATCCTATGAAGCTTTTTGCTTCTCCCATGATAGACTAGTCCCTTGGCTCTATGAGTAATATTGGTACTCTGTCTCACACTTACCACACTGCAACATATACAGTAGGATATGGAGTGAGAGAAAGGGAACCAGGTGAAAAAGAGCCATCTAGTGGGCACACCAAGAACTATTTATTGTAAGTTTGACCACAAAAGTTCGCATATTTTTTATTTCAAAACTTTTTCTTCTTAAATAAGCCTTTGAAAATGTTTCAAAAAATGTGTTACAGATTTTAGATTCCACTGTTGTGATCATTTGGGTTTAATGTGCTTATTGTAAGCATTTTTGTTTCACAATTTTACTGACTGAGCATGAGAGTGACATGCAAGAAAAAGGTACCTATATAAGTTGTCCGCTTTCTTTAAACAACAAATGAGCAATGGTCAAATCGTGTCAGGGACTGACCTAGATAGACTTGTAGGGCATTATGGAGTGAGATTTAATGCATTATGGGGATTTGATGACCGGTCACATGGTACAAATCCTGAGTGCTGATTGGGTGAGCCAGAAGAAGCAATAATAACAGCCAATAATGACCTCACACAGAGGGTGCCCGCCAGAGATAACAAGAAAATAAGGTTGATCTACACTATTTAAAGTTTAAAAAAGTAGTCTATAATCTACCATTCAGCATACACAATGATTGTAAAACACATAGGAAAGGGTCGGGAAATGTGAAAAAAAAATCCAATTTCAGGATTACATATATTCTCAGAAAATAGAAAAAGGATAATGAATGACTTCTTTATTTATCTGTTTAACCTTATAATCAGAATTGTAATTATCTGTGTCTGTCTGAGATTTAGACTAGCACAGAAGGGGAAATGTACTGAATGGCTCTCATCACTGGTGTTAAGTCATATCACAAGTCAAAGGGTCTGTCTCAAATTGAATCCCTCCCTTCCCCTTCCACCCCCCCCCCCCCCCCCCCGTCAGAATACATGCATTGCAATTATGCTAACATCAATTAAGCATAGCACGCAAAACTTCTTATCTTCATTCACAGGATGTCCATATTTTTGAACCTCAGCAAAAGGTAAAATGCTTTTTTTACATGTTTGAAAGGTCCATCAATCAATCTGCTGACCTAAACAATAGGCAATATGGCCACCCACAATTTTTGATTTTGCATGTGATAACTTATTTGAAATATGGGGTATTCATATAAAATTTCTTAGTCAATAACATACTTTGTTACATCTCTAATGGAACCCCATGTTTAACTTTTTAGTTTTTAGTTTTCTGCAGTTGACCCCTGGTGGTGTTTTCAGAAATCATTATTAGTGGCGCCATCAGTGTCAGAACTAAATTGAACCCCCCCCCCCCCCCCCCTTCTCGAATCCTTGATCCGCCCCTGCATGGGGACTTATGTGATTGTATGGTAATTGGCACCTTGCAGCATCTCCCTTTTATCTAACTCCCAGACTGCCTCTGGTGAGATGATACATGTTTAATTTTCATCTAAACACACGAATAGACGCCCAGATTTGAGAATGTCTATATTTTGGAGAGCCAGAAGGTGGTCAGCTAATGCTTCAATCAACAGCCCTAACCCGGAAGCCGGAAATGAACATCGGCATGCTGCACACAGATTTTATCATGAACGTAGGAGTGTTTCCAAAAACACCATCAGAGTCTGTAGTCACAGATATTATTGACAAGACTGAAGTCCGCAGTCAGGATCATACGATTCTAATGTGTTTATTTTAAGCGAGACCAGCAGCGTATTCAACACGATGAAATAAACTATGAAATAACCAAATGAGAGAATGTTAAGCATCAGAAAACTTACCGATTTGCAACTAACTTTTACACCAATCCTTTATTTCCTGGATTGAAGCCGGTCACGTGATCAATTTGCAGCCGACTTGGAGGAAGTATCTGCGGCCGGTGTCACACCCCTACACATATTATCCTTGTGACGTGCCAACATATAAACTGGTGGACTTAAAATGGATACGGACACTTCATAAACTAATTTGGTTATTTCGCAGCCTTTTACAGCATTTAATCGAAAATGAATTGACTATCACGGATGAGTAAAACATATCTGAGTAAGCTGCACTGTGTCAATAGATGGCGCCACTCACTAAATGTCCCCTTACACTGGCATACAGGGCAAGAAATAGGGGCACGATTTTGTGTAGTAAATTTGGATGCTCTTGGCCCAGAAATAATATTGATCTTCGTGAAATTGCTACCTTTAACTATTTTCTACTTTTCCAATCGCACATGTACTACCTTGATGGAAATCACAACATTACATTGCAAGCTACATTTATAAAATCTCTACTGACGTTTTCCAAAATCGCTTCCCTTAGGCAATCCCTACCTCAAAGTATCCACTACTTCATAAAATCACTTAGTTTTCCAAAATTGCTACCTTAAGGCAATCCCTACCTTATAGTACTCACTACTTTAAATTAAAACACTACTTTTTCCAAAATTGCTACCTTTACTAGGCAATCCCTACCTGATAGTATTCACTACTTTATAAAATCACTACCTTTGATAAAGTAGTGATAACTAATAATATAAGGTAGGGATTGCCTAAAGGTAGCAATTTTCGAAAAGGTACTGTAATGTAGGGATTACCTAAAGGCAAATTTGGGAAAGGTGGCGCTACCTTTTTTGCTAACCCCTATTTCCAACCCCTATCAAAAGTAGGTGAAAGACAAGGTGAAATCTATTCTCCTCTGTTGTTTGCTATTTTTCTAAATGACATCAGAGACTTTAGAATCTGCCTGATGACATGGAAGGTTTTTTTAGATAGCGCAATGGAGGTACTTCATTGAAATTAGTTGAAAAAATTTGACAAAGCAGAATTGGGGAAGTCAATACCTTCTTAACCGTTCTGCTTTCATCCAAAGCACAAGGACTCAAAGCTTTTTGTTGGTATTCGTTGGATAGCTCTCGCTGAGTACCCTCAGATGAGTACCCAATTGTGCCAGAGTGTCAGTCATTTTATTTTAGGTTTTTTGCATCATTTGTATAGGCCAAATTAGCCACCACCAGCATAAGGGTTAAAATAAAACCTCTATGCCTTTGGGAACATTATACAACCTTTGGGAACATTATACAAATATGACATCTCAGTGGTGGTAACATGATTGAACGGATCCACGAGGGAGGATGGTTTTCCCGAGGGCGAAGACTGATGGAAACCATCCTCAGATTACCCTACCCGCACCAGTTTTGTTTTCGATTGTTGGGACGTGCCATTGTTGCGTATATTACGGGGGTCAGGCATGAGTGGCATGGACACGACGTCAGGGATAAATGGGGTATTTATCGCGAAATTATCTTTTTGGTGTTATATAGGAATTACGGGGCTAAAACAAGGAATTCAAGAAACAATTGTTTAACCCAGAATTGGTATAAGTCAGAATTGAATTTTCACCAATATCTGTCTAAACTTTCAATACAGTGCTCTTAACAAGAAGACATTAAGAAAATGACGGGTCATCAGGTCAGTTTTTGGTTAAAGGTTGTGAAATGGGTCTTTTAGTGCAGATTTTCATAAGATGGAATTAAAGAGTTACCCTATTGGTTACGTATTTGCTCATTCTTACATAAGATATTGTTTAGCAAGAGAACCCCATTTTAAACATAGCTGATTGATCAAACACATTTTCTGAAAATGGGTCAAATCATCAAATACTATGAATATGAAAATCATTGTATCCAAAGCATTCAGTGTTAAAACCTGTCCCTTAGGGTACCATTTAGAATAGGCAGGTATAGTCATGATGTCATATATTTGATAAAGTCGGTTCGTGTGCCAATTTCTTTTCAAAATTGGCGGTAGTGTCAGGGAAAAATAAAGGAAAATATGATATGTTTTTAGTTTGTCCAATACTCAAAAGGTGTCTCTGGAATAGAGTATTGTAAGACCTTAACTGCTTAAAGGATAAGAAAAACTGAGGAAGTATTATTTTTCTTTTGAGAGGGGGCCGTATTGGACAACCATTATTCAACAATCAACAAAAGTCTAAAATTGGCGGTTTCTCTCCCCCTCCCCTTCTGTTCTTTTTATCAGGAATAGCTCTAAACAGAATCAGTGTTGTCCAAATATTTCACTCCCGACCACTAGTCAATACGTCCTGGGGCCAGTTGCACCAACGTGACTCAGGCTCAAACTCAGGCTCAACTTGATTGTCTACAACAATAGCATCTATTGTTGTAGACAATCAAGTTGAGCCTTGAGCCTAAGTTTGAGCCTGAGTCACGTTGGTGCAACTGGCCCCTGAACCACAGCAATTTATGGTGGCCGTGGTTCGATAATAGCTATGATTATAGTGTAACCTGGTTGCACTACTATATTAGTCCTGCAATAGTTAAGACCAAGAACAATCAGTATTACTAAAATCGAGTTCACTGGGTTTTTAAAATACAATCTATATCAAAAGTAATTCAAGTGAAATATATAATAAGCCCAATTGGTCATGCTCTGCCAAAATTCCCCGGGTTAAACAGTGCTTTTAACTTGTCGCATGTTTCGTAGCCCCTGTCGAAGGCTGGTGCGACAATGAGACAGTTGGACACCCCTAAGAATATAAAAACTTTCAGTTGACATCTTAACTGATTGCACACAAGTAACTGACAAGGGAACAGACCCGTCATAATTACACTGACTACTCCAACAAAGGGAATTTCCCTATTGTTGCCACGGACATTGCCAATTTATTTTGCAAAAAGTCATAAAACGTACCCGATCACTCGTAGCTCTGTAGCAAGAAAAGTAACTCGTAACACCCCCTTTTCTTTTGGTACATTGAAAGCAAATTTACAAATCAAGACCATATCAAAACATAAAAAAATCTCTGGACTAATATTTTTTTTACAATTCATTATGTTTAGACTATATTCGCGTCTTAGCAAACGCAACACGACTCCAACAAAGAGATTTTCCCCCTATTGTTGCCACAACAATAGGGAAACAAATTCCACGTCGTTGTCTTTTCATTTTCATAGAAAAGTAAAAAAACGTACCCTTTCACGTTTAGCTCTGTAGCAAAAAAAATAACTCGTAACACCCCAACTTTTTTTTCGCATGTAGAATGCAAATTCACAGGGCAAGAACATATCAAAAAATAATTATTTTTTTTACAAATCTTTATCTGCAATAAATTGCCCTATATTTGCGTCCATTTTTAATTCAACCCCTCCAGTTCAACGTTAGGCTGTACAAAAGATATAGCAGGGTTTGAAATACAGTTAGCGCAAGCAGAAAGAGGACCTACTCCAATAACTACATGCAAATTTACGTTTATAAAGATTGGCATTTTTTTTTCTGCGCACGAACAACCCAGAATGAACAGAAAATCAAAAAATGCGCGACTTGGCAGCCCTTTTTCTCTCCCAAATGGCCACTTTTCAAATATCTCAAATTTGTCTCTAGCAAATAAAAAATCGACCAAACAGCCAATTTCTTTTTACATTTCCTCTAGTTTTGTCCCACAAGGTATAACATATCCAAAAATTACAAAATTCTAAGGGCAAAAAAAACACTGGTGCGGGCATCCTTAATTACTGAAACAAAGAGATTTATGGCAAGAAGGAAAACATTTGCTTCCTATACACTTCACCATGGTAACACTGTGTAAAATGTACGCCAGAGAATCTCATTTTCAAAGTGGCTCAGGGGTGTCGTATCTGCACTAAGTAGAGAAAGACTTCTCGGGGATGAAAGGTTCTATTCATATTCATATTCGTTCACACCCTATCTGGAACAGGGACACACGGCTAGCCTACTACTAAAGCCATTTCACCCCCTAGTGGTCATAGGCTTTATACTAAGTTTGTAATATCTCTTAGCAAAAGTAGAATATTTTTGAAACTTGTTTTGAGAATGAACATTCGTGAGAAGTCAACCTACAACTCTTTAAGAAACATTTCTTACCTTTTGCGCCATTCCCAAAGTTATTTTTGGTAAAACGTTTGGCTTGACTAATGGCAGAAATTTGAATTTTGAATGATATGCCACGCCTGTAATTATTCAAAAGTGGATCCAAACGACAAGATCACCACTGGTTTTACCAATTGACTGATGGTGGCAGTTGACAAAAAAACTACCTGAGGCCGACTGTCGCATTTAATTTGCTTGTCGCAATAGTTAACATGTCTGGCCAGCGACAGCTTTGACATAAATGATAATTAATTTGAAATTTATGTTTAAGTATACTTCATTTTACATGTACAATACAGGGCATAAAATATAAATGTAATGCTTGTCTATTGTGCAAGCACGAACATGAAACGGATGTTGTCATTGTGTTTGATTATCAAATCTGTCACGGCAAATTTAGTATGACTTCGTCATTTGACGTTTATAGTTCTTGTCATGTAGACATACTTGAAATGCACTGCACAAGGCCAATGTAATGCAGTCAGACTATTTGCTAAATGGGCGATTTATGTAAGGAGAAAATGGTATTTTATGGTCGTCTTACAGTCAGGGTCATTTCAACAATATTGCTGTTATTTCCATTACAATATTGAGCCATTCTTTGCGTAAATCATTACCAAAAAGTAGTACTCACACGGATAGACGATAAAATATGAATGACAAAACAGGGTTGCTATCATGATTCCAATATACTTTAATAATATGGAAATAAAGGTGATCTGGTTCGTTTAAGCCTCGATGCCATTGTTTGCGTAAATCATAACCAAAATAGCACTCACAACGCAATAGATAGACGGCATGACAAAATTCGAATAACAAAACAGCGTTACTATCATGATTCCAATATATACTATGATAAAACGGAAATATAGGTGACCCGTTTCGTCTAAGCTTTCAATGTAAATGATAAAATACGAATTTAAAAGCAGGAATGCATTTTATTCATCTGCAGTATATGTTTCAATGACTTCGTCTGAGTCGGCGCATGACGCGTCACTTTTGCTATTCCATGAATTGCCAAGTGAAGGCGTACTTTCGTGTGACACTGACGTACTTGGTGAGTCTGGGGGTAAATCTGTGTCACCTTCTAATGATAATTTCTTGTTGAGAATATCGCTGTAGAATTGAATGACGCTTTTCCCCGACGCTGTTTCGTTTTCGGTTTCTAGATAGCTGTACCTTCTATGAGATGGATTTTGTGGAAGTGACAACGGATCGACAATATGAGCAAAGGCAGCAGTGTTATTTAGGTCTTCTTTGTCATCTAGCAATTTTGGGGTGCCATCTATATTTGGCGTTTCTATCATAGGCAATGGCGATTCGGGGTATGTTATATCAGGCGTAGTCGGCAAAGGACTACCCGGCGTAGGAACAGCAAAGGAGACGTCAATGACGTTATCGCTATAGACGCCATGGGCGCTGGCGGCTACTGGACCTGCACCTAAATACGTCCCTCCGTCGGTGGTCAAGGGTGCTGCAATCCCTTGGGCGTCATCTTGGGTAGACGGACATACCCTAATCATAGACTTATCAATGCCTTCACTGTAGCTTTCTTGAAAGACACCGGTGAACGAAGGAATTGGCTCTTTGAGTTTGGACAAAACCAAAGCTGACCATTTGCTCGGAGGAGCGTCACGGCGGCGTATTTTACGTAACGCTGCGGGGAAAAAGGTTTCATAGAATTTCGGCATGTCATGGTCGTCAAATGTAGTGTAGCTGTATTTGCGCAAGAGCCACACCTCTTCTGTTGGTTGTTTTGTGCAGCCGACCGCAAGAGGGCGCCGTAGTAGTTGTTGTGGTAGATCTCCTATTTCCTTCCGTCCTGGACGTTTTTCTGGCACGGAAGATGGGGATGAACGCTTTGGTGTCTTAGGTGGGCAAAGTAATTTAATTTCGGGACTAACCCGATCGAGATTTGATACCTCAGGCAGGAGATTTTCGTTGAAATAATGTTTGAATGGTTCATTTTGCGCCCTTTGAATTGAAGTATATCTGTTCTGGACAGAATTTTTTGCTCGTTTAGTAGGCCTCGGGAGGGTTTTCATTTTATCTTGCCGAATTCTATGTAGCACGTCTGCGAAGTCTGAATCTGCAAAACATGATTTAAAAGAATAGAGGTTACTCAAAAAAGGAAAATGTTGAAAATATATGAGAGAGTGATTCCGTATTGAAATGTTATGTTGAACCATTAGATGATGGACTATTCATTTGGATGGCTACTAGGGAAGTATTGTTGCCGATTTCTTCGTCATAGGGTTAGGCGTATACTAATTTCTCGATACTTTAGCTATCGAGTTGTAAGAACATGGAACTTATTTCTATAAAACCCATTTTGAAAATAGTACCACTTAGAGAACATTCCAAGAACAACTATCAGGACAATCAGGCATCTAGTCAAACCGACTGAAGTAAACAAATTTGAACATAACAATTTTCACAAAAAAAAATGTCTGTTTAGTTGTGCATACAAACATTTTACCTTGGCCGATTTTGAAGTGAATATGTAATTTCGTTTACTTGCACTATTTTTTTTTTTTTACTTATTAAGGCTAACTTGTTATTGGTGATTGAGGAAAATGAGATGCAGAGGAGTGGAAACTGGGACCACATGGCTATTGGGACGGCGCCCAACCGAAAATGTTGGTCCAGTAATTATCGAAAGCCCCTTTTCAATAGCCATTTAAATAACATAGATAGATGCTCTGTCATTGGATAAATGCGTTTTCGGTGTTAAAAGGCATACTCTTTAAATTCTTTGATTTGTCTTTGGCCTAGCATCCATACAGACCCTCTTGGATGGGTCGCTATTTCAATTTCAACAGAATATTTCTAACCCACTTTCGTCCGTAAGACACCAACGTCGACTTTTTCTGTCTGACAGAATTCTTTTCCAAAAAAAAGCTCGTAAGACAAGTAATTAAATTGGAGTGGCTTAAGATACAAATAATATGAAATAAGATATATGAACAAAATGATAAAAGGTATCTTTTCATTTATAGAAGTGTATACCTGATACGCGAATCGCATGATCGTTGAAAAATCTGTTTTTGTACATCATGTTCCATCGTTTTAGATCCGCCTTACTTGCCGACTCGACGTCAATCTCCAGAGGGTCCCTAAGTTGCACCCTACGAGTTGCAGCGGCCATGCCTTCAATCGTAACTCTTCCTTCCCCAAGCTACGTCACCCCAAAATGCATCCCTCTCTCTCATGTATCACTGGCGATTAGTAAATAGCAGGATGAGATGGTGAGCATCCATTGAAATTGCCCTTTGAAGTCGTTGCCAAGCAACACTGGGCATTGTGGTCTATTCTGAACGTTTACGTCACTGACACACTAGTGGTATACATTGTGACGCCATAGAAGGGCCGTTGCCATATAATGGCACATTGTTGCCACTCGGTTATCAAACCCTTCTTCAATTCTTGTCTTTGTCACTGTTCGGATTTGATCATATAGAGGAATGTAAGATTGCGCCGGGAGTTTGTTTCTTTTTCAATTTCATAGAGTTTGCTTTCAATTGCTTGACAACAATGGCCATTGTGTGTACAGAGTTGTTATTATTGTAGCAAATTCCCCGCCAATAAAGAATATGCATCAATTCAAAAAGGATACAGAACCAATATCCATAGTATTGGAATGTGTAAGCTATCAACCATGGTAGACATGTATGAAAACGGAACAGAAAAGCATAAGTCATTAACCGTTCACTATTGTTCGTTTCTATTTATTATGAAGATTATACCATTTTTTTTTCAAATTTGAATAAATTTCCGTGAATTCGGGCTATGTCTCTTATTTTGTGTGTAACCTCTTTTTAAACAATTTTGTAGGTGAAAGATATTTAGTCTTTTGCAGCTCGTTGTTCTATGGAGTGTATAAACAGACTGCTTTATAAAATACTAATACTTAGATTTTTTGTTTTCTAAATCATCTGCTATCACTACAGAAACCAATAGGCCTCATGAAAGTGATCAACTGAAAATCAACAATATACATTTTGTGTTCATTCATACTGTATGAATTTTCAACAATCAATAAACTTACTTTTTATAAATGTATAAATGAGGATAACACAACTAACATAACTTTCCAAAACATTAATTATTGCATTACTCAACGGCTATTGCAAAGACCGACAATGTGCCAAATTGTGACGTCACAGCACTTAAAGTTTACGTCACGGATATGAAAATGACAAAAACAATTATGACTTCCTAGAATAACTGTACTGGTAGCTGCTACTGTGATAATGAAAATATCAATAATTCAGGTCACTTGTTTCAAAGATGCATTCTCCAGCCTTATATTTGTCAAATATATTATTTATATTCAGATAAGTTTTAAGTAAGAGTAAATGCAAACAATTGGGGAAATGCGAATCAATGTCGGCTACCTCACCAACCACGGTGTTATGTTCTACAGATAGCCAAATTCGGGCAACGTTGGATATTCACACTTCTTTGGATTCTAGGTTGATCGTATGTGACAATAAAAAGGCCAACATCAGTTAATACAGAAGAGTTAAGTGTGTACTTGGTCAATTGAAATTGCTTTCTTTCTCTTGGGACAAAAATAAATAAACTTTTGTGATACATTTTTTATACAGAAAATCAGTTTCTTTACAATTTGGAGCAATTTTGAGTCAATATATGTAAAAAAACGCACATTCTTCATTTGCTCTCGATAAATCCAAAAAAACAGTATGGGCATTCTAGGCGAAATTTTGTGCTACATACTTCGACCATCAAGATACATTGTAATGACCGTAATGTAAGTGCAACAATAGGGTAATCCCTTTGTTGGTTCAAAATTGAGAGCTTTCGATGAAAATAGTTGCAGTGAATTGATAAATTAACATCTTCATCAAATATTTTGTAATATATATCAAGAACTAATTCGAAACTCATCGAAAATAAACTTTATTATGCCAAGGATAATTCCAACATGTAACAAGAGGGACGCTGTCAGCGTCAGCTGGTGTAGGTCTATCTTCTGTGGTCTTTTTTGTTCTTAATAATCTTTTCTTCATACTGCTACTATTGTCGTGCCTGTAATCTGCTCGGATTACTTTACTTTGCATGAAGGCCTTGTCCTGTTCAGTGTGTATGTATGTATGTATGTATGTATGTATGTATGTATGTATGAATCTATGTATCTATGTATCTATGTATGTATGTAAGTATGTATGTATATATGTATGTATGTATGTACGTATATAGGTATATATAGGTATATAAATATAGGTATATCCCTATGTATATATATATGTTTATGTTTATGTATATATATGTATATATATATACATATATATATATATATATATATATATATATATATATATATATATATGTATGTATGTATGTATGTATGTATGTATGTATGTATATATGTATGCATGCATGCATGCATGCATGCACGCACGCACGTATGTACGTATGTAAGTATATATGTATCTATGTATGTAAGTATGTATGTATGTATGTATCTATGTATGTATCTGTGTATCTATGTATCTACAGGGTGTCCCAGAAAAAATGCAACGAGCTACATTTTCCTAGATTACAGGGAGAATAGGAAGCCGGTATTTATTATTTATACACTGTTGGAAAGCTACATATCTCAGCTAAGCACCATGAACAAATCACAATGAAATGATATTCCTGTGGGGAGGTATCCCCCCAAACATGACACCCCCTCTGATGTGAAATCGCGCGCGACCGGTACTGG
>OZ012684.1:71068256-71260048 GCA_963942565.1 Maea johnstoni | reverse complement strand
TATCATACAGTCTCCAGGCAACATCACCTGTAAGATATGGGTAATATAATAACGCAATGTGTATGTGTACATTTATCATCAGCTACACCCTGAATCTCCCTCCTGATTGGTTGATTTATTTGTTGTACTGGACCTTTGAGATTCTAACAATGCTTTTCACAATGTACATTGTTAGGAACCCAATATTACTCCTGTATAAGGATCCAAACAAGGCTTTTGCCAATGTTTATTGTTAGGGGCCCACTATTCTTATCCTGTTTGTGGTAGTGCCATGGCAACCGTTGTTGGGTCTAACATGGCAACAAGGGCAATTCAAAATGGCGGGGAGCTGAGGATAAATTTGTTATCCTTGTTGTGAAAATGGTTTACGGCCGATGTATGCTTTCACCCAGCTGTATTGTACTTGGCCTACCTTCCTGTGCAATACAACTGGCGTCTTGAAGACATCATGCTGTATACCATTTTCACAAGGAGGACTAACATTCTCCATGGCATATCTGTAGTTAGAAAGAGGTAATGGGGTAAACCCTCTCAAAATAACCGACAATCAACTTACCTGGGAGCACTTTGGTGTCATTTAATTTCTGCACGGTCCTTTCCAGTAGGCGGCGCCCTCTATTGAGAGTTTTGAGAAACTGTTCTTCTTCCTCGTTGATTATGTCTTTAACTTGCTGCGGGTCCTTCAGTACCTCGGGGAAACCATCGCCCTGGAGAGACAAAATAGTATTACCATGTTTTCAACCTTGAGCTTTGGCGGCCGTCTCCAAAGAAATACAGAAATATACATATACTACAAGGCTAATAGACCTCATAAAAAACGTCTTTCACCCATATATTGATAACGATTCCCCACTTGGGAGTCATCTCAGCAAACTAAATTTCTAAACTTTCTATAGGAGCATGCCCCCACACCCTAAAGTGCAGGCATGGGGTCAATTACTTTCGAAAGTAATATATTACAATTACAATTACTTTGTATTGGCCCTATTACAATTACAATTACTTTTGAAAATCACCATCCCTATTACAATTACTTTTGAAATGTAATATATTACAATTACTTATTACTTTTCTAGCTATGTACAGTGAATGTGACCCTTTGTAAAAATGTCATAACTTAACTGTATTTCTATAATCCCACAAAGATTACTTACCCCAGTAATGATAAATATTTTGTCTACCATACACAAGGTGGACACTGCTTTGTTTAAATACCTTGTTGACAAGAAAATATGTTTACTTTACGCAGGAGTTCATCTAATAAAGGGTTAATCTGAATCAAAGATACTGATTAATGAAGGCAAACAGGGGTGTCCTAGTATTTAAGTCCTGGAGCAAAGACTAATGCACACATCCCTCAGTAATTCAGTATAGAACACATGTGCACCTCACATTCACAAAATGATTTAGAAAATGTTCCACCCAAGTAGGTCTGCTATACATTTGACAATAAGAGAGTATGTGTAGCTTAGGGCAGGCCTCTTGAAAACCTAAAGCCTACAGAGGTGTTTAAATTAAAAGAGATATTGAAAAATACCAAACCCACGATACTTTATACAGTATAATCTGATAAACAACTCGCTCACCCATTCAAAAAGCCTTTCAAATGAGCATAACATTTGGTCTCCTTGAGTTCAGAGTATGTTCAAAAATCCCTATGTACAAGCATTTGCAGGTGAGGATTGACAGTGTCTGTGGCTACAGGAAGTTATAATTGCAATTTTAATCACCTGGGGTTTCATCGACCTAGATCATTCATGGAAATGATGATACCCCTAAGTCTTGAAGTCTACCAGTTCCAACTGGAAATCCACATATAATTATTCATATCTCATAATAACTATTTGTCACATACATATAGTCAGAAATAAGCTGGAATGTATCTTGAGCAAGTTGTTTGTACATAGGAGACCATCTAGTCATTTAAGTATTAAATAACACAATATGACAAAGGGATCATTACAAAGTCACCATGATCTAGAGCACAACTGCTGAAATGTCCCTAATGAGGTTTGATGATATTGTTTAAAAGGTGAATATGAAGGCTATGAAACAGCTTGCAGGTAGCCTTTAAAGCCTCAAGGAGAAGCATTCTGAGAAATAACTCATACATTTTGGGGATGTCTTGAGGGGTGATTTTTGAGGGTTAGAGTGTCCACATAACTCTGACACCCTGCTGTCTTAAACCCTGTAGGCAAGGCATCCATACTTATCCTATGAGAGGAATTGAGAATAAGGATGGGCAGCTTTAATCTTAGAGCCTTCTAGTTCTCACTCATTGGGGATTCTACAGCTCTTTGCACTCAGTTCCATTGTACACCTAATGGCAGCTATTCTTATCTTTATCAAATTGCAATTAAATCAACTTCCTTTGGCCTCTGACCTAGATTGAAGTACCTAGACCTTGGCAGTAAGACAACATTACCCTTTAGGAGATGCAGTGAATAAATTCTACTGTCTTTCAGATGAATTACTAAACCTTTTCACAGACTTGTTACTGAAATCAATCCTTCACTTCAAATTGAGACAAGGAGTGACACTCCTGTATCTGTATGGATAGGACTATGGAGTCATATGGAAAAGTGACTTGTTTACTGTACAGTTGATTTTTTGGTCATAAATGGGGAAAGTAATAGAGAAGTAATAGAAAATTACTTATTACTTTTGGGGTCAGTCTATTACAATCACTTATTACTTGAAGATTTTGACTATCTATTACTTATTACAGGCTATTACTTTGAAAATCGGTCTATTACCTATTACTTTTCTATTACCTATTACTTATTACCCCATGTCTGGTTAACATCCATATACCCTGTCCACCATTGTTAGAGTGTTCTCTCATAACATGAATTACACTGTCCAGTCCATTTGGCTTGTACAATTAACCCATTGAGACCTGACAAAACTGCTCACAAATTGCAATTATGTGAGTGGACATGTACATTATCCACACTCTCAGGACACCATTGTTTAAGTTTTTCTTTTACCATGAATTATAGTGCTCAGGCACATCTGAATCAATAAGGCATTTAATGAATAGATAGATTACCACTGTGACCTTTACAAACATTCTTCTTAAGACATGAGAATATAATATTAACTTAAAATCCACAATTATCATTGCTTAACTGGTGTTCTGACATGAATCACATAGGTCAGGTACTTTAGAACAGATCAGGACTGACAATGAATCTGATAATTAGTAACCATATATGACCTGTATGTAGTCATTGAGAGTTTACGCTTACATTGAGATTAAGCTACTATGCATTTCCTAGCAGTATTTTGACTATTTTGATGGGGAAAGAAAACTAATTTTATACTTTGTGCTTTATGTCATTCAGTTTCTGGCAAATTAAGTGCCAGAAATGCCAGAAACCTATTTCTGGCAGGACGCCAGAAACCCCTTTCTGGCAAGGTATAAACCGTCCTTCGGCGTAAATTGCCAACCCTGCTGTTAGGTCACATTACTAGCGACTAGTGATAGGACTCGCCCAAATTTTCTTACCTGAGCGCTCGCCCAAATTTTCGAACGAGTGCTCGAGTTTTTCCGAGTTTCACCCCGCCAAAATGGAGGTCCCGGATGTGCGCACATATAGATGAGCATTGGTTTGTTTTGATTTTTCGTTGCACAACAAAACATTTATTTCGTTATTTATCATATTATTTCATATATAACGGATGAATAACAACAGAAGACGGAGTAGGTGTACACATATAACTTTATTTCATGGCGGAGTTGAAAACGAGCGTGTTTTCAACAATATCCGAGCGCTCGTCAAAATTCAAGTTAAAATTTTCTGACTCGAGCGCTCGGTTGGGGCTTCAGTTTGAGCGATTACTCGAGCTTTCAAATAATCGTATCATCACAACTAGTGACCAACAGCAACAGTACAGATAAATGAGATTTCGTGCAGACTCAGCGTGTACAATGTACACTGTACATAAATAAAGCAATTTGGGAATACTTTTGAACTCTTCCAACAAACAGTTATCAACATCAAAATTCTCTGATTTGAGGGAGGTCTGAAATCAAGCAATATCAGTGACAAAAATTAGGTCAATCAAAATTGGCTGAGTGACAGCAAGAGGATGTTGACTCTCAGGATCTGGGCTTTAGCCCGCAGGATATCAAGGCATCGCCCAAACAAATAAACAAGCAAAACACCTTCTAATTGTGGTTAGAATTACAAAATTTTGGCAATCCCATGCAAATTGAATTTTTTTACTTCAATCAAAGTATAGAAATCTTGAAATTTCAGAGTGAGAACTAGATCTTTATAGGCAGAAATTACATAGACAAGTAGCAGGCAGATAAAGATGTGTGAGCTGGGTTGCAAGTCACAGCAGGGAATTAAATAATATACCCTGCTTGCAGCCAATAGACATTCTCTGTTTTCTTCAGGGCTGTCCTTAATGACCTGACTGCCACACTGATTACACTACAGGCGTGTCAGTGGCGCTGAACAACAATCAATGGCCCATGGCAGTGGCGGATCCCCCCTTTGCTGGGGAGTAACTTTGCACCACTACGCCACCTGTGGAAAAACAGCAGAACTAATTGTTTTTCTAGCCTCGGCCACCAGTTCCAATTGCAATTGTTTCCTTGTCTTTTGTTTCGCCAGGCCTTGAGAGGGCAACAAGGTGATTGGTGTCCGACAGGATTGCCCCTGAGGGGATGATTGTCTTTGAAGCATACCTAACCACATTTCAGCTTAGAATGTGAGGGGGGTTCGTAGACTTCTCAAACTTCTAGATTATTTGATTCCTCCTAAGCCTTTTGGAGAATACCTAACCACCACCAGCCAATAATGACCTCACAGGCTCACACAGAGGGTCCCTGCCAGACATAACAAGAAAATAAGATTGATCTACAGTATCTAAAGTTTAAAAAAAGTCTCTAATCTACCATTCAGCATACACAATGATTGTAAAACACATAATTGTGCTGTCACCTTAGAAAAGGTTCGGGAAACGTGAAAAAAAATCCAATTTCAGGAGTACATATATCCTCAGAAAATAGAAAAAGGATAATGAATAACTTCTTTATTTATCTGTTTAACCTTATTATCAGAATTGAAATTATCCGTGTCTGTCTGAGATTTTGACTAGCACAGAACTGAAGGGGAAATGTACTGGATGGCTCTCATGACTGGTGTTAAGTCATATCACAAGTCAAAGGGTCTGTCTCAAATTGAACCCCTCCCTTCCCCGAAATATGGGGAATTCATATAAAATTTCTTAGTCAATAACATACTTTGTTACATCTCTAATGGAACCCCATGTTTAACTTTTTAGTTTTCTGCAGTTGACCCCTGGTGGTGTTTTCAGAAATCATTATTAGTGGCGCCATCAGTGTCACTGTTCGGAACTAAATTGAACCCCCCCTTCTCGAATCCTTGATCCGCCCCTGCATGGGGACTTATGTGATTGTATGGTAATTGGCACCCTGCAGCATCTCCCTTTTATCTAACTCTCAGACTGCCTCTGTTCTGAATCTGAGTCTTTACTGAGCTAACTCTATTTAGAGTATCACGCTCAGGGGGTGTGGCATGCGTTATTGCCTCTGGTTGGCCAGTTCCGATTTGAACTGGTTTATGGTGACAGCAGATTTGATAGAGTCTGGCAGGGTATTCCAGTCTTTAACCGTTCTGGGGAAGAAAGAGTTCGCAAAGACGTTGGTATTCGACGTGATTGGTCTGAAGTTGTTGCCGGAGGCACCCGCACGTGTTCTACTGGAGAGTTGTGTTACATAGTCTTCTGCTGGTATTGCTATCAAGTCATTTATTATTTTATAAAACATAGTGAGTCTAGCCTCTCTTCTTCTCAATTCTAGTGGAGACCAATTCAAGTCATTTAACATGTTGTGAACACTCGATTGTCTGCCATAATTTTGAGCCACAAATCTTGCCCCTCTCCTCTGGATCATTTCGATGTTATGTATATCCTTCTCGAGGTGGGGGTCCCACACTGAGCAGCTATATTCCACCATCGAGCGGACCAGTGAACAGAAGGATTGTTGCTTTATTTTCGAGGGACATTTCTTTAAGTTCCTTCTCAGAAACCCTAGTGTAGAGTTTGCTTTTGCGGTAATTTTGTTTATGTGATCACTCCATTTCAAGTCCTCACTGATGATTACTCCTAGATAAGGGCTGTGCGGTACCTGTTTTAAGACGTGCCCGCAGAGGTCATACATATGCTCCAGAGGTTTTCTGGCTCTGGCAATTCGAAGGATGTAGCACTTCTGGGCATTAAAACGCATACCCCACGTTTCTGCCCACTGTTCCAGAGCTTTCAGATCTTTCTGCAGATCAATTTGATCTTGTATGTTCCTAATTGCACGGTATAACAGACAGTCATCCGCGAATAGTCGGACCCGGGATTTAACTTGGTCAGGGAGGTCATTAATAAAACATAAGAACAAGAGCGGCCCTAATACAGTTCCTTGAGGGACTCCAGACACGACCCTAGCACTACTTGAGGATTCCCCGTCAACTACGACACACTGGTTCCTGTCTAGAAGGAACGACGCGATCCACGAGTTGATCTTCCCGGTTATGCCGTAGTGATTGAGTTTATGTAGTAGGCGTTTGTGTGGCACAGTGTCAAACGCCTTACTGAAATCCAGTATGGCCACGTCGGTCTGTACCTTACGGTCGTGATTATTCATAAGGTCGTGAAGTGTGATGATTAGTTGCGATTCGCAGGAATGGCCTGAACGGAATCCATGTTGGAATGAAGTAAGAATATTGTAGCTTTCTAGATGATCTAGGATGTGTTTACATATAATATGTTCTAGTAGTTTACACAAAACACAAGTTAGGGAGACGGGCCTATAGTTCACTGCTTCATGCCTGCTCCCTTTTTTGAAAACAGGTGAAACGTTAGCATTTTTCCAGTCTTGGGGTAAATTGCTTGTTGCAATTGATTGTTGGAATATGGCTGTGATAGCAGGTGCAATCTCAACTGCCGTCTCTTTGAGGATCCGGTTTGGCAAAGCATCTGGCCCACTGGCCTTGTTTACTTTTAAAGAGTTAAGTAATTTTGTAACCCCACTAACTGTGATGTTAAGTGGTCCAATGCTAGGGAACTGATTCCCTGCTACCTCGGGTAACTTGTCTGAGCTGTCCTGAGTAAATACTGAACAAAACTGATGGTTCAAAAGTTCAGCTTTTGATTTACTGTCTGAGTGGAGTTGCCCCATGTTTTTTATGGGAGAGACACCTATATTATCCTGTTTACGTGATTTGATATAGCGCCAAAACGGTTTTACATTATTGTCCTGCATTGCTGTCTCAATAACATTGTTTATGTAGTCCCATTGGGCATTTCTCATTGCTTTTTGGCTTGAGGATTTATGTTTTTTGTATACCGCCCAGTCATGATCTTTTTTGGATTTCTTGGCTTTCTGATACAGTTTGTGTTTTTTCTTAATAATGCGTCTGAGTTTTGTGGTCATCCATGGCAAGTTAGATCTCGATGTTGCTAATTTTGAGGGGATAATGTCTTTCATTAAGTTATGGATTCCATTTTTGAAGAGTTCCCAGTTTTCATTTACTGATCTGGTGTTTACTGTTTCAGCAATGTGGTTAGCCATTTCGGTTACTTTTAGTTTAAAAGTCTGCCAATCTGTTTTTTGATAGAGAAATATCTTCCTAGGCTTACGTTTATTATAAACGGGTTTAATCTCCTGATCTGCAACAACCATCTCATGGTCTGTTGAGATGATAGCTCGCGTAGTAAGTCGGCCGAAGGCCGGCTCAGCGTAGCGAGCATTTACGGTATAGGATGTCAACAATGCTATTGTCAATGGAAGTATATACTGAGGCCTAGAAAACGGTGTCCGCACTTCCGTCAACACTTCTGTCTGTTCGTCTCTTTGTCTCGCTCGCTCGATAACCTCGCGGGAAATGAGCACAACTTTTTGCTTTAAGAGCACATTTTGCCGCCAGATCGTTTCATGTTTTAAATATTTCTTAATCAAATAATAAATTTGGATTGTTTCCTTTAAATTGTGTCAAAATAGCGTTTTGGTCGCCGACTATCGTGCAACACACGCCGAACTATGCAACAACTGAAACATACATGCTCACGTGCGACAAATGCTGACGTTTTGAAATGACGTCATGTTACGATGGAATTCCGCGGATTCAAAAGTCGTGACTTCGATGTTCACGGTAAAAATTACTTTACTCGTCTTTCCGTGAATTGATTTCAATGCAGTTTAAATCGCTACAACCGCCACAAATAATTCTACGTCTCGTAATTCAAGTTGACATTTGTCGTGAAATGACGATTTTGCAACAGGTTGAAGTCGTAGTAATTTTTATGCCATATTTTCGGTCAATCGCTTCGCATACTGTGTCTGGTTATTGCACATATATGGAGCTCATATGAAGGGGCTTCAAATATGTTTCAGCGAAGTTCAAGTAAAGAATGACGTCACGGATAACAATAACAAACACTTTGTGACTGCATTTTAAGGGGAATGCAGAAATATCATCGAGCTACGCGAGCATTTAAAGCTTTGCTTTCTCATCATATTACATGTTTAATTTTCATCTAAACACAAGCCTATCTGCCTAAAATAGACACCCAGATTTGAGAATGTCTATATTTTGGAGAGCCAGAAGGTGGTCAGCTAATGCTTCAATCAACAGCCCTAACCCGGAAGCCGGAAATGAACATCGGCATGCACACAGATTTATCATGAACGTAGGAGTGTTTCCAAAAACACCATCAGAGTCTGTAGTCACAGATATTATTGACAAGACTGAAGTCCGCAGTCAGGATCATACGATTCTAATGTGTTTATTTTAAGCGAGACCAGCAGTGTATTCAACACGATGAAATAAACTATGAAATAACCAAATCAGAGAATGTTAAGCATCAGAAAACTTACCGATTTGCAACTAACTTTTACACCAATCCTTTATTTCCTGGATTGAAGCCGGTCACGTGATCAATTTGCAGCCGACTTGAGGAAGTATCTGCGGCCGGTGTCACACCCCTACACATATTATCATTGTGACGTGCCAAAATATAAACTGGTGGATTAAAAATGGATACGGACACTTCATATAGTGATTTGGTTATTTCGCAGCCGTTTAAAGCATTTAATCGATAATGAATTGACTATCACAGATGAGTAAAACATATCTGAGTAAGCTGCACTGTGTCAATAGATGGCGCCACTCACTAAATGTCCCCATACACTGGCATACAGGGCAAGAAATAGGGGCACGATTTTGTGTAGCAAATTTGGATGCTCTTGGCCCAGAAATATAACTAAGCTTCGTGAAATTGCTACCTTTAACAATTTATTACTTTTCCAATCGCACATGTACTACCTTGATGGAAATCACAACATTACATTGCAAGCTACATTTATAAAATCTCTACGTTTTCCAAAATCGCTTCCCTTAGGCAATCCCTACCAAAGTATCCACTACTTCATAAAATCACTTCCTTTTCCAAAATTGCTACCTTAAGGCAATCCCTAGCTTATAGTACTCACTACTTTAAAATAAAATACTACTTTTTCCAAAATTGCTACCTTTACTAGGCAATCCCTACCTGATAGTATTCACTACTTTATAAAATCACTACCTTTGATTAAGTAATGATGACTAATAATATAATGTAGGGATTGCCTAAAGGTAGCAATTTTGGAAAAGTAGGTGAAAGACAAGGTGAAATCTATTCTCCTCTGTTGTTTGCTATTTTTCTAAATGACATCAGAGACTTTAGAATCTGCCTGATGACATGGAAGGTATTTTTTAGATAGCGCAATGGAGGTACTTCATTGAAATTAGTTGAAAAACTTGACAAAGCAGAAATGGGGAAGTCAATACCTTCTTAACCGTTCTGAGACTGAGACTAGGCCTACTTTCATCCAAAGCACAAGGACGCAAAGATGTGTGTTGGTATTCGTTGGATAGCTCTCGCTGAGTACCCTCAGATGAGTACCCAATTGTGCCAGAGTGTCAGTCATTTTATTTTAGGTTTTTTGCATCATTTGTATTGGCCAAATTAGCCACCACCAGCATAAGGGTTAAAATAAAACTCTTGTACTCATGCCCGCCGATGACACAATATTATTGGCTGATATTAATGAAATGGACATACAGAAACTTCTTGACTCCCTCTATGCCTTTGGGAACATTATACAACCTTTGGGAACATTATACAAATATGACATCTCAGTGGTGGTAACATGATGGAACGGATCCACGAGGGAGGATGGTTTTCCCGAGGGCGAAGACTGATGGAAACGATCCTCAGATTACCGCCACAATTAAGTTACTTACCCGCACCTGAGATGAGGGGATGTATTTCTCTGCCCGCACCAGTTTTGTTTTCGATTGTTGGGACGTGCCATTGTTGCGTATATTACGGGAGTCAGGCATGAGTGGCATGAGCGTCAGGGATAAATGGGGTATTTATCGCGCCGTAGCGTACTGTTGAGGGATATGGCAATTACTTTTCCGCCCAGCATACAAAAGCAACAACATTTTCTGTAATAAAAGTTTGACTGACTACCATATGTTTGCGTGAGAGGGTGGATAAATTACGCTGTTATGCAGTGCTGTTCGCCATTCAAGTTAAGGTCTTATGACACTTTTCGAAATTTCAGTTTGATTTTGCTGAAACTGCATGATGAAAACAACTTTTACTCACAGGTCATCGACTGGTTGTTGTTTTTTTTACTGATTTTTGAAAGGGTATTGTAATTCATGTCATGAACGTCTCATTCTCCCTAACTGGTACGTATCCTTCTTTGCTAAATGTATCCCTTCAGAGATAATCTAACTGCCTAAAATACTGGTCTGCCATGTTGAAATTATCTTTTTGGTGTTATATAGGAATTACGGGGCTAAACCAAGGAATTCAAGAAACAATTGTTAAGCCCAGAATTGGTATAAGTCAGAATTGTATTTTCACCAATATCTGTCTAAACTTTCAATACAGTGCTCTTAACAAGAAGACATTAAGAAAATGACGGGTCATCAGGTCAGTTTTTGCAACACAGATGGTTAAAGGTTGTGAAATGGGACTTTTAGTGCAGATTTCCATAAGATGGAATTAAAGAGTTACCCTATTGGTTACGTATTTGCTCATTCTTACATAAGATATTGTTTAGCAAGAGAACCCCATTTTAAACATAGCTGATTGATCAAACACATTTTCTGAAAATGGGTCAAATCATCAAATACTATGAATATGAAAATCATTGTATCCAAAGCATTCAGTGTCAAAACCTGTCCCTTAGGGTACCATTTAGAATAGGCAGGTATAGTCATGATGTCATATGTTTGATAAAGTCGGTTTTTGTACCGATTTCTTTTCAAAATTGGTGGTAGTGTCAGGGAAAAATAAAGGAAAATATGATATGTTTTTCGTTTGTCCAATACTCAAAAGGTGTCTCTGGAATAGAGTATTGTACGACCTTAAAGTGTAACTCCACCTTCAAAATTAAAAAAGATATGTTGTAGAGCTCAATCTCACCTTTCATAGGACACCTTGATTACAATTGTACTCAGCAGGTAAACTGAGATAATACCATTTAAAGGTAACTTTATGGGGGCTGCCATGTTTGCTCAGATCTACTCCAATAACTACATGCAAATTTACTTTTATAAAGATTGGCACGAACAACCCAGAATGAACAGAAAATAAAAAAAATGCGCGACTTGGCAGCCCTTTTTCTCTCAAATGTTCACTTTTCAAATACTGTATCTCAAATTTGTCTCTAGCAAATAAGAAATCGACCAAACAGCCAATTTCTTTTTACATTTCCTCTAGTTTTGTCCCACAATGTATAACATATCCAAAAATTACAAAATTCTAAGGGCAAAAAAACACTGGTGCGGGCATCCTTAATTACTGAAACAAAGAGATTTATGGCAAGAAGGACAACATTTGCTTCCTATACACTTCACCATGGTAACACTGTGTAAAATGTACGCCAGAGAATCTCATTTCCAAAGTGGCTCAGGGGTGTCGCATCTGCACTAAATAGAGAAAGACTTCTCGGTGATGAAAGGTTCTATTCATATTCATATTCGTTCATACCCTATCTGGAACAGGGACACATGGCTAGCCTACTACTAAAGCCATTTCACCCCCCCCCCCCCCCCCCTAGCGGTCATAGGCTTTATACTAAGTTTGTAATATCTCTTAGCAAAAGTAAATTATTTTTGAAACTTATTTTGAGAATGAACATTCGTGAGAAGTCAACCTACAACTCTTTAAGAAACATTTCTTACCTTTTGCGCCATTCCCAAAGTTATTTTTGGTAAAAAATTTGGCTTGACTAATGGCAGAAATTTGAATTTTGAATGATATGCCACGCCTGTAATTATTCAAAAATGGATCCCAACGACAAAATCACCACTGGTTTTACCAATTGACCGATGGTGGCAGTTGACAAAAGACTACCTGAGGCCGACTGTCGCAAAAGTTAACATGTCTGGCCAGCGAAAGCTTTGACATAAATGATAATTACTTGAAATTTATGTTTTTGTATACTTCATTTTACATGTACAATACAGGGCATAAAATATAAAGTTAATGCTTGTCTATTGTGCAAGCACGAAAATGAAACGGATGGTGTCATTGTGTTTGATTATCAAATCTGTCACGGCAAATTTAGTATGACTTCGTCATTTGACGTTTATAGTTGTTGTCATGTAGACATACTTGAAATGCACTGCACAAGGCCAATGTAAAGCAGTCAGACTATTTGCTAAGTGGGCGATTTATGTAGGGAAAAAATGGTATTTTATGGTCGTCTTACAGTCAGGGTCATTTCAACAATATTGCTATTATTTCCAGTACACTATTGAGCCATTCTTTGCGTAAATCATTACCAAAAAGTAGTACTCACACGCACGGTGTCACACGGATAGACGATAAAATATGAATGACAAAACAGTGTTGCTATCATGATTCCAATATACTTTAATAATATGGAAATAAAGGTGATCTGGTTCGTTTAAGCCTCGATGCCATTGTTTGCGTAAATCATAACCAAAATAGCACTCACAATGCAATAGATAGACGGCATGACAAAATTCAAATAACAAAACAGCGTTACTATCATGATTCCAATATACTATAATAAAACGGAAATATAGGTGACCCGTTTCGTCTAAGCTTTCAATGTTAATGATAGAATACGAATTTATAAGCAGGAATGCATTTTATTCATCTGCAGTATATGTTTCAATGACTTCGTCTGAGTCGGCGCATGACGCGTCACTTTTGCTATTCCATGAATTGCCGAGTGAAGGCGTACTTTCCTGTGACACTGACGTATTTGGCGAGTCTGGGGGTAAATTTGTGTCAACTTCTAATGATAATTTCTTGTTGAGAATATCGCTGTAGAATTGAATGACGCTTTTCCCCGACGTTGTTTCGTTTTCGGTTTCTAGATAGCTGTACCTTCTATGAGATGGATTTTGTGGAAGTGACAACGGATCGACAATATGAGCAAAGGCATCAGTGTTATTTAGGTCTTCTTTGTCATCTAGCAATTTTGGGGTGCCATCTATATTTGGCGTTTCTATCATAGGCAATGGCGATTCGGGATATGTTATTTCAGGCGTAGGCAAAGGACTACCCGGCGTAGGAACAGCAAAGGAGACGTCAATGACGTTATCGCTATAGACGCCATGGGCGCTGGCGGCTACTGGACCTGCACCTAAATACGTCCCTCCGTCGGTGGTCAAGGGTGCTGCAATCCCTTGGGCGTCATCTTGGGTAGACGGACATACCCTAATCATAGACTTATCAATGCCTTCACTGTAGCTTTCTTGAAAGACACCGGTGAACGAAGGAATTGGCTCTTTGAGTTTGGACAACACCAAAGCTGACCATTTGCTCGGAGGAGCGTCACGGCGGCGTATTTTACGTAACGCTGCGGGGAAAAAGGTTTCATAGAATTTCGGCATGTCATGGTCGTCAAATGTAGTGTAGCTGTATTTGCGCAAGAGCCACACCTCTTCTGTTGGTTGTTTCGTGCAGCCGACCGCAAGGGGACGCCGTAGTAGTTGTTGCGGTAGATCTCTTAATTCCTTCCGTCCTGGACGTTTTTCTGGCACGGAAGATGGGGATGAACGCTTTGGTGTCTTAGGTGGGCAAAGTAATTTAATTTCGGGACTAACCCGATCGAGATTTGATACCTCAGGCAGGAGATTTTCGTTAAAATAATGTTTGAATGGTTCATTTTGCGCCCTTTGAATTGAAGTATATCTGTTCTGGACAGAAATTTTTGCTCGTTTAGTAGGCCTCGGGAGGGTTTTCATTTTATCTTGCCGAATTCTATGTAGCACGTCTGCGAAGTCTGAATCTGCAAAACATGATTTAAAAGAATAGAGGTTACTCAAAAAAGGAAAATGTTGAAAATATATGAGAGAGTGATTCCGTATTGAAATGTTATGTTGAACCATTAGATGATGGACTATTCATTTGGATGGCTACTAGGGAAGTATTGTTGCCGATTTCTTCGTCATAGGGTTAGGCGTATACTAATTTCTCGATACTTTAGCTATCGAGTTGTAAGAACATGGAAATTATTTCTATAAAACCCATTTTGAAAATAGTACCACTTAGAGAACATTCCAAGAACAACTATCAGGACAATCAGGCAGCTAGTCAAATCGACTGAAGTAAACAAATTTGAACATAACAATTTTCACAAAAAATGTCTGTTTAGTTGTGCATACAAGCATTTTACCTCGGCCGATTTTGAAGTGAATATGTAATTTCGTTTACTTGCACTATTTGTTTTTTTACTTATTAAGGCTAACTTGTTATTGGTGATGGAGGAAAATGAGATGCAGAGGAGTGGAAACTGGGACCACGTGGATATTGGGACGGCGCCCAACCGAAAATGTTGGTCCAGTAATTATCGAAAGCCCCTTTTCAATAGCCATTTAAATAACATAGATAGATGCTCTGTCATTGGATAAATGCTTTTTCAGTGTTAAAAGGCATACTCTTTCAATTCTTTGATTTGTCTTTGGCCTAGCATCTTGGATGGGTCGCTATTTCAATTTCAACGGTTTAATGAGACAATGTATGTCCTTGCGAAATATTTTAGAATATCAAAATCAGATCCACACATCCCCATTCTTTTATAAGGCGAGCAGGGTGCCACGCCAGCTTAGGGATCCCCGGGAGGTGCCATTTAAGCTATCAACCATGGTAGACATGTATGAAAACAGAACAGAAACTTGCACTTTTTTCTTTCTTTTTTTTGGAGCCTGACAGAAAATTTCTAACCCACTTTCGTCCATAAGACACCAACGTCGACTTTTTCTGTCTGACAGAATTCTTTTCCAAAAAAAAGCTCGTAAGACAAGTAATTAAATTGGAGTGGCTTAAGATACAAATAATATAAAATAAGATATATGAACAAAATGATAAAAGGTAACTTTTCATTTATGGAAGTGTATACCTGATACGCGAATCGCATGATCGTTGAAAAATCTGTTTTTGTACATCATGTTCCATCGTTTTAGATCCGCCTTACTTGCCGACTCGACGTCAATCTCCAGAGGGTCCCTAAGTCGCACCCTACGAGTTGCAGCGGCCATGCCTTCAATCCTAACTCTTCCTTCCCCAAGCTACGTCACCCCAAAATGCATCCCTCTCTCTCATGTATCACTGGCGATTAGTAAATAGCAGGATGAGATGGTGAGCATCCATTGAAATTGCTCAAAGCCCTTTGAAGTCGTTGCCAAGCAACACTGAGCTGTGGTCTATTTTTAACGTTTACGTCACTGACACACTAGTGGTATACATTGTGACGCCATAGAAGGGCCGTTGCCATATAATGGCACATTGTTGCCACTCGGTTATCAAACCCTTCTTCAATTCTTGTCTTTGTCAATGTTCGGATTTGGAGATAGAGGAATGTAAGATTGCGCCGGGAGTTTGTTTCTTTTTCAATTTCATAGAGTTTTCTTTCAATTGCTTGACAACAATGGCCATTGTGAGTACAGAGTTGTTATTATTGTAGCAAATTCCCCGCCAATGGAGAATATGCATCATTTCAGAAAGGATACGGAACCAATATTCATAGTATTGGAATGTGTAAGCTATCAGCCATGGTAGACATGTATGAAAACAGAACAGAAAAGCATTTGTCATTAACCGTTCAATATTGTTTGTTTCTATTTATTATGAAGATTATACCATTTTTTTTCAAATTTGAATAAATTTCCGTGAATTCGGGCTATGTCTCTTTCTTGTGTGTAACCTCTTTTTAAACAATTTTGTAGGTGAAAGATATTTAGTCTTTTGCAGCTCGTTGTTCTATGAAGTGTATAAACAGACTGCTTTATAAAATACTAATACTTATAGATTTTTTGTTTTCTAAATCATCTACTATCACTACAGAAACCAATAGGCCTCATGAAAGTGATCAACTGAAAATCAACAATATACATTTTGTGTTCATTCATACTGTATGAATTTTCAACAATCAATAAACTTACTTTTTATAAATGTATACATGAGGATAACACAACTAACATAACTTTCCAAAACATTAATTATTGCATTACTCAACGGCTATTGCAAAGACCGACAATGTGCCAAATTGTGACGTCACAGCACTTAAAGTTTACGTCACGGATATGAAAATGACAAAAACAATTATGACTTCCTAGAATAACTGTACTGGTAGCTGCTACTGTGATAAAGAAAGTATCAATAATTCAGGTCACTTGTTTCAAGGATGCATTCTCCAGCCTTATATTTGTCAAATATATTATTCATATTCAGATAAGTTTTAAGTAAGAGTAAATGCAAACAATTGGGGAAGTGCGAATTAATGTCGGCTACCTCACCAACCACGGTGTTATGTTCTACAGATAGCCAAATTCGGGCAACTTTGGATATTTACACTTCTTTGGATTCTAGGTTGCTCGTATGTAACAATAAAAAGGCCAACATCAGTTAATATAGAAGAGTTAAGTGTGTACTTGGTCAATTGAAATTGCTTTCGTTCTCTTAGGACAAAAATAAATAAAATTTTGTGATACATTTTTTATACAGAAAATCATAGTTTCTTTAAAATTTGGAGCAATTTTGAGTCAATATATGTGAAAAAACGCAGTCTTCATTTGCTCTCGACAAATCCAAAAACATTATGGGCATTCTAGGCGAAATTTTGTGCTACATACTTCGACCATCAAGGTACATAGATTGATTATTTCCAAAAGATTGCGACAATGACGTAATGTAATGACCGTAATGTAAGTGCAACAATAGGGTAATCCCTTTGTTGGTTCAAAATTGAGAGCTTTCGATGAAAATGGTTGCAGTGAATTGAATTGAATTGATAAATTAACATCTTCATCAAATATTTTGTAATATATATCAAGAACTAATTCCAAACTCCTCGAAAATAAACTTTATCATGCCAAGGATAAGTCCAACATGTAAAAAATGAATGATTAAAGACACTTGGACCGAGTCATTTTTGAAAAACTATATCGACTACCATAAAATAGGGACAATGTTAGACCTATTTAATGTATCACAAACCAATTTTTGTATATTTTCTCAAAATCGCAATAAAAAATCTAAGCTAAAATATACAGAGAATACCTTTGGGGGATCTGAAAGTGGTCGTTCACAGCAAATGGTCGTTTAAGAGAAGTGGTCGTTTGCGCAAGTTTGAGTGTACATGTATGAACTTGTAATCCATCTTAGTTAAGTGGGCGTTCTGACCCCCTGCTGCGAGACAAAAATGATTTAATTGAAAAAATAACATTTTACATTTTCCTCAATAAAACTGAAATTTAAGAAAAGATAAATCAATTAGCATTGTGTGGTAGCTAACAAGGTCTTCTTTCAATAAATGTATCGTTTACTAGGTGTTACAACCCCCTACAAGCTGTCAATGAAGAAAATGCTAGCTAATGTCCTTAGTGCTGGACCCACCTTAAAATTACAGTGATAGAAAAAAAAATTGTGGTTTGGAAGTGAGTGCGATGAAATCTTAGACAAATATTTGGAAGGATTTGACCTGAGTGCAGCACTAATTACACTGTAGAGGCTGAAAGACAGCTGCAACTGTCACACTGCGTATGGGACGTATGGGACGTATGGGACTTAATCTCTCTGAAAAAAGTTTTTGGGAGGATTAGGCCCATTTTGAGCAATACAGTACAAACCCAATACACTAAAACAGCAAATGTTGTGTTTATTTTTACCATAAAATACATATTCTGTACAAAAACAAGTCCTGATGATCTGACATATAAGAAAATGTTTAAAAATGAAAATTATATGAAACCTTTGAAGAAACATTGATCATTCTGATATTAAGTAATATCCAATACCAAGTAAAATTCAAATCAAATGTTTTTGAAGACCTTTATTTACAGATATCTGCATATATGTCAGACCACTAGGGTACTCTGGCCAGTACGGCTTACACCATGACATGGACCAATTCATAAACAAGCGTTTAGGTGCTAATTCCTTCTTCCAATTCTCCTTGGTACACCTATACAGTGTCTAAGAAATACAGTATTTTTATATACAAGTTATAAGCTACATAGCAGCAGCAATTAGTTATCAAGTGCGTCTCTGAAGTCTTCAATATTACAATGACCAATGAGCAACACTGATGCAGGATGTTTCAAATCTTTACCAATCAAGATGTGAGGAGAAGCTATTCAAAAGGAATAGCAGTGTAAATTTCTATCAATCACACCAGCCACTTAAAGCAGCACTGACAGCCAAGGGTTCAGCCTGCTTTCTCTAACTACCGTCCAGAAATCTCTTACATACTGAATTTTGCGACGCATGAGGTCAACTCCTTCAGTAATAGGGATCTATGATGATCGAATGCTATCAGTTCTAGGAGTCAGAGAGCAAAATTGCACACAATGAAGACTGACATCACACATTTAGACCATCAAAGGGACCTTAAATTGTATATCGAAATATAACATTACAAGAAGTTTTACCTAAACATTAATTTCATCTTTTTGTTCTCACATGGCCATGGAAGTCAATTATAATTTTTTCAAATAAATGTCATAATTAACCTTTTTTTACTATAGAACCCTCAAGTTGTCAAATCAAATGACCATGAGAAAGAAAAGAAAAGCCTTTAAGTGTGGATTTACACAAAACTTGTATATGGTCTATAATCGCAAGACCCCATTTATAATTCCGCCATAGTTTGTTCTTGATTATCCCAAATAACTGAAAAGCTTTCTTTTTTGAAGAAAGGAAAAGGGAAGGAACATTAATAAGACAAAGTTTAATACATATAGCACCTGATAGTGAAGTTCCTTTCTCAAAGGCAAATGCACAGAACTATAATCATAATTCAATCAGAGATAAGAGAGAATAAAGACAGACAAATAAGACCAGATCTTGAATAAAAACCAAAAGTTTACATGAAAAGACATTTTTCAGCCTTTTTAAACCATATCCAACAACAAAGTACATACAAGGCCTTACTCGGATATATCTCCCCCATCATGTGATAGCAGCAATCACATAACATGCATAGGAGTAGCCTAGTAGTAATTTGATGTACCAAACGAGATCACACATGTCAATAATATAAGTGCCATGGTTATTTGCTTTACTTGCTCTGAGGGATTTTAAAGGATTTTACATTACTTTATATTGCAATCGTCATACACTTTTAATCAAAGGCACATGATTAATAGAGTATAGAAATACAATTTCAAAATGTACTTATTCCAATACATACATCAATACCTCAGGTGGAGCAGTGTAATTTCAAAAGATGCCTCTATGCCCCAAAAATTTGTACACTAACTGCACTTTCTGCTGTGCAAATCAAGGGTATTTCAGGTGGAAAAATTTTGGTGGCAAGAATCTTGGGTGGTAAATGAAAAATGACTTTCCTACATTTTGTTTCCTTATCGTTTTGCTGTCGTACAGCTTATTTCACTTCACCTATGAATCTCAATAGTACTGAAAGTATCAGCATTATTTTTGGACTTGATTCATGAGGAAATATTGCTAATTGCTTACTGGTTCAGTACTAGTGCCCAGAGATAAATCTTTGCAATTGTTATGAAACTTGGTAAGCTACCAATACACAATGCTAGGTAATATACATTTGCATGACAAATATTTAACCCATTAATGCTTACAAGTTCCTACAGAACTTTGAATCAAAGGGGCACTTCAGGTTCCAATGGGTTAACAACAATTACCAAAGCATGACAGGTAAAAAATACCTTTTTACTTTCCTTACTATTCTCCTTTTGTTAATTGACTTATACAATCATTTTACTACAACATTCACCCATCTTCACAATCAGATTCATGATAAGCTTCATTTTGCAACACTGCAGCAAAGTTTGTGAGGGAGGTGAGTGAAAAGTGTTGATATTTTGATCAAGGGAATTTGTGTTCAAGCTCATTTGAACCTGGAATACCCCTCAACCCATCTGCATCTGGAGCACAAACATGGTCTGACATCTTTATATAAAATTCATCAAATAGAGTAATATTTGAAAAATATTTCGAGGAGGATTATTAAACCCAACAGGAACAATAATCCATCACTAAATGATTCTTAACCCTTCCGATGCTGAGAGTATTTTTACAAGTATGCAAAGATTTTCGAAAACCATCTAGACCCTGTCATGATGGTATATATTAGATAACTCTCACTGAGAACCCTCATATGAGCACCCACATGCCAGGGTTTCAATCATTTCTCAGGTTTTTTGCATCATTTGGAATTGGCCAAATTAGCCACCAGCAGCATAAGGGTTAAAATGTTGCTTGGGAATCACAATATTTCTGTATGTGTCAGACTATGTGGTAGCTCAAAATGTGAATGGGTTAAAACAACACTCAACAGGATTGAAAAGTGTAACATATAATAAAGACATTCAATTACTGTTCTAAATGTGTTGGCGGACCAGGCATTTTACATGACCACATGCAAAATGCCATCTGGATGTCTGGGCATATTTCAGCTGACACACCTGTGACGTCACAGCTAAAGAAAACTATGCCCCACAGATAAGTGGGTTATGGATTTCTGTGGATAACTATCTTGACTGTGCACCCGGGCAACTGCGCTACCAGTTGCTGGCTGGCGAATGGTGGACTGATACAGGAATTGAATATCTTTACTGTACTGGACTAAACTGAAACAAATGTCAAGCTGGTAGGTGGCTCCGCTCAGCCTTTACGAAGAAATGTTAGAACATTTTGTGACACACATAAACTAACTTGTCCTGTGGTACAAGTGTGTTTAATCATTGGTCTACAACCTAGGGTCTACCATGTAATTAGCACATTCTAACCACATAACCACCACATTCTAACCACATAACCACCACATTCTAACCACATAACCACAACATTCTAACCACACATCATGGAAGATGTATGGCAGACCCGTGGTAAAAAAATTGGTGGTAATGGTCAACCACTTGTCTGCCATGGGTCTACCACTGATATGTGGTCAGAAACTGAAACATCAACCCGTTTTTGCCACTGATCCAGTGATAGACCCATGGCAGACCTGTGGTTCAATGGAAGCTTTTTTGCTAGGGCGCATTACACACCACCTTGTCTTGTTCTCTGCAGCATCTGTTCCACCTGCTTCTTAAGGTTCTTGTGAAGCAACCGCAGACTCTCCTGGAAATAAAAGGGAAACTTTAAACATGGCAAGTACACTTGAGATCTACTGATAATTAGAGCACCTAAGGGGTCTGTAAGGCTGAAGGTTGTTACATTGGTGAATCATGATGGATATAAAACTCAATATCAAAAAGAAAAGAGGTGATTTAAGTATTAGATATGAAAATCTTTTCTGAATATTGTTTGTCATATAACAATTAATCATATGTTATGGTATTATTTTTTTAAAGATGACATAAGGGATGTATTTGAAAGCTGACAAGTTGAAAGATCAGCATGTCATTCAATGCATTTATTGCATTATGAGTGGCCTATTACTGACAGACACCAATGCCATTTAGCAACTGATTGTTATAAGATTACTTACATTTTCACTGGTGAGCTGTGTGAATTCTTCTAAGAGCTGTGTGCTGCTGTGCTGGCTGTATTCATCCATTTGCTTATTATATCTCTCAAGTTCTACCCTTTAATAACAAAAATGATATTGCATGTTATTATCAAGAGAAATACAAGTCACCAACATAGTCAATAGGTCCCAATCCAACACTTGCTTCTTCAGTTTTTTATGAAATATTTATAATTAAGAAAAAAAATAGGAGAGTAAACATGTTTTTGTAACATAATCCATAATGAAAATGTATAATGTGACTAACACTTAATTTCAATTTGTCTAGACAACACAGCATATCCTTTATCACAAGCCATCACAATCAGTTGATTTTGCTCATGAAGAAAGATATCATCACCCCCCTTAAATCCCACACATAATGGGTAATCCCACCAGACCTCACACATGGATGCATTAACATTCGGCTATTGCAGAATAAAACCTAAACCTCAACCTCTCTTCTAAACTTACTTCCTTTGTCTGAGAAGTCTAATTTCTGTTTGTACCCTTTGGTATTCCTGAGCAAGCTGAAAGAATAAATAACATCAGATTTATTATTATATCCAAAATACTGTGTAAGGTATTCAAAAAAAATATCTGAAGACATGCCATAAAACATCTTGAGAGAAAAGTAGCTACCTGTCATATACTGCATGGCCATTCATTCTTGTTTGCTATGGTAAACACCTGACATATATATTCACAAACAATGATGTTTTGTGACCATCAGTATTTTGGTTATTTGCAAGCCTTCCGATGTTGATGATTTAATCTTTCACCATAAAACATACCCCTTCACTGGCCTTCAGTATATATTTAATCAAACCATTCATACCAAGAATGGCCTGGTGGTCTGAATTATCTACACATATTCTATAAACAAGTATGTAACATGAATTATTTTATATATTCCATGGAACAATGTTTCTTAAAATATTTCCAATATTCTAATCATCAAGATATTGACATTTTCATTATCAACCCATTTATGCCTGGAGGCCTCATTGACAGGTACTGTCTGGGTTTGTGCTACATTTAAAAATGAATTATGAATTAAGCATGAATTCACAAAATATTTGGAGAAGAGTTGAGTTGAGTTCTGATCTACACATCTCCTTGAAGCATGAGTAATAATCGGTGTATTATATAATACAAGTACTCACTTTGCAATGTTCGTTGAATACAGCCATTGATTCTGGAGCATTGGGACATGGGGCTAAAGGCTGTAAAAATAAATAACAGTTATAAAAAAATGTCCAATCAAAAGGATGGTATTATTAGTTACGCTCAGTTAGGAAATGTGGTCTGGCCTGATATCCATCTTAGTAATCCGTATTCCAAGAGCTTTCGTAAATAGATCCAGGTTGTCAGAGTGGCATATTGTTAAAATCACTTTGTGACAAGATAAGATGTAAACAGAATGAACATGGATTTGAGTCAAGTGACAATTTGGATGCAGCATGGTGAAATATGGAGTGTTATTACATTTAGAAAGAGGGCCTACCTGTAGCTTGTGATCCAGGGCTACAAGACCCATGGTCAGCGCTGTCCCTCTGTTCTCATTGACATTGGGTCGAGAGGCAGCAGCAGCTGAGGCAGCAACTGCAGCAGCTGAAATACGAACAACTGGGATGATTTAGGAGGAAAAGTTTGGAAAATGCCATGAAGTCATACAAGACCTTGACTGTATTTATACAAGCAGGATAATACAACCGTATGTCCACTTGGGTGGAAACACTGGCAAAAAGGTCCATTATCATTGCTCCTCTGATTTTAACTAATAGAATGAATGACAGGCAAATGACCCTGCACTGACATAGGCTGATCAGACCTAGAATCTAAATCACCCCATACCCTATCACATAAACCTACTTCGATTTGTTTATCGATTGTTATGCTTGTTATTTTTGTTCTTCACCTACATTTTAGTTTACTAAAAGCCAGCTTATAGTGAAAAGTATATATAGATCCAGCATAATGACTTTTAGATTGTCATGTTACTATATTTATAAAACTGGCTACATCAGGCAAGTGTAGATATAGTTTAGAGTTATAATAAACTACTTATTCATGTTTATTACACCTTAAAACAAATGAAATGTAAAACAACATCCTATAATTAATTAAAATATTGGTTTTGGCAAGTTAATCATATATTGGGTTAATTTTTGGCTAATGCGATTATGAAACAGACACCTATCTAGCAGATGATTCTGCAAAGTATTGCCAGGAATATCAGGCAACATAGCAGAGTTTCAGCACTTGTCTAGTGATGCATGATTAAAACAGTATAACAAGGACTGATTATAAACACTTAAAGCAAACACTGAAACAGATGCAGGTGTATATGGGTTGATTCACCCAAAATGAAATCAATGCAAATGAGAACAATGTTAACAAAAACATACAAAAAAAACTACACGAATGATAGCAAAAACACTGAGATTGTACTCAGTTCTACCTCACCTGGGTTCATCCCCGGCATACCGACTGTCCATGAGTTACTACGGTGAGCACCAGGGGGCGGGGCAACTTTCAGGAAGCCGAGTCTATCTGGCGAGGAGGCTACGTGGTGGAGGCCCCCATGGTGGGAAGGGGAGGTGAACTGGCCACCCGTCATCCCGGGCGCTGTACTCCCTACGGGAGGCCGGGCAGGACTAACGGTCTCCACGCCACTTATAGGGGTTGAGGTGGTTACTGGGGTATTACCAAAGGAGCCAGTGCGCCGGTGTCCACGAACAACTAGAGGAACAGACAACAGAAACATGCTAATGCTCAAACAAAGCGGGAAGCATATTAAACTCTAGTAGAGTGTGGAATGGTAAATGCTAAAATCCTTTTTGTTAGGTACGGATTTATATTTTGAGTGTACATAGGTTTATTTATAATGAACCCGGGTTCATTTAAAGCCCAAATTAGAGAAAAGTAGCTTTTTGACTTTGACTTCCAAAACCTCTAACACCATCACTTATGGGCCATATGATACAAGTTGGTACACTTTGTTCAAAAACTGGAATTAAACAAATTCCAGGTGAGATTGATAGGTGTCAAAGTTTAATTTCAAATATTTCATTGACTTTTATCTTTTAAAAATAAATATTCATTGATATAAAAACAAGAAATGACATGATGCTCCTGGCAATAAAAATTATAACAATTATGAATTACAGACGTAATAATTTTTAGTGTCCTATGTGTAAGTTTTGACCATTGATATAAATAAATCCACATTTTCAATGAAATCTTGTCATTGTGTGGATTTGACCCAGTGATACAATTTGGCACAGGAGTTAATTGTTATTATATATATAGTTTATTGACTGCGACGCTAGCCACAAAAATAAAAATATAATTGTTATTGATACACCATCAAGTTTCATAAAATAGTGCTATTAATGTGCATAACCTCTCCACACTCTAGATGTTATAATCATATTCATGCATGGCTGTCCTTCAATAAAAATAAAATAATGCACAAGTCAATAACACTCAAAACCTACAGATGGTAAAGGTAGATGCAAGTTTGAAAAGAAAACAAATTGGTTTTGCTTCAGCACCATTTAAATGGAAAGTAGCATTTTCTTTACTATAAAAGTATTAAGTATTGGACTTGAATGGGGTTCTATGTACTCTTCGAACCTTTTCTTTATTCTGAGCTGAATGTTTAGCCAGTTTCAAATGTAGGAGCATTGTTTTTGCATCTGGAGTGCAGATATAGTTTCAAGACTTAAAAAAAAGTAACATTTACTTAATGTTATGACCTATGTTTAAAAAGTTATACCAGCTTTGCTTTCCAAATGCAATCGAGTTAAATCAATGATAAATCAAGACCTAGAGGGGTTAAGGTCTGGAGTAGTTGGTTGTGCTATCAACAAGTGTGTAAGTAACAAAGAATAAAAACAATATTGGCAGTAGCTGAATGACTGAAACTGCAATTAGAATTCCTTATAGATCATATCCTATTTTATCAATACAATAAATTAAGCTAATCAAAACTGTCTACATTAAGATTCTTACCAGTTTTACTTAAATTTGATAAATTAGTCAAAACCAGGACAATTATAAAACTGCATCATTGTATTGTTCTACGTAACATTGCAGATCATAAAACACCATTCTGTGCATACTTAGCCATATAATTAAAGATTACTAACTTAAAATAAAATAAAAGAATGTGCAAAAAAAGAGTGAGCTGTTATTGTATCAGTTTACTGACAATGTAAATAGTGTGATATACAAGTGGTAAAGTAAAATGTGCAGAATATAAACATAAATATATCTAAATAAATAGATAGATAGACAGACAGGCGGATGGATGGACAGACAGACAGACAGACAGATGTATGGATGGATGTATGGATGGATGAATATATAGATTGATACACACATATGTACATACCTATGTACATACAAACATAAAAATAGAAAACATGTTTAACCTTCTTTTGCTGACTACACCTAGGTTCTAAGACAGATGTGTGAACACTTCCTTGCAAATAGATTACTTGAAAAAAATACATTTACAATAAAAAAACTTTCTTCCTTCAGATTTTTCCATAAATTTTTCCATCGTCAGAAATTGAAATGCATTCAGATAACCAATAATGTAGTGAGCATAAACAGACTGTTGACCTTCAAACAAGGTGCCTTTTACAATACATGCAATATTCAATACATCACAGCACTGCAGTGATGTTCACAACATGAATAAATCAGTTTGATTGGGGTTATCTGGTGGGCTATGATTTAACATAAACTGAAAATATCAAGTGTTATCCCTTGCCTGGTAACAGCAACCTCAAGTTACTCATGACCAAACTTAAATACCATTAAGGGAGAAGTAAAGGTGCTGATATATAAGCCTGAACACAATGAGTCATTACCATGTTGTGAATATACATATTCCGAGGTTGGAGGTCCATACTAAGCACAGCCACCAACAACTAAGCAAAACCTTTACAATGAATCAACAAATATAATTTTAACCCTCTTTTGTGTTATTGGCATGGGAAGTATTTCTTGTGGAAGGAAGCTTTGTAAACAGTAACACTCTGACAAGGAATTTCAAATTATTCTTTTGACTAATAATTTGGTTTCTTACGACAATAAAAATGGGTTTGATTTATAAATTCAAGTAAGTTAATTGTATCTGTTGATAAGAAGTAGGTTTTATGGGTTTCTCAAAAAAGTATAACAGAATAGGGTGGTTTTCGCCAGGGTCTGTGGTTTCCTCCACCACTCTCAAATGGCTAGTCAAGAACTTAGCTGCAATATGGCAGAAAAAGTGACGAAAAATCAAAATTTCAATTTCCTATAACAGAATAGGATAACCTTTGACTTATGCATAGATAGTAATAGCATTACCTATACCCAGTACCATACCAACCTACACACACGACAATCATACCCAACCCATATAGAATAATTCATCAAAACAAATATTTAATTGTATTTCTGATGATGAAATCAAAAAGCTTTTTCATATAATTGGATATTTTATGAATCTTACATTATAGATGAGCTCATTCAAAGAAAACATTTGTTGAGAAATTATATGAAAAACATGTATCACTGATCTCTGTTCATTCTTTCAAAATTTACTTGATTTATCTTAAGTATAGTTATAGAACATTTAAGAAATATATTATTCATACACTATTGATATACCATTTCATTTTTATAGGTTTAAAACCAACTGTCAAGCTGCAAAGACCATATTAGTCTTAATTCTAGATACATTAAGAATTCTAATATTTCCCTGATGTAAAAGCACACTCATAATCATGAACATATATACATCTAGATATATCTTTAACATGAAAGTCTTGATTAACACAATTTTCTTTAGTGTATAATAACATGTAAACCAGTCATTGTAAGAACACATACTTTGGTGGCCTCCTACCACCTCTTGTCTGCAAGAGACCAAGCCCTTGTTGCCAAATAAAAGTGCCTAAAACCAACGTGCAGAGAAACCTTTCCTAGGTGCTGTAAAAAGCCGAACAGTTACATGCCACATGAATGACTATTGAAGAAGAGTTTTAACAGATTCTTAATGGTGACTTAGCATGGTATCAACAATAAGGCATTCGCAAAATTCAATTCCAAAGAATTTGGTGCGATTAAAAAGATGCAAGATACTATCATTTAAGGTTTTTGACCTAAAGAAATACAGATCTCTAATCATTTTCAAATATTACCAATTTAATTTTCATATTTCAAATCCGTATTCCATTAATTAACTAGCAAAATTTTACATTTTCTGACTGTCAAAATGAACGAAGATAACGAAAGAGTGAATACAGCTGGTATCATGAGCCAACTGAGTACTCATCTAAAACCGTTGTTTAAGGGTCATTCAAACAGCCTGTAACTGAGCTTACCTGGTGGGTCCCCTGCCTGAGCAGGGTTGTTATGTGTGATATTGATGGTGGATGTTCCGTAGGAGCCCGAGCGGCGATGACCATGCTTAGGACGTGCTGTCCACAGTGAAAGAAACCACAGCTCTATCATGCATGCTGTTAGTACTGCACATTTCAGGCAGCTTTTCAAAACCCAGTCATACTCAGTAAATTCACTCAAAGTTGTACTCAATACTAGTTGTACTAAATTCACTCAAAGCTGTAGTCAATACTGATCATACTAAATTCACTCAAAGCTGTAGTCAATACTAGTCGTACTAAATTCACTCTAAGTTGTTCTCAATACTAGTCATACTAAATTCACTCAAAGCTGTACTCAATACTAGTCATACTAAATTCACTCAAAGTTGTACTCAATACTAGTCGTACTAAATTCACTCTAAGTTGTTCTCAATACTAGTCATACTAAATTCACTCAAAGTTGTACTCAATACTAGTCGTACTAAATTCACTCTAAGTTGTTCTCAATACTAGTCGTACTAAATTCACTCAAAGTTGTACTCAATACTAGTCATACTAAATTCACTCAAAGCTGTACTCAATATAAGTCACACTAAATTCACTCAAAGTTGTACTCAATACTAGTCATACTAAATTCACTCAAAGTTGTACTTAATACTAATCATACAAAATCTTTCACTAAACAGTTAGAAATATTTATCAAGAGAGGCCAGGCAATCTTGTAGGCATCTCAGTAATGAAGACATCATTACCTGTTATATCTAAATAGGTAAACCCAGAAAAATACCTGAGAAATGGGTTTGCATTTGTGTAAAATATAACTTGTCCCTAATCACATCTAATCGAAATCACTTGCTGGACAAAAGTCAGCACGCACAATATATTTTTTTAAACATAATCACAAATTAGAAGCAAATGGATTATTACAAACACAAACAGGTTCTTTGTGCTTCTTGTCAAATTAATGGAAATATTTCATTTTGAAATGCAGATGCCAATAATCAATTAACATCACTCCAGAATCAACTCATTTTTCTTTAACAAATATATGCAAATGCAACCTGCTGCCAAGATGTCCAATATACATATATATATATATATATATATATATATATATATATATATATATATATATATATATATATATATATATATATATATATATATATATATTTATATATATATATATATATATATATATATATATATATATATATATATATACATATATATATATATATATACATATATATATATATATATATATATATATATATATATATATATATATATATATATATATATATATATATATATATATATATATATATATATATATATATATATATATATAAATATACATATATGAATTCCACTATCCATGTAATCTAAGCTATCACATAATGAAAACTAATGTACAAAATAACTATGTTATGCACTGTTAATACATTACTTCCTAAATCTAATATAAGCAACACAGCCTACAACGCAACACAAAGGGGTCAACTAAACATGATTTGTACTAGACATAGGTTTGGTATGATGATTTCTAAAAGCGATACAAATATACAAGAAGTCAACTAGAAAAAGCTGGTATCTACAAAATTCACTCTACTTACATGGCTGTGAAGTCTGTGCCTGACCAAATCCAGAACCTCCATATCGTAAAATATCAAGTTCCTCCAGCTTGCTAAGATCTGCGGAATAGCGCTTCAGATTTACCTCAACAGAGGGCGTGCTGGAGCGCGAGCCCTTGCCGTCTAGCAGGCTCTCTCGGCTGGCTGCCAGAGAAGCAGGAGCACTGGTGCGGCGAGGGTGGTCCTCCTGAAAGATTCAATTACAGTGTTACAAACAGTGTCTTGGCCAGGAATTTGAAAATGTCTGTCTGAAACAGCAATCACTAAATTTTTGCCCGTCCAGGTTTTAGCTACGCAGCTACTTTTGAAATCCTTATACCAGATACATTTAAAAGTCTATTGTGTCAAAAAGGACAATTTACACTTCAGCCATCTCTAAGAAGACAGTTTGGTTTTGTTATTATAAAAAAAAAGTCAAAATCAAAAGTTCTTCATAGAATGCCTGTCTAAGCAGGAGATTTTCAGGAGACTGCTGAAAGATGGATGTGGATGTGGATGGGTCCAGGCTTGTTCCCTGACTACAAATGGGCTTTCACTAGCAAGCACTGCCCTGAAAGCTAAGTGGTCTGTGTCACCGCACACAGACTACTGTCTGTCTCTTACCGCAGGTACCAGGGTAGAATCTGGCTATGGGCATTTGAGAAAGTTGCCACTGACTGATGGTGAGTTGGTATTTTTTTACTGGAACATCGGCTTCCTGGACTGCTAATTGATTAGTGGCAAGTCAAGTGAAATTCAAAGTGTATATGCCAAATAAATTGAATTTTTTTTAGATCAAGCATACATCGGATATATATTCTTTCAATTTCACCTGTAGATGCATTTGACAAAAGAAAACATTCACAAATATATCCATGGTCTTAGCCAGCAGGGCGTCTGGGTGCCTTTTTGGACACCCAAACCCTTAAAAAGAACCCCTCAGGACACCCAAATCTTTTTGTGTGGAATTTCTAAAAATCCCAATCTCAAGCTTATAATTGAATTTTTTCATCTCCTTACAATTCCCATGACATTGTTTGATGATATCATGCCTTACTTTGATGAATTTAGACATGTTTATGATTGAAATCTGGGTATATTGTGATACACCTTAAAAATTTGGACGCCCAAAAATTTTACAATTGCCAATTTTAGGCACCCAGTTTCTAAATCCTGGCTAAGACACTGAATATATCCCATTCTAACTGTGTTGTTACATTTAGGGGAAATATACATGTACAAACATAAAAACAGAAGACACATTTGGAAATAAATTTTGTCTGCTGGTCCGTACACCAATGATTGCTAAGACTAACCTCTATGGGTTAACAATATTTTGTGACAGGTAATTGGTGGTGATATTGGTGCCTGAATTAAGGTGTGGAGAGAAGAAATACTTACCTCTATGACTAGGGGTTTATGTTTGGGTGTGGTAGGTATATAAGGCACTGGTTCTCCCAGGTTGAGAGCTTGTCTGACCGTATCGTGCAGAGTTGATGCTCGGGACTCTGCCCCACCTGCTTGCGAGACATTCGATAAGGGCGGAGTGTCGTAAACTGAGCTGTTTGGCAGGACCAAGGGGGTTGCACCTGAAGGAGACAAGACAAGAAAATTAGAGCATGAGTTCTTTATAATGAGAGATTTACAATAAATGCCTAAAATCAAACAATTGTCAAGGCCTAAAAAATTGTGTTTCCTGTAATGTAACCCATACAAGTTTTTACTCAAATAAATTGCTACCTAAAGTTTTTTCTGCCTTCCCAACTCCCTATCAACAGGATTAGAACACTGCATTACAACTACAGCTTTGATGAAACATAATTTGTTTGAAAAAGAAATACTCCAAAAATGACCTACCTAACTAATCACTTTTTTTCAGACGGTTACAGGAAAACAAGCATTTTCTAATCCCACTACAGAAGAAAATGGGCACAAAGTCTATTACACAGATTGACTAACTAGCTTTTCTCATTGCTGTATAGCTGTTTATATTTATATATGACATATTACTTGACAAAAAATTTCAATAAACTAAGTATCAATGGTACACATATAGAACGGTAGGATATAGATAAATATGATAGACTAACTACCTTCATCCTCTGGTGTGGGTAACACAGGGTAGACAAGAGGTTCATTAGCACCTTGGAAAAACTGAAAGGGAATTGCAATTTGATAAGTAAATAATTTATATGTTGATTTTACAACAAATATATGACACAAATTCACTTATTTTCTAAAATATACAGTCCAATTAAACGTTTCTATGAAGTTCAAATTAAGCATAATCACTGTCATTTAATCTTAGTATTACATCTTTATAATATCCACAGTCCACGTCAGTCATTTTAAAAAAGGTTGAATATCTACTTTAAAAGACACCCACTATTTCAAAATAGTCATAGCTAGGCCTCCTGCATAGAGGGCATGTACCACAAATGAATATGTAGATAATAACTTACTTGCATTAAGTGAGTCATGATTCTTGTCACCTCTGCCATGGAGGGTCTTTGTGAAGGAGTTGCTGACCAGCACCTGAGGAATTAATATACACTGGTTAGTGCTAGTGAGATTTACATGTATATGAGGACAGTGCTTATGACCATAAGCTTAACTTAACACAATGAATGTTTCTCTTTCCATTGAGGACAGTGCTTATGACCATAAGCTTAACTTAACACAATGAATGTATCTCTTTTTATTGTTCGACAAACAGACAAATCAATACACAAATGTTAATTCTAAAAAGCTTTACATGTATGTGAGTACAATGCATTAACCTGATACTTAACTTTAAGAAATGATGATTTTTGGCATGAATATTTCTGCATGAGTTCTGAATAGGGAGCCAACTTAAGTTTGATATCACAATATATGCATGCAAGTAATGAAGGTTTAACTTATGATCTATGCATGGTAATTTTCATATGATGTATGCTTCATTTCACAGCTAAAAAAGCATTACACATTTCTGTCACTTACGTACTAAACATTTGGCTGTTTCATGAACATTTACATAAGCAATCAAAAAAAAGGTAAAGGACAAGTACATTTTCACAACTAGAAATGCATTAATCAAAACCTTCTTCATGTATCTATGCTATGCTTTTGTTGCTCATGTATTTGTATACATTGACTCTGTCAAGATAGAGAGATTGTACCAATTGCACCAACATATAAATTACATACAATTTCTTACCTTGTCATGAGAATTTCGATGGGTTTTGGCAGACTCTTAATTAAAGGTGGTCTTGTTCCTGTTATTAAAAGAAAGAAAGTATTTAGTATTCTGAAAACAGATAATTACATGCTTTAGCATAAGAACTTATTCTTTTTAATATTAATATATTCCATTAAAAACATTTTCTGGTAGTCTATTTAAAACATTGTTACTTAAATCAATGAAATTAGTGTCCAAACAAGATGTTGGTCCATTTTCTGGCACCAAAACACTAGAAATACTTGATAGTCATTAACTGCTGTTTACAGCAAATTAAAAAGTCTAGACTCACCATTATGAACAGCCCACATTATTCTGAAGGCTGGGCCCCCTATTTCATCAAAAGGTTTCTTTCTTGTGATCACTTCCCATAGTATGATCCCCCAACTGAACACATCACATTTCTCGCTATATACACTTCCTGAAACAGATACAAAATAACACATCATTAAAGCAAAATGAGCATTCATGTACCAAACCTGTTAGATTTCAGTGGTAGTCAACTACACTCTTGTAACTAATTTTTTGTTAGGATTCTTCAAGTTGAAATGCCCTTAGAGCAAATAACAACATGAATAATGTTGAAAGAATGAAAGGCTCATTTAACGCCCTGGCTCATGTGGGATTTTGCATCCTGATTATGAATATGAATTTCAGTTATCCAGATACACAACAAATCCATCTAGACTATGAGCCTTTAAATATAATTAAGAGTTAGGAATTAAGATTGCACTATATATATGTTACAATATTAGCCTTTTTCTACATGCTGAAATGCTCAACAGAAACAAGTTGCAATAGTTTAAAACATCAACTTAACCCTTCTAATGCTGAGGCTTTCATCCAAAGCACAAGGATGCAAAGATTTTTGAAAACCATCTAAACCCTGTCATGTTGGTATTTATTGGATAGCTCTCACTGAGTACTCTCAGATGCTTACCCATGTGCCAGGGTTTCAGTCATTTTTTAAAGGTTTTTTACATAATTTTGTACTGGCTAAATTAGCAACTAGTAGTATACATGTTAACCCTTTATCACTCAATGACGCAATAACTCGTAACATGAGTGCAGCTGCACTTCCTCAGTAGCGAGTTATTGCGTCATTGTATTTGTGCACTTATTCCTACGAAGCGAGTTTTGGCGTATTTTGGGTACCACGATCTTAGATCGCTGGTACACAAATGATTGTTAAATAAAGATACAATATTATTGGCCTTACCTTTTAATCGTAATCTATAGTTATTTAATGCTTTTTTTCGGACTCGAAGTCCGTGATTTTCGGCGGGAAAACTACGGGAAAACCCCCTCCAAATATGGAAGTCATGGGGAATTCCCGCCAGTGACGTCGTCGTGTTGTGGCGTCCTTAGCAACACACAAAACCATTGATATTCTCCCATGTTTTTTCGTTGTTTCTGCCATCAAATGGCTAGTTTAAACCAGGATAATTCCGATGAAGAGTGGAAGAGGATCGACTATCGTCCCCTTCACGATCCATGGGAATCAGACGATGATATCCCACTCATTTAACCACTCAACGAAGACGAACTTGCCGAGGTGCGTTATTGACAGTGCGTCAAGCGCAAAATCAGACAAAAAATCAACTTTTAAGTTAATATATTATAAACACAAATAATATCATATTTAACGAAATGAAAGATACAAATAAAAAATGGAAATCACTCGTTTAACTTGTTTAAAGCACTGCTCCCTATGCACTGCAGTGCACTACGCACTGCGCAACAATGTCTCTGAGGAGTAACCCCTCATGCAGTGCAGGGGACATGGCAACATTGTTGCGTTGAGTGATAAAGGGTTAACAGGGAGGCTTTAACGAGCACTGCTGCTGATTAACTGGGCTCCACGTTTATATGCTAGGCCCAACTCCATGTAAAACATCTTTGTACGTTCTTCAAACATATCAAGTGCTCTCATAATTGCTTACTTCATCACCATATGTGTAGTATGATAGATATAATTTCCTGGTCCCTAAATATTCATACTAGGCATGTTAAAGGTTATGGCAAGATGATGGTGGTTTTCAAAAATGGACAAAATGGTGATCTCTGAACTACTGATTTACATTCTTCACAGCTACTTATTGTAACACTATAACCACATCTCACCTTCAAACACCTCTGGAGCCATCCATGCGGCACTTCCCTTGTTATTGGTCATGTGAGTCTGAGCATCACATGCTGTGCCAAAGTCACAGATCTTAAGTACTGTGCCACCATGGATAAGTAATAAACTGAAAAAAAAACAAGAATGTGTATTATAATTTATGGCATACCTTATACTTGTAAAAAATTAAAAATTCTCTTCATGAAAAATGCTATATCATAGCTACACAATTAGGTATGCAGAAGCCAATGAAAGGATAACTGATTGCTATAATAATTCTTTATATAATATCATATAATACATCCATTTGTTTTTTTCTGGATTTTACATCTTCTAGATCAACCCTTTTCCCCAAACTCCCATATACATATTAGTCCCAGGCTAACCCAATCACACTTAAAGAGCCCAAGATCAACTGCTGATGTTTTGATGATAAATGCTTTGTCAAAAGTACTTTTTGTACAACTTTAGTTTTTAATGTTCAATGAACAATACTACATACAAAATCCCATATAATACTTTAAATAATTTGATTATTTGTTGTACAATATGAGGGTTTTGCAATGAATAATTTACAAATGTACCATTGGCTACTTACTTTGGGGGCTTGAGATCTCTGTGAATTAAAGCTTTTGGTTTCATTCCATGTAGATATTCCACACCTCTGGCACACTGTAATGCCCAACTGATAGCATGACCAGCAGTATACTCAGGCTGAGGGCCACTGCCATGTAGCACTGGAAATCAAACAACAATTTAAAATATACTAGCTCAAATCTAGTCATGCCATATTTATTTTTCATCAAGACATCCCTACCCTATGTTTAATACAGAAAAACATCCATCCAAGTTATTATTTTTAATAGTAATACTAAACAAATAGGCAAAATAAACCACAAATCTTTTTTGCTAAGATTTGATTATATGAGGGGCCATAAATTATCATTTGAGTTTTGAGTTGTAAAACAGTTCTAATCACAGTGAAGACACCAAAAATTGCAGCTTACACGGATGCAAGGAATGAAAATAAAATAAAGCTAAGTAATGTGCTTCTTTGAAAGGTCATTCACATCTAAGTTTAAGACCTTTGGATCATTATGTATCCTATTGTACAATAGCATACACTATAACAGAAATCTATATTATGAATGGAGCTTTTTTTTGGAAAACAACAACATCAGAGTAAATATGTGAGCGGTATACTTTTGAAGAGAAATAAATCATTAAACAAGATAGACGCCAGTGGCGTCAAGAGGTTGATTCCTTGTATGTCTTTTTGTAGTTAATCATTTGCAATTTTTTGTTTTTTTAATATTTTGCTATTTTGAAATTTTTCTGATTTTTGTGTTTTTTCGTTAGTGGTTACAGACTGATACACACTTGTAATGCTGCTGATGATACTTACAGACTTTTTAATCAAAAACCAAGTTTGTGAATAGACATTAATATCAGTTTGGAGCACTATAAAACATTTTCCTTTTTTATGAAATTCTTTATCTTTTTATCATACCTAATAGTGCCAAAAAATACATCTGAAACACATATCTTTCAAATTTTTCATAAGATTTCTATCTAAAACCCTCCCTCAAATATTTTCCAAAACTATAACCCACTTCTAGCTATCCAGAAACTTTGACAAACTCACCACCCACCATCACCTATCCAGTAGATCACCAAACATGAACGGGAAAAGCCCACATCCTGCACTGCAAATGACAGTCAACAAAACCCCACCAATAGCATGCTTGCCACAACTTACTTAATGCTGCCTGAAGAACTTTAGTCCGTGACTTACCCTTACATGAAAATGGCCAAACACTGCCAGAATGCAAACATGCACAGGGATCAACCTTATGGTCCCTTAAAGGGCATATGCCCCTGAACCATGTGATTTTGCTACCAGATGATGAATTATAGGAGCCAAGTTTGTGAACGGACATTAAATATCAGCTTAAAGCATTTTAAAAACTTTTCCTTTTTTTGAAATTCTTTATCTTTTCATCATACCTAATAGTGCCAAAAAATACAGCTGAAACACAAACCTTTCAAACTTTTCCCTGGGAGCATGCCCCAAGATCCCCAAACCTGGACAATGCACCCCTGGCAAAACCGGTTCTAGGACAATATCCCCCCGGACAATATCCCCCCGGACAATATCCCCCGGACAATATCCCCCCGGACAATATCCCCCCAGGACAAAATCCCCCCGGACAATATCCCCCCGTTCCAATATCCCCCCGGACAATATCCCCCCGGACAATATCCCCCCGAATTTTTTTTTTTTAATTCCAGTGTTTTAAATTATCCTAAATTGTGTGCCGGTAAAAAAAATTCAATCAAAAATAAAAATTGCAGTGTTTTCAATTATTCTAAAAAATTTTTTCAAAAATTCAAAAAAAAATTTAGTGTTTTAAATTATCCTAAATCATGTGCCGGTAAAAAAAAAATTGAATTCAAAAAAAAAATTGCAGTGTTTCAAATTATTCTAAAAAACTTTTTCAAAAATTCGAAAAAAAATTAGTGTTTTAAATTATCCTAAATCATGTGCTGGTAAAAAAAAATTCAAAAAATTTTTTGCAGTGTTTTAAATAATTCTAAAAACTTTTTCAAAAATTCAAAAAAAAAATATCTTTTTTTTAATTCCAGTGTTTTAAATCATCCTTAAACATGTGATAGTATAATCTTTTTTATAATTCCAGTGTTTTAAATTATCCTGAAACATGTGTTAGTAATTATTTTTTTTTAATTAAAAACAATTCCAGTATTTTTAATTATTCTTATTTTTAAAAATTTTTTTAGAATAATTTAAAACACTGCTTTTTTTTTTTTACCGGCACATGATTTAGGATAATTTAAAATGCTAATTTTTTTTTGAATTTTTGAAAAAAAAATTTAGAATAATTTGAAACACTGCAATTTTTTTTTTGAATTTAATTTTTTTTTTTACCGGCACATGATTTAGGATAATTTAAAACACTAATTTTATTTTGAATTTTTGAAAAAAATTTTTAGAATAATTTAAAACACTGCAATTTTTTTTTAATTGAATTTTTTTTTACCGGCACATGATTTAGGATAATTTAAAACACTAATTTTTTTTTTTGAATTTTTGAAAAAAATTTTTAGAATAATTTAAAACACTGCAATTTTTTTTTAATTGAATTTTTTTACCGGCACACAATTTAGGATAATTTAAAACACTGGAATTAAAAAAAAAAAAATTCGGGGGGATATTGTCCGGGGGGATATTGTCCGGGGGGATATTGGAACGGGGGGATATTGTCCGGGGGGATTTTGTCCTGGGGGGATATTGTCCGGGGGGATATTGTCCGGGGGATATTGTCCGGGGGGATATTGTCCGGGGGGATATTGTCCTGATACCGGCAAAACCATACCGTCGTGGTGGCCGCACAGGAATTTAATAGCCCCTAAACTTAAAATCCTGGGAGCCAAATCTGCTCCTGTCTGAAAATGTTAAAGTCAATCACTGATGCATGTAACAAACTGACTGGCTGCCTGCAAATAACACCACATCAAAATCAAACATGTTGCCAACAGCCAAAAATCCACTCCCCCTTAACAGAGGCTTGTGACTCTCCCCCACAACACAAAATGTTAACACATAAGCTAAGTATATACAACAAAGCCCATGCATTAAAATAAGTGCCGGCTCTCAAATATTAAAAAAGACCAACAGTTAAACAGCGAATAAAAAATTTCATCATAACCTAAAATTCAGCACGCATAAATAAAATGCAACTTTTGACAAACTAAACTAATCACTAAGCCTATCCGCCAAATATAAACATGAACATTTTAACACACATACTTCAGAAAAAGAGAGCGATGGGGGGCGGGGTTAAAAATTTGACATCTGACATATCATCAAAGTAACACAAAACATTTACATGAAGATGGCCAAACACTGCCTAAAAGCAAACATGAACAGGGATCAACCTTATGTACCCTTTAGGGGCATATGCCCCTGGTTCATGTGATATTGCAACCAGATGAAAAAATATACGAGCCAACTTTGTGAAAGGACATTAAATATATGTTTGGAGCATTTTAAAACATTTTCCTTTTTCCTTAAATTCTTTATCTTTCTATCATACCTAATAGTGCCAAAAAATACATCTGAAACACATATCCTACAATTTTTTCATAAGAATTCTATCTAAAACCCTCCCCCAAATATTTCCCAAAATTATAACCCACTTCTAGCTATCCAAGAAACTATGACAAACCCACCATCACTCATCCAGTAGATCACCAAACATGAATGGGAAAAGCCCACATCCTGCACTGCAAATGAGAGTCAACAAAACCCCACCAATAGCATGCTTGCCACAACTTACCTGCTGCTGCCTGAAGAACATTAGTCCGTGACTTACCTTTACATGAAAATGACCAAACACTGCCTGAGTGCAAACATGCACAAGGATCAACTTTATGGTCCCTTAAGGGGCATATGTTCCTGGATTATGTGATTTTGCTACCTGATGATGAACTATAAGAGCCAAGCTTGTGAATGGACATTAAATATCAGCTTAGAACATTTTAAAAAAAATTCAACTTTCTTGAACTTCTTTATCTTTTTATCATACCTAATAGTGCCAAAAAATACATCAGAAACACAAACTATTCAATTTTTTCCCTGGAAAAATGCTCCAAAACCCCCAAACCTGGACAGTTAAAACATTTCCCTTCCACTGAAATTCTTTATCTTTTTATCATACCTAATAGTGCCAAAAAATACAACTGAAACACATATCCCTCAATTTTTTCAAAAGAATTCTATCTAAAACCCTCCCTCAAATATTTTCGAAAACTATAACCCACTCCTAGCTATCCAAGAAACTATGGCAAACTCACCACCACTAATCCAGTAGATCACCAAACATGAATGGGAAAAGCCTACAACCAGCACTGCAAATGACAGCCAACAAAACCCCACCAGCAGCATGCTTGCCACAACTAACATGCTGCTGCCTGAAGAACTTTAGTCCGTGACTTACCTTTACATGAAAATGGCCAAACACTGCCTGAATGCAAACATGCACAAATATCAACCATATGGCCCCTTAAGGGACATATGCCCCTGGCCATGATCTTCCGCCACTAAAGCAGGTCCAGCACTACCAGAAACCCAATATGCATGCAATAACTTTGTACTTAAACCTAAAATAGACTGATACACACTTGTAATGCTGCTGATGATACTTACAGACTTTTTAATCAAAAACCAAGTTTGTGAATAGACATTAATATCAGTTTGGAGCAATTTAAAACAATTTCCTTTTATTTGAACTTCTTTATCTTTTTATCACACCTAATAGTGCCAAAAAATACATCAGAAACACATATCTTCCAAACTTTTCATAAGATTTCTATCTCAATCCGCACTTAAAAAAAACTTCCCTATTTTTGAATTTCTTTATCTTTTTATCACACCTAATAGTGCCAAGAAATACAACTATAAGAGCCAGTTTGTGAATGTACATTAAATATCAGTCTAGAACAATTTCAAAAAAAATTCCCATTCTTTGAACTTCTTTATCTTTCTATCATACCTAATAGTGTTAAAAAATACATCAGAAACACAAACTTTGTAATTTTCCCTTTATTTTGATCAGTATTTTCGTTTGTTTTGCATCTTGGGCGATACAAATGCAGGGAGATGCTGCCTGGGCCCGAGCACTGGGTTGAAGGGGTATGGGACCGGCATCGGCATCATAGGGTAGAAGCCTGCATACTTCAGGTCTGCTACTTCACTCATGTTGAGAAGAGTTTCTAGGGACAGAACTGCAGGCAGCACTAAACATCAGGTAGACTGAAGGTACATCAGAGAAATTCAATACACCATGCAACCTGAAAAAATAATCATACATACCATCAAAGCAACACAAAAATATCAACACAAAACATATCTCACCAAATGCAATCTTATATTATCACACCGACACAATATCTTCTTTAAACAGAAATTGTTTTGTTTGAGGGACAGTGAAGATTTGCATGGTTTCTATATTTTATGGATGTGTTTTTATAAAATTGTATATTGAGTGATAGTTTTGTATTGATACTTTTGTATTTATTTCAATTTAATGTATGCTTACTATTTTGGGTTGTCAGGTGAATCAAGTTCCTATGATGCTCTTTGGTGTAGGTGCAGTATGATGTCGAAGCCAGTTTCTATGAGTGCTGCCTGCAGTTATGTCCCTTGACACCCTTCTCACCATGAGTGAAAATGCAATCCTGAAGTATGCAGACCATTAACCCTGCCATCCCATGCATTCGCATTACATGCTCTTTGGGCTTATAAGTTTGTGACCAATAAATTATAACAGTACACACTTTTCCTGTCACCCAAAACAATTAAAATCATATCTTTATCTAAAATACAACAACAGTGAGAACGGAAGGGATGGCAGGGTTAAAGGTCTGCTAACTTCAGGACTGCATACTACACTCATGGTGAGAAGGGTATATATACTGACTGCTGAAATCGCGATAAAAATATTTACTACTTCCGTTTTTTTCAAAGTTGTTTTCTTACGATTGTGGGGATCAAAAAAAATCCACAAATGGGCAGGATGGATTATTTAGAGTCTGTTTTCTTGAAGTTGAAACTTTTTTTCCGGTTTTAGTGGCGAAATTAATAAGTAAATTTAGAATTTCGCCAGGGTTCCTAAATCAACATTCCAAAAAGCCGTTTTTGCCGTTTTTTTCCGAAGTCGCCATTTTTTTTCAAAAATTACAAATATAACCAACAAGTTATGATAATAGGGTAAAAGCCCTATTTGTTGCGAACACTTTGATGGGCCATTTGTAAATTTTGACCCAGAAACGGCGACGTGACAATTTATTGAAAAAAGTATGTTTTTTGTGTGAAATGCACACAATGCATATCAATGCCCTAATCTCGCTATATCAAAAAAATCAACTTCCGGTTGTAGCGAAAAGCTATTTTTTCGCTTCCAACCTGAAGTTGAATTAAAAAAATGATTGAATCAGATAGATGAGGATCTCATCTATCCAGGTAGGTAGTCATATTGTGATCGGGGGGAGATAGCTTGATGAAATTGACAGGAATCGGCGAGGTACCATTGAGAATGTACTAATCGCCATGGTCAACACGCCACCATCGATGCGTGTTGACAAATATCTCAAAATATTTTCGATTTTCCGAAACCAAAAGAATTAATCTTAATAATATAGATACTTGGCTTGCTAATTCTTTTGGTTTCAGAATTTTAGAGTTAGAGATGGCCACAAACGATAGCTTTGAAATCGGGGTGCAAATTTCGTCAAACCCGATATTCAAAATGGCGGAGGGTAACCTAGCCAATGTAAAAAATACGTGAATGAACACGTAAGTAAAATAGTACAAAGAGGGATACAAATAGCCGCTCATTGGTTAATAAACCGCGGGAAAGAGTACCACGTGGTGTGACGGTGAGGCAGTGAGACCGCTCATTGGATAATTCACTATATCAAAAAAATCAACTTCCGGTTGTAGCGAAAAGCTATTTTTTCGCTTCCAACCTGAAGTTGAATTAAAAAAATGATTGAATCAGATAGATGAGGATCTCATCTATCCAGGTAGGTAGTCATATTGTGATCGGGGGGAGATAGCTTGATGAAATTGACAGGAATCGGCGAGGTACCATTGAGAATGTACTCATCGCCATGGTAAACACGCAACCATCGATGCGTGTTGACAAATATCTCAAAATATTTTCGATTTTCCGAAACCAAAAGAATTAATCTTAATAATATAGATACTTGGCTTGTTAATTCTTTTGGTTTCAGAATTTTAGAGTTAGAGATGGCCACAAACGAAAGCTTTGAAATCGGGGTGCAAATTTCGTCAAACCCGATATTCAAAATGGCGGAGGGTAACCTAGCCAATGTAAAAAATACGTGAATGAACACGTAAGTAAAATAGTACAAAGAGGGATACAAATAGCCGCTCATTGGTTAATAAACCGCGGGAAAGAGTGCCACGTGGTGTGACGGTGAGGCAGAGAGACCGCTCATTGGATAATTCACCAGAGACAAACCACGTGGTGCTGGGAAACCCAATCACGCACCGTCACGTGATTAGCCGATCGCATTAAATATGCAGAAAACCCACGCATGCGCATCCACCCACGCATGCGCATCCAACGGCCGCCCCACCAGACCAGACGCGCTACAGAATCGTATTGGAGTGAAGAAAACGTAAAGTATAAACACGTAAAAATCCACCAAAAAAAAACTAGGCAACCCACAGAAACAATGAAACAAACATTATAAACTACACACCCAATTCTAACAGAAACAATAAACAAAACGACCCCACCACACCCCACTCTCCAGATCATGCGGCTAGAATTTTCCAAAAATGCCATGTAAGACAACATAGGGAAAATGCATCAACCAGCTCCCAGGACCCTCCCCGGGAATGCAAGACAACAAAAGCGAACTGAATAAAGGTTGTTGTACAACAACCTCTAAAAACATTTAACTAAAATATAAACTCTCAGCTCTCCAATCTACCCTCAGTTTGTCCCTAAGCATGTTATAAATACACATTGAACATACTCCAGGTTGTTAAATACTCCAAATTCTTCTTACCATTATAAAGTGATCCCCCTTCTGCATATTCCATGACAAGACATACCTTGAATAAGAAATAGAAAACATTTTGGTTAGATTATCCTTTCATACAGGATAAATGGCAGCTGCCTGGAAGCGCATTACTAAATATGTACACAAATAACAAAGTATACAGTATACCTTTTGTGGAAACAACTGGTTGAATTCCATGCCAGGGCATATTTTCACACTTACCGGCTGAATTGTGCAAGCACCATAGAGGTCGACTATGTTGGGGTGACTGACTCTGCTTAGCTGTTTAAGCTCTGTCATGAAAGCCTTCTTTTCTGATTCTGTTTCTATGAGCTTTACAGCAACATCAATATTTTTCCATCTTGCTCGACTGACAACTCCAAATGCACCTCGACCAACAACCTGAAAAAGTAAATGCATTTATTCCATATCAAAGTGGATTATCTATTGTAGCCTGACTTCGAAAATAATCTTTGATTAGTGCTCAGTATATGGGATGGAGGCAGCCCAGTCATGCTCAGTTGCAATCAGGGAACCAAAAACATGATGTTGATGGTCTAACTGAGCAAGCTTTGGGTAGCTTAAGATCCTATTTAATTTGAATTTTGCTTTTGTTCATGACCAAAATCCACTAGGCGGGATGGCGACCAAAACGGCAGCGGTTTCTCCACAGTCCCGCTCACCGTCCCGCCTAGCAATCTGAAAATTTTTGTCCGTCCAGATTTAACTACTTATCTACTTCAAATCCTTATACCAGCTACATTTAATAGCCTAGTGTGTCAAAAAGGGCAATTTACACTTCAGCTATGTCTTAGAAGATGGTTTGTTAGGAAAATATTTGGTTATTCGACCCCAAAAGTCAAAATTGAAAAATCACCATAGAAATTTTTGCCTGTCCAAACAGGAGGTTTTTAGGAAACTACCTGTCCAAAAGACAGGTAGGACAGGTCCTGGCTAAGTCCCTGGCCCTTATCCCCACCTTGAATTTATAAATAAAAAACAAATGGATATGAAACCAGTCGGTCAACCTGAACAAACTAGTCTCAACCAATAGCCCAAAAGTTGTGCTCTGCGCATGCTCAGATGATGCTGGTGTACAGGTTTCTCTGTTATGTAAATGATACAAAAGCCTTGATTGGTCCTTGTTCCATTGTGACCTCACGCTGATGCCAGATCAGAAACCCCTATCATGTCCAGCCCTTCACTATAGTGCATGTAGTAATTGGTCACTCGCTACATATCCATTCTTTTCTTCATCGAAGTCCCCATACAGGCGCTATGTCCAAGATCATGACATACAGCAGTTACAATTGAATATAGCAAGTTAGCAATTCACAAGTTGATATCCGAAAAATAAGTTTATCTAAGGGAATAATTAGTGTCAGAAGATAAATAAGGTTTTTCTTCAATTCAGCTCACTCATCAAAATAATTCTGTGAAAGAATCTCATCAATAATAGGTAAAAAAAGTCTGAAATGATTACTATTGAAGAAAACAACTCACATACAATCAATCAAAAGAGGTTATTGTGATCCATTATTAGCTCAAGCAGTAAGCGGGCTGAAGGATTGTTTCCTTTAAATTGTATCTAATAAGCGTTCTGACGGCAGATATATAAGCGCAATGATGTCATGGTATGAAGGAATTCCACCACACGCAATGACATCATGCGAAAAGTGATGGTGGCGCCATCTACGGTGAGATGCCAACACCAGCACCAATATTTATGCAGTGGGTGCAGGGGCTTAGCCGCCTATGCGTCCAGCGTGTCATTTGGACACCCAGAACACTGTTTTTGACAGTTGGGACACCCAAATATTTTTGTCAGAATTTGCTGATGATGTTTTTTCTTAGAAGATAGAAGATGTAGGAGCTGTAGTGTCACTTTTATAAGACACACAAAGCAGTTACTGGCCTAAAAAAGCAAAATCTGTAAATATATAGGGTTTATTTTATTAGTAGTATGTACTTTGTACCACACTTTGGACACACAAAAGTCTATGAAACCTCTATTTGGACACCCTGTTTCCAAATATTGGCTAAGACCATGAGTGGGTGTCACAGCAAAAATGAACTACTTGTCTTTCCGTTGATCAATTTCAATGCGGTTTAAATTGTTAGAACCGCTATGTACAATTAATAAATTCTACGTGTCTTTTAATTCCAGTTTAAATCTGTTGCGAAATGGAATTTTGCAACAGGTTGTAATCGTAATTTTTTTGCCATCGATATTTTCGGTCAATCTCCACTCGTACTGTGTACTTCTGGCACAAATATAAAGCTTATATCAAGGGGTTTCCAATATGAGGCCTAAAAAAAGAAATTGTTTGTTTCCTGTAACGGTCTGAAAAAAAATAGGGTAGGTAGGTTGGTAAAAAAAACTTTTTGGACAATTTTTTGGTCAAAAATGTGCGTTTTATGCATGTTTTTCATTGATTGGGAGTTGGGAGGGCGATAAAAACTTTAGGGTAGGGATTTTTTAAAATAAAAACTTGTTAGGGTAGGGTTACAGGAAACAAACAACATTTTTTTAGGCCTGATTCCGCAAAGTACAAGTAAAGAATAACATCACAGATGATAAATTTGTAACTTTGTGACTGCATTCGAAGGGGAATGCAGACATATCATCAAGCTGTGCGAGCATTTAAAGCTTTGATTTCTCGTCATATTATTCCTGAGGACAAGTTGACTTTTAAAAATGTGTTCTGTCGCTAACGGATGTATAGCTGAAAGAATACATGTACTTGGAATGCATGCCAGAGTGCCCTCTTTTGATTTAATTAATTTGATGAGATCAAGAATTACAAATGTTTGCTTCGTCTGACCAGAACAGGTCTCATTCCTGAACACAACTTAAGCAAAACAAATGAAGCCTGGATAGTGCAATAACTGAATAGGACATCTGATGTTAGTTGCCAAGATTGCAACATCAAATAGTGGATAAAGAAAAGAATGGATATGTAGCGAGAGACCAATTACTATATGCCCTATAGTTACATGCTGGACTCATGCCAGGAGTACCAGATAAGACATCAGCGCGAGGTCACGTGGGAACAAGGACCAATCAGGGCTCTCGCATCGATTACATTACAGAGAAACCTTATCTCCACCACCAGCTGGGGGTGCCCAGAGCATCAATTTTGGCATATTAGCAGCTATTAGTTGACACTGGTTGAGGCTAGCATGTTCAGGTTGACCAGTTGTTTTCGAATCCACTTGTGTTTGGTCATCTAAGATCAAACCAAATTACATCAAACATCTTTTTTGGAAAACAAATATTTATCTTGGCATGATGATGATCAAAAGCTCTGGTTATTGTGGACAATTTCATTGTTTGTCTATCATGACCTCATTCTATCAGGATTAGGGAGATGTAACTTTGCCTTTGGCTTTGCCAAGCTTGGGCTTTGGTGTGCAGCCAATCTTTTTTTATTGTTTGTGTCTGTGAAGACTGAACTCTGAAGATGGAGTTATTTTGAAGTAAACAGCACATTCAACACACCTCTAAAAACTGCAATTCATTAAAGTCAATCTGATTAAAGTTCCCAAACTCTTGCGGAGAATCCATGCTCAGCGTTGCAGCTCAAGTCTCCTGATCAAACCATTGTTGAATAAATGTTTTTAAAGTGTTTAGTTCCAGAGATTCCCTGCTGGATGTATTTAGGTCAGTCTCGTTTCCGAGTTAGCGTTTAAGCGAGAATTTTTTAATAGCTTTAATAGAATTTTGTATGATTTATACATGTCAAATATCTTTTTAATCGTCATGTTTAATATAATTGGTTATTATGAAGAAAAAATGATAATCAAATCAAAAGTCTCGTGTAAAAACGTAGATGCGTGAATTTAAATTTACAAATGGTGAACGATTTATATCGCAGTTTATACCGATTTCGCCGAAGCTTGCGATGTATTCCTTAACACTGACAGCTGTCTATTGCGCCCGGTAACATAGGATCGTTCACCCTTCAATGGCGACCATGTTCAAAAAGCCGAAACGTAATTTTCGCGGTAGAAGAACTGGTGACGACGATGAGGAAAATGATCCAGATGAAAATTCAAAAGATTCATTAACTGTAGAAGATGTTCCTGCTAAACCAGAAATACTTGTTGAGCCTGTCAAGAAGAAAGAGAAGAAGAAAAAGAAAGATAAATCTGATGGAAAGAAAGCGGTTCTTAGTTTTGACCATGAGGACGATGAAGGTGCGTTGTTTGGCCTTTTTTGATCGACTGATATTTTCACTAGCATATATTGGGTAAAAGAAAATGGAATAATCCATAGTATGTCTGTTACCAACTTCCATCTACTAGGGAAAGGTAACCAATTTCTCCTTTTATGGCGAATACTGGCCAAAATTATCTGTATAAATGTTTACAATTTATTTACTTATCTACCTCAAAGCCTTGATTTCAAGTCAAAAGGGCCCTTTCTGGATAAGCTGGGTTTTTTAAATGCCGCTCTCAAAAAGGGTCTGGATGTCGGTCAAAATAGCCAATCCCAGAAAGTCTGTCTGCATGAATCAACGTTCAATATAAGGGCCCGTAATTTTATGTTGGACCCTGCCTAAAAACAATGGTCATGTTGTACTTTGCGACCTCAATTCTGGTACGTACCAAAATTGTTGAGATAATTTTACAATTCTAGTACGTACCAGAATTGTTCCCTGCAAACAATTCTAGAACGTACCAGAATTGTCAGAACGGTTCTGGTAAATATTATAAGTGTACCAGAATTGTTGAGTCAGGCAATACTGGGACGTACCAGAATTGCCCGAGAATTTTTTACCTGCCAGCTAAATGGTGCCATTGGTCACATACTTCCTCGTAATGTATCGAGTATTTCCGGAAGAAATGAATATGATTGGCAAAGTACTTAACTTACGGCATCACTCAGCAAGCAATATGAAAATAATTCACAGACAATTCTGGTACGTCCCAGAATTGTAATAACAATTCTGGAAGAAAACGTGTACATACCAGAATTGTATAGTCGGACAATTCTGGTTCATACCGGAATTGCACAATTCTGGTACGTACTAGAATTACACAATTCTGGTACGTACCAGAATTGAGGTCGCAAAAGAACAACATGACCAAAACAATAATCTTTCTTTTAGTGCTGTGACTCCGACTGACTCGGCCCAAAAACATGAACTTGAGCGCTCTGCAAAACTCGAGTCAATATTGAGTTTTACGGCCACATTGACAAGATCTTAAGTAGGGCTGCACACCGGAAACCGGTTGCAGACCGTAACCGATCATTAGGCTGCCTAATGATAATGATAACCGTCCCAAAATAAACCTTTTTGAAAAACCGATAAAGCAGCTATGAGGAAACTACCTTACCTTGCTGTTGACATCGCTCCGAGCGCTTCCTAAGCCGTGATTCAATGAAACAACGGCTCGGCATTGGCATAAATACTTTCGTATTTAATTCTTAATGGATAATTCGTTCAAATTCAATATTCTATGGCAAAATAAAACTCATAATAATCAAATATACGATTCTGTTTTATTCAAAGAATTTGAAATCATATTTCATGGAAAAAACACAACAGGTTTTGAATACGAAAGTTTGGCTATTTTTCAGAAGTTCGTCCCACGCGGTATCGTTAAAAAACCGTTAAGAAACCGTATCGTTTCAAAGTTATCAGTATCATATCAAATTGTTAATTCTTAACGGTGTGCAGCCCTAATCTTAAGGCGGACGATTTAAAACAATTGCGCCGCGGCACATGCCAGACACATACAGTGTCCCGCGGCATTGAGAAGCGGTGCACCAGAAAATGGCGTAATACGCATCTGAGACAGAGACTTAAGAAAAAGCATTTTATTTCTGGAAATCTGGTGCAAATTTGGACGCTTTGGCCATTGCTAGGTTACACATGCATCGGAAGCATGTATTGCTATCAAAATGTCATGGGCTCGTAATTTCCGAGCGATCAATTTTTGGACTTGATTGCTCGGATCGGAGGCCCCAGCAACCGAAAGCTCGAGTTTCCAATTACTCGTCCCACCACTACTTTCTTTGCATTATACTACAAAATTTCACATTTATGAAATGGAATAAAAAAAAGAATCCTCCTGTCACGGTAGCTGTGTTTTTTTTACTGGCGGATAACGCAGAAATGTATGTGACACTAACAGGCCTGAATTGAATTTACCTATCTCCATCAAAGAACCATTTTTTGGATTAAATACTATGTTGACAGACCGCAACATTTTATCAATCATAATGTCAATGTTTACCACCCAAAACACTTGAAACTGTTACTAGAATGATTTCAATAGACAATAAGGCCCTTATGCAGACCGCCTTTCTGGTATCGGCGATTTTGACCAGATACCAAGGGACTGTGGTTAATTGGGGAGCAGTGCAAAAATTTGTTATTGCCATAGTTTCCATTTATTACCACTTATCCCTAAATACTATGTAAGCCAATAAGTTTACTTTTGTAAATGTTTTTGCTACTTATTTTCATGCATCGTGGTAGCACAAATATAATCATGCATCAGGTAACCTTTGTATTACAATTTTATTTTCAGAAAGTGGAGAAATCTTTAAGATCAAGAAATCCAGTCACAGCAGGCGCATTGCAAAGCAATTGAAAAAAGAAAGTCGGAAAGAGCGAGAAGAAAGACTTAAAAGGGAAGAGGAAGAAGCTAAGAAAGATGCACAAAAGGTATGTATTTAGACTAATCTAAAATTTAAGGTCATTTAGGAAACGTACACTCTGACCCTTCTAAGAAATAAGAAATATTTAAACAATCAATTACAATGTACAGGGGGTCGGTCAAAATAATCTACAACGGTTTACTTGTCTCTAAGTAGGTCCAGCACAAAACCGGTCTGATACATCAGCCCTTATCAAAAGTAAGAAGTTGCAGTTGATGTCCCAGAGTAGATACAACCCAAAAGAATTTATTAATAAAGGAATCAAATATTCCACTTGGAATCCCACCTTTATTCAGTTAAATGGACTACTAATTGATAATTACCATGGCTCCTAGTGGTGGGGCAAGTAATCGGAAACAAGAGCACTTGGTCACTGGGGCCTCCGATCTGAGCACTCAAGTCCAAAAATAGAGCGCTCGGAAATTACGAGCTGATGACCTTTTAATGACATTTTAATAGCAACACATGCTTCTGATGCATGTGTGGCCTAGCGATGGCCAAAACTCCCAGATTTGCACCACACTTCCAGTAATAAAATGTGTTTTCTTAAGTCTCCGTGTCAAATGGGTACTACGCCATTTTCTGGTTCACCGATTCTCACTGCCGCGGTACACTTTTATGTGAGCCTGGCATGTGTCGGTGTATGCCGAGGGGCAATGTTGTTTCAAATCATTCACCTTGAGATCTTGTCAATGTGGCCGTAAAACTCGATATGGACTCGATTTTTGGTCGCTAGATTTGCAGAGCGCTCGAGTAAATTTTCTAGGGCGAGTCCCAGCACTAATGGCTCCTGTATAGTGCCCATCAGGACCCAAGTCATGCAGATCTAATTTTGATTATCATATTTCTTGACACATTTCTTATGTCTCATTTGCCTAATATTCATTTTTTTCAGCAGCAACAGGGCACTGAGAATGGTTCATCTAATGCTGATATGGCAATCAGTGATTTTGAGGATGCTAACTCAGAGGAAGAGGAGAAGAAACCACACCACAAGTTCAAAGCTGTGCTAGAAAGTAGGAGACTTTATCCTAGTCTACAATAAACATATGTGCCTTAATGTCCTGATAGTCAATTGCTAAGTCAATTTGTGATTCATCAAGTGGATTTGTCTTTTAAGCGTGCTTAAGTTGTCCTCAGATTGGCACATTTAAAACCTGCTTAAAAAAATAAGGGTTTTAAAAATGATGTTTTAATTATAATATATATCAACTGGTTTATAATTTGCTTGACAATGCATCTTTTGGAGATTGTTTCTTATATAAATGGCCTATTGTTGTTATTTGGTTATGCTAGAAATTCTTAAGCTCATTTTGTCTTATGCTAATTAATTTGTTTTTTATGCATTTCAGGGGGTGAGATTCCGGATGCTGCCATGATACACCTGGCAAGGAAAAAGCGTCAGATGGCAAGAGAGGCAGGTGGAGAAGACTTTGTTCCCCTAGAAGATCCCAAGACTAGCTCGAGACTTATCAGGTAAGTTTGCCTTTTTAGCAAGTCTAGGTTTTATGTCATTGAGTCATTAGCACTAGACCATTGAAAACTTTCTTGACCCAGGTTAGATATTTATTCACCATCTCAGTATAAACAATTTCTTATCAATATTTGTGATTTATTTTACGTATTAAAAATAAGTAACAGAAAGGAATACAAAACGTGGTCTTGTAGATACACCTTTATATTTTATCCTGAAAATTACTGTACTAGTAACTTGAATTGATGAAGATGTTTGCATTTTCTTTCCAGAGAGGAGGACCATGACAAAAGTGATGATGAGGATGAGCGTATCAGTTTTTCTGTTAACAACCAAGAACAAGAGCGGAGGAAAATGCAGGATACCTTCTTGGCTGCCGAACATGGTGGGTTTAGATAATCCATGTCACTAGGGGCATGTGGTGCCCTTGAAGTTTTTTCATGCTCACATATATGATGACTATTCATACCAGTCATTTATCAATTAATGAGAGCTAGAAGATCCTCTGCAATGGGAGATCATATTGTTATTCTGACCAATTTTAACAACTCCCTCATTTTGAAAAAAACAATTTTATCTTGGTTAATTTCTAAAAACTGTTATTCCCTCTCACAAATATTTACAATTAATGGTCACTACCTCCCTTTTACAATAAATGGCAGCTACTTCCCTTTACAAAAATAAGTCCAAGGAACACGTGTTATACTTGAAAATGGGAAGTTTTGCTTCCTCTACTCACTTATATCAAACCATCTGCAGTTAAGCTATGTACATTTATGTGATTGATATTTATAAATATTGTGAAGGGTATACACAATCTTTGCTCTATGTTTATATGGATTTATGTTATTGCATTGTATCTTCATGTTTTACTATATCATACAATTATGTTATCTGATTGTTTTATTTTATTTGGTGAATGTGTTTTGAAGTTATAGGTGTAATATGCATAGTGCAGACTATCTCATGTTCTTACTACTTGACTTCAGGCAGCGATAGTGAAGGAAGCGACCATGAGATGCGGCAGTGGGAGGAACAGCAAATAAAGAAGGGTGTTAGCATCCCACAGGTAGGACCTAACCATATAAACACCATGCCCCAGTTCTGGGCATGTATGACTCATTCCGACGTGCATTAATCTTGATATTTTCCTGTGGCATCCGTTGCACAAATAGCCTCTACTACAGAACAATTGCTTTATGTAAATACATTTAAATAAAGAGCAGTGTTATTTTGGTTAGTATTTTTATTTTCAAAAAGAGATGATATAAACGGCATCAACATCACAAATATGTACTTTCATATCATGTTTATAGGAGCATTCCACAAATTTATAAAAAAAAATGAATTCTCCTATGAACATGGACTTTGACAAAATAACCAAAAATCATTAAAGTTTGAAAGTGTTTCAATTTGCCTTACCCTCACTACACAAAAAAAGTATTGAAACATGAAACTACTTTATTCCTTGCATACTTCTATTGCTATATATTTAATTGTGTTATATATATCAGGGAATATTGACTTGCCTGTTCAAGCTTTTAGATTAGGCCATGACCTTGCCCGAAACCATGTATTTTACTGTTGAACTTGCCCCGGGCAAGCCTTGGAGTCGGACCCTGTATATTTTTGTTCATTTTTTTTACCTCATTTCTTCTTCGTAGAGAAGAAATACAAAGCCCTGTTAAGAAATGTTCAATATAGGGGCTACTGTTAAGTTAAGCTATGTGATTGAAAACTACCAGCATTAAATAACTTTTAAGATGTTCGTTGTAAAGGTATCCCTTTGTCTTGATTTCACCAGGAAACATTTCCACCCCTCTTCTGTCGAGGTAGATGCCCTACATGGAAACCCTTAAATGGCCTTTAACATTTTCCAACTGTTAAGCCCCTTTTTAGATGAATTGTTCTTTCCTTCTATCTATGTTGCTGACCTTCTATTGGAATGTTACAGTAGTTCATGTGCAGTATGTGTGGTGATTTTTGACAGGTGCAGACCTCATCATCTCAGCCGGCAGAATACGATCAGTACCAGCAGTACATGTACAGTCAGACGGCCAACATCTTTAATCCAGATGCTCCAGCGTATAGCATCCCACCCCTAGGTGGCGCCACTACCTCCTCCCTTGCTAGTAGTAGTAGTACTGGGGGTCAGGTGGGCATCCGGAAGCTTCCCAGTGGTTATCCACCCACTGAGCTTCCTCAGGTATCGCTGGAGCAGGTCCAGAAGAGACTCAGAGATAGGTAAGAAATCAAGAGGATCTGAATGAATAATGCGAACTCATGAATATAACTATAACCATTTCTGGATTTCCCCAAGAGGGACTTGAAAAGGGCTGATATTACCAGATACAGAATCAGAATGAAGCGTTTCTGTCATGTTTCACATTTCTGTTATTTAATCACTGAAAGATCTCACTAGAGGATTTCCCCAAAATAGACTCAAATGGAAGTTAAATTTAACAAAGGCAATTAACAAATAAATGCTGCCACACATACAACGAGAACATGGTCACTACTAGAAGTTTTTCCTGGTAGATATCAAATCAATAAAGATACAAAATCAAAAGGCATTCCACTCTACATGTGTTTCTTTTTCCCTGTTTGCAGGTTGGAGTCTCTTGGTCAAGTCCATCGTGCCCACCTGCACGAGAAGGACGATCTGGATGAGAGGCTCGACTCCACTGAGAAAAATATTGACCGGATGGAGAAGGATTGTACCAAGCTGGAAGAACAATCTAAGTTCTTCCAAGAAATGAGGGGGTATGTCAGAGACTTGGTTGAATGTCTAAATGATAAGGTGGGTGTATGTTGACTTTTTGGGTGGGTTGAGCTGGGAAGGGGCGTGTCATCTTTTTGGGTGGGGGTCAGTGTCTTAGCCAGGATTTAGAAACTGGGTGCCTAAAACTGGCAGTTGTTAAATCTTTGGGCATCCAAATTTTTAAGGGGTATCAGAATATACTCATATTTCAACCATAAACATGTATAAATTTATCAAAATAAGGCATGATATCATTAATCAATGTCATGGGAATTATAGGGAGATGAAAAACTTCAATTATAAGCTTGAGATTGAGATTTTTTAGAAATTTCGCACAAAAATATTTGGGTGTCCTGAGTGGTTCTTTTTAAGGGTTTGGGCGTCCAAAAAGGCACCCATACGCCCTGCTGGCTAAGACCATGGTGGGGGTCATGGTCGCCCAGGGTAGGGCTGTGTGTTGTCCTTGTGACAGGCACTCATCTAGAAGGATAAGTAGGGAGGGTTGCTCTTAATTTTTTTCAGCATGGTTCTTTTCAAATAGTTGGCTTCTGGGCCAAACTGCCTCCAACCATTTAAAGTAAGAATAATTGATCAGAGGGTTGCAAATTTGTCAGTTCAATCGTAGGGAAACAACAAGCAATCCATATTGATGTGGCATCCCATGCAGCTCCTGCTCAGAAAGATTGTAGAAAAAGTAGCCAAATGCATTTTCTTTAATTCCGCCTGCCAAACTTCTACTTCTAGACAGGGGGTTGAATAGTATAACTCCAAGTCCTAATAATGCAAAACTGTATGGAGTCGATCATGTTTTTGTCATATTCCCTAGCGGCTTCATATCTATACCCCTCAATAACTTAAAAGCTATAATTAGGAATATTGTTAAAAAACTACATTTTTGTAATTAGTTAATAAAGTTGTAAATATACTGCCATCCTTTAGGTGGCAAGAAATGAGTCTGATGATTCTGCATCAGCTTGATATCTTTTCACATTGCTATTGACCTCTTCTGATGCATTGTAGTGATTTTGGATTGATATATTTGTGTTAGTTAACTTTACAAGAATGACACAAATCAATTAATTTAAAAAAATGGATTTTTTTCACATTCATTTTTCACTATTTTGCATTAGTGATACACATGTTTTGCTAATATATATATATATATATATATATATATATATATATATATATATATATATATATATATATATATATATATATATATATATATATAAATATATACACATATATACACATATATATATATATATATATATATATATTTGATATAAGAAGAAATATCCTACAAAAGCACCATATAAAACAGCAACATTTTGATGGCTCTTAACTGCTTATTTCTACACTCATATTCAGAAAGGTTTTCCCAATGCCCCTCTAGAAGTGAAGCATAACATCCCATATGAATTAACAAAAACCTGCTGCGGAAACGGACAGGTAGCAGAGGAGTCAAATTTTTATCACTAAGCAGATCTTTATCCTGGTCTCGCAGATCTTAAACAATATGATACCACAATAATTCTTCCCATTCAATATCAATATTTGGTATTGAATCAAGCACCAATAATAACCCCTAGCTGCACTAAGAGGACCAGACCCTTAGTTAGGAATAAAGCTACACCATCAAAGGTCATAATTGGTAAGGAGGCATGCATGACCATCTATGGTTTCAAAATATACACAAGCACAGCAAATATTGATGCATCCAAAGGATTATTAACTCTCTCTTTTCATTAGGTGTGTTGTGCAAGTGTATTTAATAGGTGATCTACAATATTAGCCATGCTTCTGTCAATCTCTTTATTGTCATCTGGAATTTCAAAGTGAATTTTAGAGTTCATTTGTTTGACATACTTTTTCTTCTCTGTAATATCCTACATAACTTATATACCATCACCCAACCATCTTTCCTTATGTGGCAAGTAAGTAACTTATGGAACTGGGTTGTAGATATATACATGCATGTTTCCCTTTCACTTGTAAAGTAGATTTTATCCTGAATGTCCTCTAGACCAGTGGACTTACTTGCTATTTATTGCCGTATTCTGTAGGTGCCGAAGATCAATGAGCTGGAGGCTGCTGTGCATGCTCTCCAGCGACAGAGGGCTGAGAAGATGTGCAAGAGAAGACAGGAGGATATCAAGGATCAGTCCATGGACTTCATGTCTAGTAAGTTCACTTAGTTCAGTTTGTCATCAACTCAGGAGTCAGGATATCTCCTTGGAAATTACTGGACCAATAATACTATTATAATCTCTTGACCTGAAAGACATTTTTAGATCCGTTAAAGCTTAATATTTGCAAATAACTTATATGTATGGGTATTTTTAATTGTAAGGTCTGTTTTGAGGGTATGCATACTTTTGAGTGTCCGAAGCAAGTGCCATTAGACTATAAAATTGATTGAAAAATTTTGTGATAGAGAGATAAGTACATGATTGACTATTTTGATTTTCTTTCAACAGGTAAAGCTGCAGCAGGTATGAATCTAGCAAGAGGTGGAAATATAGTTTATGAAGATACTACCAAGCAAAGGCGGGTGGCTGAAAGAGAGGCCAGAAGGTATGCATTAACTCCACCTCCAATCAGGGTCTTAGCCAGGATTTCAAAAATGCCTGTCCAAAACAGCTATTGCAAAATATCTGCCAGTCTAGATTTAGCTACTTATCTAATTCAAATCCTTATACCAGCTACATTTAATAGCATAGTGTGTCAAAAATGGCAATTTACACTTCAGCTATGTCCAAGAAGATGGTTTGTTAGGAAAATATTTGGTTATCACAACCCAAAAGTCAAAATTGAAAAATCATCATAGAAATTTTTGCCTGTCCAAACAGGAGGTTTTCAGGAAACTGCCTGTCCAAAAGACAGGTAGGACGGGTCCTGGCTAAGTCCCTGCCTCCAATTAGCGATAGTTATGTACTTACCACACACATAGCACTATAACAAGTGTGCCACAAAATATATTTTGAGAAAATTTCATTCTTTAACATGAAAAAGTGTATACACAAAAATTAATAAAATAAAAAGTTGAGCCTAATATAATGCAGATAAATCTGGTTTCTTAGCTGAACAGACGGGTGCTCTGGCATTTCACCTGATTGTTTAAATCCTTGTGGAAGGAATGGCATAACCATAAATAGAATACACTGTTAGACACAACTTCTATAAATTATATGATTAAAACCTCATTATCACATGATCACAGCCTATTTATTTCTGATAACACCCTCTCAATCTTAAAACTACATGCATGGGGAATTTCCTATTATTAAAAGGATGTGCCTAGTGAGTTTGCATCCATTTGTAAATGACATCAGTGCAATTAACATTTAATCATTAATTTTGACTAATATAAATGGCCAATGTAAAAGGGCCAACAATACACTGTAATGTTAGTATTAATGCAACAAGTAACTCAAATGCCAAAGATGCATTAAAAGAAAAGATTGCGAAAGTAAAAGAATGAATGTCAAAGTCAGGACTGTAAACTGGTCTACAAAATTATTACATCAGAAGTTTGCACAACATATAAGACCACAGGATGAAAAGAAAAATCATTTTACTAGATGATAGTGAATTTTATTTTTGCTATTTTTCAGGTCTCGGCGAAGACGTGCTCGTGAATCTCGTAACATAAAGGACCATCACGATGGCCTATCATCTGATGAGGAAGTCAGTCAATCAGACCTAGCAAAATATAATGTAGAAACAGGTAAATGGTGAATCTGCTCTCATTAGTAATGAAATAGTTACTAACTGGATAAATAATCTATTAATATATATTTCAATCTTTTGGCATTAAATGAATCAGGCTGATATTTTCATTTCATTTGCTCTTTTCAGATGATTTATTTGTATTAAATGTTAGATCAATCAATCATTGCCTGCTGCAAAATATATAATTTGGACAAGTCCAGATTATTCTTATTGGTGAATGTGCCTGTCTACAAACTTTGCCTTTCCTATGATTGTAAGAAGATGTCCATCATTTAAAGATTTCTTTTGGGCCATCTTATGACTACTATTAATTGATTTATATTGATTGTTAATATTCTTTTCTCATCGTAATTCTATTTTCTGCAGATCGCATTGCGGGAGAATCACGGGTGCTCTTTGAGGATGTGATGGAGGATTTCTGTCGAGTGAACCTGATCAAGAAGCGGTTTGAAGAGTGGAAGTTTGACTATGGAGATTCTTACCAGGAGGCCTTTATTGGTCTCTGTCTGCCCAAGCTCTTCACGCCTCTTGTCAGGCTGCAGCTCTTAAAATGGAGTCCTCTTGATGTAAGCATGCCAGTTTATCTCATATTACTTTAGATGAGAAACTCATAGAAATGCACTATTGATTTTACTACCTTTACTTTAAGATAAACTCTAAACATCACAATTACTTGGAAACAATGATACAATCATTGTTTTCTCAAATATGAAATTATGAATACTTAAAATCTTCAAACCATCAAAAAAAATTGTACTATAATTTTTATTAGGACATGATTAACCAAAGAAATTGTCCACAAGAGCAGGCAAATTTAAAAAACGAATAGAAGTGATGATAGGAACTTAATTTCTTGTTCAATAGATAGCTAAGATGTATGATTTTGAAGGGGTATAATAATTTGATTGTATATATCAGCACCAAACTGTAAAATATGACCACTTCAGCTCGTTCTTTGAAAATTGGTTCATCTGGCCCAACTGAAACTTATCAATGAAAAGAAAGATTAAATGTGTGCGTTGTCTCAAATATTTTAGAGTACAAACCTCAAGAACCTTAGTCAGTTACACAATGGCATCACTTATTTGGTACCCATTACATTTAGAATTATAGGCCCTGTTTTCCATGGAAGGAGCCTTCAGTAAACTTTCATTTCAAATATTAAACTTGATATATGTGCAGTACTGTGCCTCAATAACAACTGCTACTGTTTAATGAAGATTTCAATTGCTATTCTCATGCAGAAGGAGAGTCGAGAGTTTGAAGAGATCAACTGGTACGAGGCGCTGATGTTCTATGGCTATAGGGAGGGTGAATCAATAGATATAATGGATTCAGATGTCAAAATTCTGCCAAGTATGGTAGATAAGGTAATGCTACCCAAATGTACAGGTAGGTTATCATACTTTTGGAAAGCACTTCACAGTCATGAGTTGCTACCACCCATTTAATATCTGCTTATTTCTCTCCGAAATGTACATCTACCTTCACAACTTCTGGAGAGAAAGAATTGCAAAATTATTGCTTATAACGTAATTGAAGTTGTTGGAAAATATCACCCTATGCTATTATGTATTTAAAAAAAAAAATTGCTCTGAAAAATTACTTTTACTCCATTCACTCCTTTGCAGTCAAAATAGGCTTTCAGGAGTATTGAATATTTTCTATGAGCGTCAATTTTAATCCAGCTGCTTCCTACTATCCTTGTAGGTTAGTTTAGAGTGCCAATATCAATAAGGCTTCTTTTATTTCATTTTGATCATGGAGTAACCAGAGACCTGAGCAGTTGAAGAAAAGTGTTGCTCATTGTCTGCTATCACCAGCTGCATTTCCTTTCCTTCATGGAGCTCATTTATCATTTATCCCTAAACTTGTTATCTGATATTGGTATAAATGGGCCTCTAGATTACAGCATATGATAGATTTAGGTTTGTATTAGCTAGGATGAATTATATTTTGAAATTAATTTTATTGTTAGGAAAAATTTAATTCTCTTTATGGAAATTCAGTTAATTCATATCAAAAAATCTCCCCCCTCGCCCTAAAATCAATTACTTCTTAATCTTACTTCTTTGACGAGGTAAGATTAAGCCTGTTGAACTTCAATTTCTCAACGTAGTCACCATAACACACAATCAACCATATTATGATTACTCTTTTAGCATGTGATTTACTTAAGGTGAACAGAATAGCAAACATAAAGCCAGTTACCTTTCATGGCTGGGCCTGGGACTAACAAACTCCTAATTTATGAAATTCTTGATACTTTAGACTTGAGGGATTTCTTTAACTTATGGATATTCCTTTTCCACAAGGTCTATATTTGTGTAGTTGTATATCAAAAGGTGGAGGCATTTCATTATGATTGATGTCAAATACTGACTGATTATTTTTGTTATGTAGAACTGGTCAAGCATGTTTGGGATCCCATGTCCGCTTCACAGACCAACCGGTTAGTTTGGGTTCTCCAGAAACTGGTCAAATACTATCCTACAATAACATCGGAAGATAAAAATACACAGGTAGGTGTTTCTTTGTTTTTATCTTGTGAATTTCCTATCTGGGCCATTTTACATTTATATATGTGTTATGTAACAAAATATTGATCACAATTAAACTGTTGTGTTACAGCATGATTTTTACCCACTGTGATTTATACTTCCCTATTGATGGTTTGAAACTTTATGTGTTTAGGTACAAGTATTTTTTGATAACTATAAGCTTCTTATCTAGGCCTGTTAGAGGTGAAATGTGCATTATACAATATACATACCTTGTCATTTTGATGCAAATGGAAAAGTAAGGATTGGGAATGTCATGAAAGTGCCACTATTTGAAGTTTATGTGAAAGTAGCAAAAGGGTAAATTCCTATTTCAAGTTTTAATCATTTTTCTGGTCCTGTCTTCAGGCTTTGATCGAAGCTATTGTGAAGAGAATGAGAAAAACACTGGACGATGATGTATTCATCCCACTCTACCCAAAAAAGTAAGTCCTTAAACATTACTTTATTATATTATGTGTTTGGTAATTGGATATCTCGTAAAATATCTTAAAAGCTTCTTTCAGCCATATTCATATTTGTCTAAAATTGTAGCATTACACTAATTGTTCCTCTTGGTATGCTTGCTCTAGCCTTCTATTAATTACCTAAGCTCTTTGATTTCATATATTGATTTATAGGAGTTTTAGTCCTTTAAACCTCAAAGGCTCAAACTTAAATATATGATGTCATATTCAGATGATAAGGTAGGTTTTGTATTAACTGTATATCATTCAATTCCTTTTTCTTTTGCAGTATTTTAGAAAATAAAAGTTCAGGTCCCTATGTGTTTCTGCAACGGCAGTTCTGGAGTTGTGTTAAGGTAAGCAAAACAATCATTTCCAAGTTGACTAAAAAAATCAAGGACAATATCAAAATGATGGGAGTTGTAGAGGTGGCTTATCATTGTAATGTTTGTATTCCTGACAATTTTTTTTTGACGAAATTATATTAGTGGCCATCTTTTGATATGTTGACCTTTGATGTATTTATACAGGACATGCATGATATTACCCACCCATGTGGGGCAAGAGCTTGCTATACTTGCATGTCAATATTATATATTATGAAATGATGGCAGTGATTTCCATGTATATAGTATGCTGACCAATGCACAGTCTTTTTACCAATCAAAACAAGGTTGATACTCTAACAATCAAATCTGAAGAAAAGTTGTGCTTGGTATGCTTAGCTACATGCACTAGTTCCACAGGTTCTCTGATAATAGGATGAATGATTTGATTGATGTGTTTTAGATAAAGCAAATGACTCTCATCCTTATTCACAGTCTTCAGTATTGTCATATTCCTGTTTCAGTTGCTGGGTAATATATTAAAACTGGATGGCTTTGTCAGCAAGTCCGCCCTGCAGGAGATTGCGCTGGATGGTCTGCTTAATAGGTACATCATGCTGGGACTGCAGTCATCAGATGTCAATATGGAAACTATAGAGAAATGTCAAATTGTGAGTAAAGCTGACTGATGTGTGTGTGTGTATTAATATATCTAAAAAGAGTAAAATTTCCAAGGCAATTTAAATTGCTGGCACAATTCCCAGCTTATTGGTTAATGTTTGTAGGTTGCTTGAACATTCTGTAATTTTGTCTGGTGTTCTTGTTCTTGTATAACACTTCACAAACAGGTCTTATAAATTAATCAATCAGTGGTTCACTTAGTTAACATTTGTCTGATACCATTGTTTGTAGATATCTAGTGGTTTTTCCCAGGTTTTGGTTCTTGAAGTTAACCTTTGTTTGATGTTATTGTTTGTAGATTGCAAGTACATTTCCGAAGCAGTGGTTTACGGGCTTACCCGGTGATACCACCATTCCCCAGCTGGAGAACCTGTGTCGCTACCTGGTCCATGTGTCCACTAACCTGGATAAAACAAGCCAGAACAGTAAAGATGCTGACAAGAAAGAGGCTAGGTAAGCATAGGATCAGACCTCTACTACCTCTAGTGCCTGAATGCTTTTGCTAGAAACTGCTATTCTGAAAAATTGACAGATTTGTACAAAAACTAGCCCTGATTAAGGTCTCCATGTCCCAGGGCTCGGTAGCTGTAAGTCCAAACATTGCCTTTCATATTTATATTGATTCTGACAGAAATGTGCGAATAATTCACACATATGTGAAAAGAATTTACCTTCATTTTATAAGCAACAATTGGTTTTGAGGGAAAGCAGATTAACAATGGTTTTACTGGTCCAAATATGGGAGTTAAGTTGAGTGGGGTTTGTTCTTTAAAAATGTTGTTTGTTTGCAATTGTGATGAATTATAAGTGACATTATAGCTTTGATATTGTAGTATTGCAGCCCATGAGGGGTTTTCTAACTCGTTGAACTCCATTTGAATATGCGGTTAAATCCCAATTAGCTACAGGAAAAGGGTTTGAGAGGCTCTCTCCTATTAGGAGTTAAAAACCATGTAAGGGAGTGTAACTAATTAATGTGTAAACTTGCTTCTGATTCGTACATACATCACTTCGATTATTTAATTGCATATTTTCACTTGTGGTTACAAATGAATTTGACACTATGTTAAGTTATACCTTAACCAGTTTGTTATTCTTGTTTCTTCTAGGGATATGGTGAAGCAGGTGACAAAGATCTTGGTGAACATCCATGCCATGAACCATGCTCTCAGCCTGGCAACCATGTTCAGCTTGAAGATATGAGACACACACACCAAGGACTTATAAATCATGAACATTATAGAGGCTGACAGATATGGAAATCATGACAAGATAAAGGCTACATGTGGAACAATGGAACAAAAGTTTTATTCTAACTCTAACAATTAAATCTGCACTTGGGTACTTAAATGGACCTTTGAAGAGTGTTTTGCATATATCACATAAAGTAACACTAAGAAAATAGTTCATATTTGATGTGATACCATTTCTATATAAGGGTTTTGTTTACTATCTGAATAACATTAACCCCCAACAGTTGGCCTATTGTATCCTGGATAACCTGCTTGTTACCCAGGTTGAAGTGCTTTCCAAGAAAGCTCTGCATCCTCAAGCACCAACCTTGAAAATGTTAGCATGTGGATTACCCTGACTTGACTCAGTTAGGTCTGTGGCAGATAAAATTACTTTCCAATTTATGGTAGATTAATCATGATGACATTTTTTAGCATATATCTGAAGGAGAAATGTTTTTTAAAAATAACTCCTAGAAATATCATGTTTATGCTTTTTATTTTTACCAATTTACATTGTAAACTACCATATATCCTGATGACTTTCTTTTCAATAAATGCTTTAGGCTTGAAAGGGTTATATGAACAGACATTGACAAATTTACTTGAATGAGTTGCATGTACTTGATTTCCATACTAGAATCGGTGATAAAGCAGCTGCAATGACCAATGCAACTGAAGAAAAATGAATTGACAACAATAGAGCATTTTGGTGCACTGATTTTATGTTACCTTGTACCAATCAGGCAATGTAATTGATTTTAGGTAATAAGGGGAAAGCATTAATTACAGACTTCAAAAAGACATTGGGTCAACATTACTTTCTTCTACCAGTATTTCAGCATACTGGTTATTTACTACCTTATCCACAATCTATTGTCTTATGTGATATCACAGCAAGCGCTCTAAAACTACATTATTGGCATGAAAATCTCTGTAAGAATTTCTTTTAAATGCACATTGAGTCACCAAATATACTGTTAAATGGGCAGCAAATGTCCCATTGCTTGTCTGTTAGTATCAGGTTTGGGAACAGCACAGTATCCCTAGATATTCTAACTTTTCTACGGGCACAGTTAATTTTGAGGTTCAACTTCAACAATTCTTAACTTTTACAGACAGAAAATTACTCCCATTTTGTTATTCAAGATACAATCAGCTTTTTTTTATCCAATCAATGTTATTTTACCTATTGTATCCCAATCTTTTCAATATTTGCCCAAGTCTCTTTGTTATCACCTTTTGTTATCCTGTATTGTTGTATATTGCCTATTTCTAAGATGAAGACAGCTGTTATTTATCTCAGTTGCCCGCCCAGCTGTAGAAAATGTGTATACCAAGACTGAAGTGTTGTTTGCCTGTAACCCTGAGTAGAATGGGAGGTTTATTTAGACCTGTGATTTTGTTAAAATAAAATCTATTATTGACTTAGTTGTTGGTTTACTTTTTCCTAGTCTTAAAGCAATTAGCTCTTTTCAACATTTTTTGGACATATGTCTTTTCCTTGATGTTGATAGTAAAGATTTAGTTGCCCTACTAAAGATGCTCATCAAGTATCAGGTGACCTCGCCCCAAGTTACTTAAACTGCCTTGCATGCTTTTTGAGCAAGATTCAAAACCAAAGAGCAGTGAGAGAAAACTGGGAGTTGGTGGCAATGCCTTGATCACACGCCAGTGGGAGCTAGGTCTATGTGGATAGCAGATTTCGGTTAAGCCAGACTAAATAGCCTGGTCCAATTTGATCTAGTTTATGAACTCTGCCTGTATCTGCCTAAATTGTTCTGAAAATTGTAATAACTAATTCTTAACTTAGTTCTTGATTTAGACTGACACACATAAACAGAAAGAAATCTTTTCACCTTATAGGTGCTTCTCTGGACAACCCACGGAATGGCAGAAAGAACAAACTTGTCATGGATTTCACAATTTTATTATCAGTCTTGTCATAACATATGTGCTAGAATTTTACATATTCATATACATATTCACATACCCTTGCAAACCCCTTTCACATTCATCACCTATGAAGGAAATATATTGGACCAATAGCCAATGATTCTATCCTGTAACAGATTCTACTCTGTACAATGTCTGTGCAGGGATTTCCACTCTAAAATGAACCCATTCTTAGTAGGTTTAGTTCACGTTTCTCTAATGACAGTATAAATTCCTCTGAATGTTTGCCTCCTCAGCTCCACAAAGTCAGACAACTAGGAAAACACTTTCAATACTTACTTACATATGAAAATGATTTTCCCATTTTATTTCTCAAATTTGGGATATAACTGAACTTGTCAGATCACCTCCCCACTTGGGAATATGGTATATCGTAAATTCTCAGTAATTTGGGACATTTCTTAACAATGGCACTTCTTATGGGTTGAGGTTGGCCAATGTTTTCTGAAAATGCAGACAAAGCAGAGTAATAGTATCCAAGATTTCCCTTGATGATGACCAGCGATAGATCAAGGGTTGCCCAGATTTTCCTTGAACTATTTTGCACAAGAATTATAGTGGTCCAAACTCTTAGTCTAAATTTGCGAGAATTTACGGTAAGCATTCATGCTGGAAAGCTCCTGGCTGCAGCTAGACTCTTCCTTTGCTAATACTTAGTAACTGAGGCATTCTTGTGAGATATATCTACCATATTCTACTGCTGTAAAACAAATGCACTTCAGCAAGTTGCTTTAACCATTAAATTTTCTTTCATATAAGCAAGACACCCTTAACAGTAGATAATGTCAATGGTCAACAAGCTCAAGTCATGTATGCTTTCATCAATAAAAAATAGCTATTATTATTTATACAAGAACAGATTCATCTAGAATTAAAAACTGTAGGAAACACGATAATGCAGGATTCACCACACCTACTTGCACTGAGAAAGTTTAATCTTAAATAGAGATATGGGAGGACTGAGTAGGGTGCTTTAATCCAATCTTTCCAGCATTTAAGGCCAGACCACTTTAGCGAAATCTTTCTGATGGGTGAATTTCTTAGAAATAACAAGAACTGAGCCTAAAACTCTCCTTCAACAATTTTTGATATTATTTTCATAAATATCACAGCATCTGGACGGCAGATTTCAAGGGGAACTGAGATTTAGAGGCACAGCTTTCTGTAATTCAATAGTCTGCCAATGGTGTTACAAAACTCAGTAGAATAATCTAGTATTATTCTATCATCCTCATTACATTTCTATTAATAACAAAAGTCAAATAGGTACATTCAAATACTTATATTTACCAGTTATCTTAGTACCTCCAATGCCACTGATTACTTGCAAAAAGCAATACTTATTGAAGTGCAATTTTCATACTATTGCCAACTTATGAATAAATAGTAAAGCAATGATCTTTGTAAAAAGCTTGCAAGAGTACCTACATTTATTCCAGGACACTCACAGGGAAAAGGGTTTGGGTACAAAATTCCAAATGCTTTTACCAATAAAACTATCTTGAGACAATCATCCTGAACTTGCATCAACTTACATCTATCAGTCATGATCATATAAACATTTTATTATTATTCCATCAGTAATCACTTTGTATACAAAGAATTCTACAGGATAATATCTTTAGATATCACCCCATAATAAACTCTGTTCAATAAATACACTGCTTCCCAAAATAAAAAGAACTGTCTTTCATTTAAATCCCTGTTTCCCTTATGTACAAGTATAGCTACAAAAAGGCATTACAAGACAAGTAAATTACATACACAGGTTACCAGTCCCATGCTTCAATCGCAAGAGAGATCCCATATCAATTCATATCCAGCAAATATATTTACAAATAAATCCCCATCAACCACAACACATACTAGTATATTTTACTATATATTACAGTCTATCTGAGAGCAACTAGACTGCTGTCTCATGAAAATCTTTTATAAAGGATTCTGAGAATACATTTGGACGTAAGTTTTGAATTATGAAACCCAATTTCTCCTTGATAAAATGATTTTCATTTGTGAGACATATTTGGTGGTCTGATCAGCACTAAGAATGAGTATGAATGGATTAAATAGAGTTGAATTTTACATCTCATGTGAGTGACCTTATCCCAACTTCTAATCAGGTTGAAATGTGTCATGGTAGGACATACATGTATAAAGGCAAACCTTAGCCTAAAGAGAAAAGAATTGTCAACTTCTAAAGTTGCATAATATTACAAATCCAATCAATATTCAATTCTTCAGTTAAGCCTTCACTCAGCAGCTTGGAATTTATGCATGTAAACTTTCCTGCACTGCTGGTTTCAAAGCTGGTAGCACAGCAAATCATTTTTACATCCCTCTCATCCGTAGCAAGATAACTCCCTGGGGATAATTTGTTCATGCAAGTTCAAATTTTACGCACTTCCTCAGTATCCGTGAAATTACAACTTCCGCAATAATTACTAGGTATACAATACCAATAAATGTTATTAGCTGCCTCTGCAAAATAATTTAACAAAACCTGCATGGCTTTAGTCCTGATCATATCAGGTGCAGATGCAAAGAAGAGTTTAAGGGGTTTGAGAATCCAACCCCAAACTACCCCTCTTCCACCCACCATAAGAGAAGATTGACTTCTAGTATTTTTAAGGTAAAAACACTTCTATCTGATATCAGTAAAAAAGAAAACTCACTCTACAGGAATTTTCGAATTCTTCAATATCATATATTGACCTAAATACACAGTTATCTAAGGCTTCAAGCTAGATTGATGGGTGATTGGCATCTCTCTCTCTCTCTCCCTCTCTCAAAAGCCTCTATACAATTCAAAGCAAACTTCATTTATTCGGATAAATATTTGATCTGATAAGTTCAACCACAACCAACAATGCTGCTGTCAAACCTGTGTCTTTAGGAAGATTGCCAAACCTGCCGAATCTTACCTAAGCAAGTGGTAATAACAGTTAGAATTACTACATAAAATACTAGTACAGTTAATTCATTGTGTTCTTGTAGATAGATCTTCTTCAACAGGAGGCCACCAGAGCAGGGTTCCCTGCACTAGCTTACCTTAAGTCAGATATGCACTGCATTGATTTTAAGTTGCAAGGAAAAGAGTGTCATTTTAATATTTCAGAAGTAGCTCTTTGTTTGAAAGATCCACATAGAGATAATTCTTGCTAGTTTAATGAGGCTGTCCAAGACTGGGACACAAATTTAAAAAATCAAATCCTCAAAAATATAAGTCATGGTCTCCATTGATGTTTTATTTCAATTTTTTTCGCATTATAGTCCATTTGATAGGATTCAATTGGTTGTAGATTTTGCAGTGAATGTGGTGATATGAAAAATACCAATATGCACTGTGACATGTCCCAGTCTCGACAGTCCCTTGAAACCTAGAGCACTCTGATTCATTATGAGTCAATATCACATGGCAAATAGGTCCTACAGCTTCATGGCAGGACTATGGAGATGCTGTATGTTATGATTCTGTCCCCATCGAGTTTCTCAGCATCAGTATACTATTGTAGATCTTTAGGGCAGGTCCCAGCTTGATGTTCATTATCTTGACTATGTCACTCTGATTGAGAAGAAGGAATGCTTCGCCATCGATTTGCTGTGAAAAATAAGAAGTGCATACTGAGTAAGATAAAGCAAATACAGGCGAACTTGGATATGATGGACCACTCTGTACAATGGACTTTTGTCTATGACGGACGATATGCTTGGTCCCAGTCCCATGCATATCAAGTATGTGTCTTATGTTTTTGACAGATTTTGCATATGACGGACAAATTTTCCTGGTCCCATTGAGTCTGTCATATCCAAGTTCGCCTGTAGTAATTTGACAGATCACCAAGAGCTGCTCATTGTAATGGAACCAGACTCTGTACCTGACCAGCTGAACACAGTCTGAGGAGCTGGCAAACTAACCAAACATTAGAAAATCACAGCAGTCATCTGAAGTATATTCTTATCGATTTGGACAAACTTATCTTTTCTCATAAGGTAGCAAATTCTGATGTTTTTAGCCATCAAGTACCTCACTGATACATTTTTTGCCGAGATGATATTTTGTCAAATAAACATTAAGGGGTTCCACAATTATAATCATAAAGAGTTGTGCTTCCATGTGATAATATACCTGTCATTCAATCATAGGCTGTCCCTCAATACATAGAGGGTGACCAATGCGATACAGACAGTTAACATTATCCAGGCTTTAGACACATAGAAGGTTTTAAATACATTTAGAATATTAAATAAAACAAATGTACAAAACTTACAATGTTAGAGAAAAAAACACTGATTTCCCAAAGATAAACCCACATCATCTCTATTTAAATCCCTTATCTAGCTCTGGTCAGAATTAATAAATTATCTCCATGTGGTCTTATTTCTGAATTCTACTGAAGTCATTAACCCATTCATGCCAGTAGCAGCCAAAAGTGCCCTGACCATCTTTGTGACTAGAGCATTTCTCGCAAAATATCAAAAGTCAAAATGACACCTGTTGAACCATGTCCAGGCACGAGTGGGTGGTTAATAACAATGTACCTCCTCCTGGAATGTGCTGGCCTGCTCCTTGCAGCCAGGTAACGTGCTGATGAAGTCCGCCACCTCCGCCATGCTCCAGCGGGCCACGTCAGAGCCCCGCACCTAATAAAAACGACGGTAATAATATCAATAACAATGATAATGATGATGATGGTGATAGTAATAATGATAATTATATTAATAATAACAATAATAGTAATAACGCTGATGATAATAATAATGTTAATGATAATAATAATAATAATAATAAATACTTAGTATTGATAAACATGTAACAAACAAATTAAAACTTACATATTTTCAATACACTGACCACTCAATCTAGACAGATTTTTGAGAGAAAATGAAAACATATTTGGTACACATCTCATGGGGATTTTAATTCATTCACAGCAGTAAAATCATCCTGAATGTTTACCTTGTCCAGGCCAGGCAGCAGCTTCGAGTGCTGTTCCCAGCACAGTGACAGGTCCTTGGCCGGGTTAGGAGCCATGGCCGACATAAACACAGACTGGTGGATGCCGTGGTGAAGGTTCACATCAGGTTCTGAAAGAAATGGGGGTGATTGAATGATTAGCAAACAATTAAATTTCAAATATCTCATAATATACAGTTTTTTTGGTGAGCATGCAGCTGTGGCTGTCATTTCAGTGCTTCAACCTATTCATGCTTGGGAGTTCCTCTAGAAAGCGTGGTCTGGAACTATTATACTTGTGGCAATAACTTCAGAATAGTATGATTTTACAAAATATCTAGAATTAAGTTTTTAATAATTCTCAGATTAACATGGCTCCTTAAAATATTCTCACAATGATGTTTTCATCTGAACGATTTCTCAAAATAAGTTGGGCTGTTTTGGCCACTGTGAGCATTGACACATAATTCCCAAATGCCAGGCGTCCATATGCAATGTGATTTGAACAGTTAAGATAAGAGAATAGTTATCAGCTTATAAATAGATATCTAAATAAAAAAGCAATAACTTACCCTTCTCTTCTATGTAAACAAACTTCCTGTGGTGATGATTGCGCCTAAACAAAAATTGTGAGAAATCAGTATAAATAAGTACGATAAGGTGAGGTCAAAGATCCTCATCTCTTCTAGATCCACAACCAGTATTTACTAAAAGAAATGATGGTCATATAATAAGTCTTAACAATTCTTAGTTATTTTAACAACTTTCTGAAATATAGCCCCTCTTTCTCTGACCAGTTTTAGGATATGGGGGTACAAGTTTGTATGTTATCTTTCCAATTTTCCTTTACATCCACTATACCAGGAACTTCAATAAAGAAATAGCTGAATATTTCTTTGATGTGTGGGATTTGCATGTGACATTTACATACCTATCTAAAAATACCTTGAAATACTTGTCTTTAAATATAATTACTCAATTCATAAATACATAAATTTTACTATATACTTCATGAACTACATTAATCTATAAATTCTTGCTTACGAAAGCATTTGGCAAGAAATTGTAAAAACTAAGAGCAAAGTTTAGATTTAGATTACAAATATATTTTGGAACCATCCCCTGTATGACAATAGATGGAATACACTGACTTACTTTTTTCTTCCTCGGCCATGATGAACCTTCTTGGGTTCTACTTTTACGGGTGACTCTAGAGCTTGGACCACACCATCCTCCCCTGCTAGCCCTCCAAACTTAATTATGTTTTTCTCCGACAGGGGGCAGCCCGACACCCTGTGATGAGCAGTGTACTTGCCAGTTATGTGACCAGAACCATCGCAGCCAGGCGTAGGGCATTTCCTAGAAACAACATACACCATGTAGAGATTTGGACATTACCCCTTCCAATGTTAAAGGGCAAATGCACCATCATGATGATTTAGGTTCAAAATGTGCCTATATGTGTCACCTTTCAAATAAGACCACCCGCAAGTCTGTCCTCCTCAGCACTCCTCAGATATGGCTTATGAAAGTTAGTAAAAAACTAGCCTGAGTCTGGGTATAGAGGCTGCCATTATCAGAAGTGGTGCTTATGAAGTGACTGCCAGCCCTGCTTCTGATTGGTTGAGAGATATCAGTGGCAGCCACTGATATCTCTCAACCAATCAGAAGCAGCACTGGCAGTCACTTCATACCACTGATTGTGCTTAATTGGGCTTAATTGGCCTGCAATGTCAGCCTCCATGCCCAGACTCAGGGTAGTTTTTTACTAACTTTCATAAGCCATATCTGAGGAGTGCTGAGGAGGACAGACTTGCGGGTGGTCTTATTAGAAAGGTGACACGTATAGGCACATTTTGAACCTAAATCATTATGATGGTGCATTTGCCCTTTAAGGTTACTTTTATCCTAAGCACAAGGATGCAAAGATTTTTGAAAACCATCCGAACCCTGTCATGCTGGTATTCATTGGATAGCTCTCGCTGAGTACTCTCAGATGAGTACCCATGTGCCAAGGGCAGCCATGTTACATTTTTTTTGCATCATTATGTATTGGTCAAATTAGTTACCAGCAGCATAAGGATTAAGATACCCTTCTATTGATCCAATCAGAATACCCTCAAAATGATGGGCCCCTTATCCAACACTCTTTTCCAAAAAGGGAGAATAACTCTTCTTGTTTAGTCTCACAACTGGAAAGTCAAAACATGTCCTTTTTTAAGGCTAAAGTAGTCAATACAAAAACTCACCAAATCATGCAGTGTACATAGATAATATTGAAAAGTGTTAAAGTTCAGATATTAACCAGTGTGTAAGAAAAGCACCTACTTGATTTCTGGAGACAATTCACTCTTTGATTTATTCACTGGCAATTCTATCTCGATTCGTGATGGTCCTAGGCGATCTTGCAAGGCTGTCTCTTTGTTCATGTTCAGGTTGCTATATGGGCAGCCAAATGCACTGAAAGTAACAATAATGAAGACAAAAACTTATAAGCAGCTCACTTGAGACTGGTAAAAACTATCATAATAAAAAACAAAACCATACTGCTACACTGATATTTTATTTGCTATTCCTATATATCAATCCTGTTCAAACATAGTATGGTTATAAACCACTCAAAAATCATCTCCATATTTTGCATGAAACTTTTGAAAAAATATTTAGTTTTCAATTGAAGATTTGAAGAAAATTTGACCAAAATGCACACACTGCCTGCAATATCAAGATATCTTCAATAAAGCATTTTTGGTTTCAAATTATTACTGCAGAAAACAATTCAACTTAATTCAAATTAAGCCATATATCTTTAACCCTCTATCCATCTGTACTTTACCTGTGGTGTCCTGTGTATTTTGCCCCCTTGATGTGTCCAATACCTTTGCAGCCATGTGTAGGGCATCCTCCCTGTGTTGGTGAGTGGGCCAAATCTTGCAAACCTAAGAAGAAAGAGCAACAAGAGGGACGTTATTTGTGTCAACTGGTGTGCATCTGGTGTTCCACATATTCACAGTCTTTTCTGTATCGAACATATCTGCATGCTTGACTATGATCAACGCTGTTCATATTACTCTGTTGCTGCCACTGGCCATTCTCAAACAGGGGGTTAGTAGGTATTAAGAACTACAAATTCATATTGTTCAGTTTCATATCATATAATTTCATTATATTATATGGTACCAGCTTTATCATACATCCTGTATCTTTTCTGGTACATATTTTAAAGTTTTAAGACCCAGGGTAATGGCACATGCTAATTATGTTTCCCTTGAATCATTCACATGTGTAATTAGGCCATATGTATATATTAGTACTCTTACAAACTGTACCCTTTTTTTTCGTGATATCTGTGATTAGGCATGGCTACCTATATATTGTATAGGTTCCATACACTTCCAACACGATCATTGTCAGCTAGACTTAATCACACTCACTGCCTATGCACTGGGTGGAGCTTTCAGATATATTTCTAGCAAGGCAAGCTCAGTTCAAATTGCCAGTCATTTTCATTGTCTTCCCATTGCAAACCTCAGGAGCACATGTAGGAAGTGACACATATGTTACTTTATATATATATATTGTTTAATTATTTCGTCAGCAAAAAAAGTTACTTTTTGATATCTTTAACTTCATCTGAAGTTTTTTGAAAGTTTACCTAAAATTTAGAATATTTTCTTCTATTAGTTATAGGCAAATCGTTTAAAAAATCATAATTTTGTTCTAACATTGAAAGCCTCCTAGCCGCTGGTCAAACTGTTAGTGTAGAAGTTTCTATGTTTTAATAATCAAATGAAAGTCATTCACTGATGCTAATCTAAACTCATCCCACAATTCTATTTTGGCTTTTCCCTTGAGGCCACTCCAATTTAATTACTTGTCTTACAAGCTTTTTTGGAAAAAAAAATCCTGTCAGACTCCAAAAAAAAAAAGAAAAAAAGTTGATTTTGGTGTCAAGGTTAAGGACGAAAGTGGTTTAGAAATTTTCTGTCAGACTCAAAAAAAATATTTTAAAATATTCATTGTAAGGACTAAGTATTTTGGATGAAATACACTATAAACTTTCAAATAATGACCTGTGTATCATGAATACCAGCTGTAGTCATCATCATAAGTCATACAAGTTATTTCATGAGAGTGATTTAATCAACTACACTGCTACAGGAATGTATCAATGCTGTAGCAGAGCCTCAGATTTGATGATGTATATTTCCCACCCTTCAGGCTAGGGCGATGTAAATCCATTAGCAAAGTAAATTTACTTTCATATTCTAAGGCAAAATTCTATCATCTTATGGCTATGTTACTACTATGCATTGATAAGTGAAGGAGTATGAATGCAATGAAAACTGACAAAATTATTCTTCATTAAAACAATACTAAGATCTAAGTAGGGGCTCCCTCTATTGATATATATATTTTATTGTTACCTTCACATGCACATACACATGTATGAATGAAGAACTTGCTATCGAGTATCGGCCACGGCTGACAGCACGTGTACAGACAAAGAGAGCGTTCATTTTCACAAAACCATTCCCCTTTGTGCCTATTCAGCGTGAGTGAAGCCCATTAATTGCCTGCCGGTATTAGGCCGGCTGATCTTTGATATGAACCCGCATAACAAACAATCTGGGTCAGATTCACGGCTCCCTGCCACGCTTCTCCGGAGAAGTCTAATGGGAGTTTTACGACTTCTCAAGTGGGAGGGGAGTACCATTCATTCTCGGACTATAGTATTGAGAAGATCACGGGGAGAATGGGCTGATGGAAACATTACGCTACCAGTCATAGTCAGCAGACACTAAACATCTGTATTTTTCAACTTTTTTTTTCAAAATGGCTCATTTCCTGCCGCCGGAGCTCGTAAGACAAGCTATTAAATTGGAGTGGCCTGAGATAGAAAACAAATTACTGAATGTTCAGTTAGTAGTAGTAGTAGTAGTAGTAGTAGTAGTAGTAGTAGTAGTAGTAGTAGTAGTAGTAGTAGTAGTAGTAATTAGTAATCAAATATCTAGAAAGTCTGTAATATGTTCTTTTTAAATACATTAAAATTGTAATTGTAGGCCCAGTAATCACAGAGAAATCATCGAATGAAAACGCCTTCAAAAGATTTATGATTTTTCGAGATTCTCTGCAAAATATGTCCAATTTCATTCATTGATTTCTCAGTTATTACTGGGCCTAAGACAACAAATTTTATATATTTAGAAAGGCGGTAATATATTCATAATACTGTGTCCAGAAATCACAGAGAAATCATCGCTTATCATACGTTATGATTTACATCCATTGGGAAGAACAGCGAAATTCAAAACTACTTAACAATTGACTTTGAAAAAGCCCATAACTTTGTATATTATCTTAACCCCTGCCCAACAAAAACATGCAAGACTTGGGAAAGGATTAAAATCTTATCTACCTATATCTTACCTAGAAATTGAGAGACTTTAACTTCTGGAAAGATGCCAATCAAAAATATTAGAAATAAAATTAAAAGTAGAAATGGTTTAATTCCAATAAAATGATACAAATGTTAAATATCAATAAAATTTGGAGTGATTTGAATTCTAAAGTCAGTCAATCTGGCTGAACCCAGCTACCAAGTCAAGGTGCCTGCATCAGCCCAAAAAGACCAGACTTTTTTATCTTCTCACACTGGTACCTACACAACCTATTGAAAAAAAATCTTTATTAAACAACACAGCCCCTCAAATATTTATTAGGCTTATTTTCAAAACAACCACCGTGTTTAGAACAAAAACCTTAAGCAGGAAAGGGTTAAAAAGGTGAAACCCCTTAAAACCTTTTCAAGAAAAACAGGCCTAAATTTAAAAGCAGCTTACTAATGGGTGGCTGTAAAGGGTGTCCGGTTTTGTGGCACCAGCCCGGTGGATGGATGTCCTCAGAATCGTCATCCACCCAGTAATCGTAGACATCCGACCAGCCGTCAAAGTGGATCCTCATCTGGTAGGCCTCTATCTCGACAATGCTGGCGACGCGCAGCAGGATGGGATTCCTTCGATCCACCACCTCCAGCTTCATGCTCACCCTGAAGGGAGTGGGTCCTCGCTGAAACAAACAAACAGCAGCGCGGTCAGCACAAGCAAATATACTGTAAGACAAGAATTTTTATTTCACTTTTTTCTTTATTAATCTATTCATGTTGTTAATCAATTTATCTAAGCTTGTTTTCTTTCAGGGTAACATACTTAACATCATAACATGTTAAACAAGGCAATCATTTGCAATTTTTTTCAAAAAAACTTAACATTCTCACATAACAAGTAGGCTATCGGCCAGGGACCCAAATTATGGATTTTAATTACCCCCCCATGTAGATGGAATTTTTTACTTTAGATGGATAGGGGAGTATATGGGGCCTACCAAAATGCCGTGCCCCCACTTTGGGACATGGTCAGATTTGCATTAGGCCTGGTCAAACTGACCACCCACAAATCAGGGAATCGGCCACCTGAAGCACACATATATTGAGGAATAATGGGATGGGGGGTTAAGAGACTGACCATAAAAATGCTCACAGTTCATTGAATACCACAAGTTTGGTATCAAAATGTTGGTCTGGAGGAGACGTATCCTTTAAAATACTAAACACATAACAAACTATTCCATGATGTAATAGAGGTCATTCAAGGTCAAAATGGCTGCCAAATCAAGAATCTGGGATTTTCCCATAATCTATAGTTTCGGTTTATAAACTTCTCAGTTTTTTTGAAGGGATGTATTTCATTTCTGTAGCCACTTTTTCAGAAGGAATGCTTTTTAGTGGAGTTGTTCAACATTTTAGAAAGTTCATTAATTAGAATGTTAAGTCTAATTTTGAGATTTAAGGCACAAAGTAGGGTACCAGGCCCACCTAGTGACCACAAAAAGTGCCGAAAATGGTAAAAAATTGAAAACATAAATGCCTGTATCTAAGGTTTTACAAGTCGGAAGGGAGCAGATGATGCACCAAAATATCAGGTTCAATTTCCTCTTCAATCTGGAAGATTATGGTAAAAAATCCTGAAACTAAGGGGTCATTGAAGGTCAAATAAAGGTCAAAAAGTCAATATTTCTCTTAAAAATTCAAATTTTGATGAAGATGTTTTGACAAAGTAGTTTATGTTTAGTTTGGGTTTTAATTACTCCCCCATGTAGATGGAATTTTTTACTTTAGATGGATAGGGGAGTGTCTGGGGCTTACAAAAATGACGTGCCCCCACTTTGGGACATGGTCAGATTTGCGTTAGGCCTGGTCAAACTGACCTACCACAAATCAGGGAATTGGACGCATGAAGCACATATATATTGAGGAATAATGGGATGGGGGGTAAAGAAATGGACCATAAAAATGCTCACAGATCATTGAATACCACCAGTTTGGTATCAAAATGATGGTCTGGAGGAGACTCATCCTTTAAAATACTAAACACATAACAAACTCTATTCCATGATGTAATAGAGGTCATTCAAGGTCAAAATGGCTGCTAAATCAAGAATCTGGGATTTTCCCATAATCTATAGTTTCGGCTTATAAACTTCTCAGTTTTTTTGACGGGATATATTTCATTTCTGTAGCCACTTTTTCAGAAGGAATGCTGTTTAGTGGAGTTGTTCAACATTTTAGAAAGTTCATTGATTAGAATGTTAAGTCTAATTTTGAGATTTAAGGCACAAAGTAGGGTACCAGGCCCACCTAGTGACCCCAAAAAGTGCCAAAAATGGTAAAAAATTGAAAACTAGAATGCCTGTATCTTATGTTTTACAAGTTGGAAGGGAGCAGATGGTGCACCAAAATATCAGGTTCAGTTTTCTCTTCAATCTGGAAGATGATGGTAAAATATCCTAAAATTAAGGGGTCATTGAAGGTCAAATGAAGGTCAAAATGTCAATTTTTCTCTAATAAATTCAAATTTTGATGAAGATATTTTGATAAAGTAGTTGTGTTTTGTTTGGGTTTTAATTACTCCCCCCATGTAGATGGGATTTTATACCTCAGATGGATAGGGGAGTGCCTGGGGCTTACAAAAATGACTTGCCCCCACTTTGGGACATGGTCAGATTTGCATTAGGCCTGGTCAAACTGACCACCCACAAATCAGGGAATCGGCCACCTAAAGCACACATGTATTGAGGAATGATGGTATGGGGGGTAAAGGAATTGACCATGAAATTGCTCACAGTTCATTATATGCCACAACTTTGATATCAGAATATAGGTCTGGATGAGACTTATCTTTTAAAATACTAAACACATGACAAACTCTATTCCATGATGTAATAAAGGTCATTCAAGGTCAAAATGGCTGCCAAATCAAGAATCTGGTATTTTCCCATAATCTCTAGTTTCCTTTTATGAACTTCTCAGTTTTTTTGAAGGGATGTATTTCTTTTGTGTGGCCACTTTTTCTGAGGGAATGCTTTCTAGTGGAGTTGTTAAACATTTAAGAAAGTTCATTGATTGAAATTTTAAATCTACTTTTGAGATTTAAGGTACAATTTAGGGTACCAGGCCCAACTAGAGATCCCAAAAAGTGCCTAAAATGGTACAAATTTGAAAACCAAAATGACTGATTCTTTAGTTCCACAAGTCGTAATGGAGCAGATGATGCACCAACATATCAGGTTTAATTTTCTCTTTAATCTGGAAGATGATGGTAAAAAACAGTAAAATTAAGCGGTCATTGAAGGTCAAATAGAGGCCAAAATGTCAGATTTTCTCTAAAAATTCAAATCTTGATGAGGGGTTTTGATAAAGTAGTTTTGTTTTGTCAATATATAATGTCCAAAACAGGTTACCACAATAACTGAAAGATATATTACCTGAAATATGGTCCACCCTTTTATTTTGGACCATATATATACCATATATTAAGTCAATATGGAGGTGTGGAATATGGCATTTAGCAAATCCATGCTTATAATAAGTGTTTAAAGACGGTTGGTGAGGGAGTGCTAGTATGGCACCACTGTTTAGGTCATAGAAGTTGTGAAAACAAAACACCATAGGCATTGTTTGATATCAAAATGTTTGCTGTAAGACAATTTTTTCATTTCATTCAATCAACCGAGGGTAGGGTATAGTGTTGTGATATTAGAGGTCATTCAAGGTCAAACTAACCCCAATTTCATGATTTAAGATATATCGTCTTTGAATTGTCCATTTAGCATCTTATTAAATATTTCTGGAATACATCTTTTATCCTGGAAATAGTTTTAGAAATATCTTTATAAAGGATTCTCAGACATTTTGAGTCATTTCAAAACAAAGTCTGGGCCAATTCTGAATATTCAGGGACCAAAATGACAAAATGACTGATTATGGGTGCACCCAGATATTTTTTTAAAGTGAAGCAGCAGAAAGTTGACATAGCAGAGTTGTATGGTATGTCAGCTTTAAAGCTTTTGAACTTGCCTATTGTGTTTGTCATGTAAGATATTATAGAGATTTGAGGAAAAAAGAAGGTAAAATATAGGTCAAAACATCCTTTTTCTCTAGGAATTTCCAATTAAGATGAAGAGATTTTGATGGAAGGTGTGTTTTGTCATCACTTAATTTCCTGACCAAGTTACCACAATGATTGGCTGACAAAATACCTTAGATATGTTTACTAAACATTTTTTGAAGTGATGTATTTTTTTCTAGCCACTTTTTCTGAAGGAATGTCTTTTATTTGAGTTGTTGAACATTTTAGAAAGCTCATTGACTTGAATTTCAAGTTCTATTTTAAGGTTTAAGGTACAAAAAAGGGTACCAAGTCCACCTGGCGACCCAAAAAAGTACCTTAAATGTTACAAATCTGAAAACCAAAATGACTCTTTTAAGTTTCACTGGTTTGGAAGGGAGTAAATGATGCATCAAAATATTAGGTTTAATTTTCTGTTCAATCTGGAAGATGATAGAAAAATGATACTAATAATATAATTTAGAGTCAGAATGCCTTAAATCATAAAAGAGGAGGTAGTTTGACCTTGAATGACCTCTAATATGACAACAGAACACCCTACTCTAGGTTGGTTGCATAAAATGGGAAGATTGTCTTACAACAAGTACTTTGATACCAAACAATGCTTATATTGTTTGGTGCTCACACTTTTGATGACCTAAACAGTTGTCACATACTAGCACTTTCTCACAAGCTCTCCTTATAAGAAACCTGAAATTGCCAAACGTCTTATTCCACACCTCCACATTGACTTAAAACTACCTAATTTTCATCAGTAAATGGTTCAAAATATATTCTCAGATCCTATCTTGGGGTAATTTATCTGTCATTTATTGTAATAACTTGAATTGGAAATTGTAAAATGTCATAACACAACTACTTCATCGAAACTCTCTTTATCAAAGTATGAATTTTCAAATAAAATTAACATTTTGACCTTAATTTGACCTTCAATGACCCGTTAATTTTAGTATCACTTTTCCATCATCTTCCAGTTAGAAGAGAAAATTATACCTGATATTTTGGTGCATCATCTGCTCCCTTCCAACCTGCAAAACTTAAGATACAGTCATTTTGGTGTACAGATTTGTACCATTTCAGGCACTTGTTGGAGTCGCCAGGTTGACTAAGTACCCTATTTTGTACCTTAAAGCTTGAAATGGAACTTTTGGTCAATGAGCTTTCTAAAATGTTCAACAACGCCACTTAAAGACAATAGGCAAGTTTAAAACCCTGTTCTCCTCATTGAAAATAAAAGCTGACATACCATAAGATATAACTCTATTATGTCAACATTCTGTTGCTTCACTTAGATATTTGGGTGCACCCATATTCAGGCATGTGGCCATTTTGGTCTGTAAATATTCAAGATTGGCCCAGACCTTGTCTTGACGTGACTGAAAAAGTGTCTGAGGATCCTTTATAAAGATATCTCTCACCTAAAATTAATTCCAGGATAAGAAAATGTATTCCAGGAGAATTCAATAAGCTGCTAAATGGACAATTCAAAGACAAAATACCTTAAAGCATGAAATTGGGGTTAGTTTGACCTTGAATGAACTCTTATATTAGAGCAATATACTTTACCCTAGATTGGTTGAATTGAATAAAAAAGAAATGTCCTACAAGCATTTTGATACCAAACAATGCCTATGATGTTTGGTTTTCACAACTTCTATGACCTATGGTGCCATACTAGCACTTCCTCACCAACCGTCTGTAAGCACTTATTATAAGCATGGAATTGCTATATGCCATAATCCACACCTCCATATTGACTTAAAACTACTTCATTTTTACCGATATATGGTCAAAAATATAAGAGTGGACCATACTTCAGGTAATATATCTGTCAGTTATTGTGGTAACTTGGTTTGGACCTTATACTATGACAAATCGTTACTGCTTTATCAAAATCTCTTCATCAAAATTTGAATTTTTATAGAAAATCTGACATTTTGACCTTTATTTGACCTTCAATGACCGCTTAATTTTAGGTTCTTTTACCATCATCTTCTAGATTGAAGACAAAATTAAACCTGATACTTTGGTGCATCATCTGCTTCAGTCCGACTTGTAGAAATAAAGAAACAGTAATTTTGGTTTTCAAATTTGTACCATTTTAGGCACTTTTTGGGGTCTCTAGGTGGGCCTCTTACTCTACTTTGTACCTTAAATCTCAAAACTAGATATAACATTCTAATCAATGAACTCTCTAAAATGTTTAACAACTCCACTAGAAAGCATTCCCTCAGGAAAAGTGGCCACATAAAAGAAATACATCCCTTCAAAAAAACTGCGAAGTTCATAAAAGGAAACTAGAGATTATGGGAAAATACCAGATTCTTGATTCGGCAGCCATTTTGACCTTGAATGACCTTTATTACATCATGGAATAGAGTTTGTCATGTGTTTAGTATTTCAAAAGATAAGTCTCTTCCAGACCAACATTCTGATACCGAAGTTGTGGCATTTAATGAATCGTGAGCAATCTTATGGTCAATTCCTTTACCCCCCACACCATCATTCCTCAATACATGTGTGCTTTAGGTGGCCGATTTCCTGATTTGTGGGTGGTCAGTTTGATCAGGCCTAATGCAAATCTGACCATGTCCCAAAGTGGGGGCACATCATTTTTGTAAGCCCCAGACACTCCCCTATCCATCTGAGGTATAAAATTCCATCTACATGGGGGGAGTAATTAAAACCCAAACAAAACACAACTATCAAAATATCTTCATCAAAATTTGAATTTTTTAGAGAAAAATTGACATTTTGACCTTTATTTGACCTTCAATGACCCCTTAATTTTAGGATTTTTTACCATCATCTTCCATATTGAAGAGAAAATTGAACCTGATATTTTGGTGCATCATCTGCTCCCTTCCAACTTGTAAAACTTAAGATACAGGCATTTTGGTTTTCAATTTTTTACCATTTTCGGCATTTTTTGGGGTCACTAGGTGGGCCTCAGGTACCCTACTTTGTGCCTTAAATCTCAAAATTAGACTTAACATTCTAATCAATGAACTTTCTAAAATGTTGAACAACTCCACTAAAAAGCATTCCTTCTGAAAAAGTGGCTACAGAAATGAAATACATCCCTTCAAAAAAACTGAGAAGTTTATAAACCGAAACTATAGATTATGGGAAAATCCCAGATTCTTGATTTGGCAGCCATTTTGACCTTGAATGACCTCTATTACATCATGGAATAGAGTTTGTTATGTGTTTAGTATTTTAAAGGATACGTGTCCTCCAGACCAACATTTTGATACCAAACCTGTGGTATTCAATGAACTGTGAGCATTTTTATGGTCAATTTCTTTACCCCCATCCCATTGTTCCTCAATATATGTGTGCTTCAGGTGGCCGATTCCCTGATTTGTGGGTGGTCAGTTTGACCAGGCCTAACGCAAATCTGACCATGTCCCAAAGTGGGGGCACGGCATTTTGGTAGGCCCCATATACTCCCCTATCCATCTAAAGTAAAAAATTCCATCTACATGGGGGGGTAATTAAACTCGCTAAATAAGGCTCTTTTAAGATTTGGCCGATAGCCTAAAGGTGGAATCTGGACACTTGAAAAATTATATCTGGATTGGAAGTTATGAACGATGCTATCTGTTACAATAATTTTTACATTTGTAAATAGAACACATGTGCACGTGAATATAATACTGACTGGCTTAAAGGCCCGAGCTGGCACTGGCTGAGACTTGGTGGTCTTCAGGTATTCCTCCCAGGTGAAATTCTCAATGTCAGCCCAGTCTGAAATAAGGAAAACAAAATCAATACAGGATTGAGCCCCTTTCAGATTATCTATTTAAGTGATGAATTATGAAAAGATAACAGTGAGAGGAGATTCTATCTAGGACATTCAGTATACAGCACATGGCTTCTGCTACTTGGTCTTTCCTCTTGACTGTTGACATTGAAAGATGTGGGCTTTAACCCTTATGCTGTTGGGTTCTAATTTTGTCAACTTGAATTGATGACGAAAGCTGAGAAATAACTGAAACCATGGCAAATGGGTACTCATCTCAGCGAGTGCTTTCCAATTAATACCAACATGACAGGGTTAAGATGATTTTCATAATTTTTTGCTTTTTTGTGCATTGGACGAAAGTAACCTCAGCAGCAGAAGGGTTAAGATTATTTATCTATGCGATGAACTTTGAAAAGGTAAGAGTGAGAGGAGACTATCCAATTTGGCTTTCAGTATGCAGTACATGGCTTCTGCTACCTAGTCCTTCCTCTTGACTGTTGACATTGAAAGACGTGGGTAAATAAAGTTAAGTATCAACACTAGCACAAACACCCACAAAAGTGCAAGTTCAAGGTCACTTTTATTCCTAATGTGGCCCTGAGAGAGTGACAAAAAAGCACAGAAACAGTTTTTCAAAGAAAGCGTACTTATATGGCAAAAAGCAAGATAAAGTTTGTAATAAGTTTGGCATGAAGGTGAAGCAGACTCCACTGTCCCTCTTTATATCACCTGAACAGGTAGAACAAACGTGTGTTTCAGGGTACCATACTCTACAGCCTTTGAAAATAGAGATAACTAACAACTTAATTGCTTTTTTGGGGAAATTTCACTTTCTTCTTTTAGATATGAACTTTCTCTTTTCACTTAAAAAGCTTGAGTTTGAGTCAAGCACAGGTGGTAAAACACCCTCCTCCATAAAGAAATCAATCTATTTCTCAAAAGTGATCAGCAAGTTATTCAAAAGACAAATTTTTCAGGTCATTACCCAAACCAATTAAGTAATAGTTATTAGTTATGTTCTAAATCAATAACATTTCTCTTTCAGTCATTTTCCAAAAATACTTTTGGGACAAGGGTATAACTTAATCACCTTGGCCCTCTCCCAGTGGGCAGTGCACATACAATGAGCATACAAATAACGTATCATGTATGAATCAAACATTCTATGTACGTACATGCAGTGTCCTCTGCCCACCGGGCTTGTGCAGCTTTTTGTTCAGTTTTGACTTACCATTTGGAGGTGATAGTGTCTTTCCCGTCTCCTGGCACCAGCCGACAGGATGGATGTAGGGGGACGCAGCGTCCGCCCAATAGTCATATGAGTCCTCCCAGCCGTCAAAGTGGATGAGAATCCTGTCTGCCAGAACATCGGCCACGGTAGCCACACACGTCAGAGCCGTGTTCTTCTTGTCCACCGCCTCCAGTTTCATCCCGATACGGAATCCATGTGGAGTCACAGACTACAAAGTTAAAATATACGCCACTATGTAAAATTATTGAATCACATGTGCATGTATGCAAAATTCCAAAAAAAGAAATCCAATGTTTTGATTTTAGATTTCAGAGATAAATGTATATGTTGCTTCTGAAATTTCAATTTTGTCAAATTGCATTTTTCTTTTCATTTTCCATAAATATATTAATTTCTAGAAACTATATGGTCACCTCTCATATGATCATGCACCCCTTATTGTGCATGAATCTAAGATCAATCTTCATCAACCCAAATCTCCTGTGAATCCACATGCGAATATATATATATGTCTATCAAACCAGGTGTTAAAGCTCCTTTTTCTCTGCAACAAAGTTCCCAGGAGGCTGTATCACAAAAATTATAAAATTTTGAAAAAACATATCAAAAGGAAAACATATTAAACATATTAAAGGAATCAAAAAAGAATTTAAACAGTACTAGCCAAATTAGTTTCAAATTATGCCCAAGATATAATCGATGATTTTTATCAAAGCGCAAGTTGGCCATATTGTAGGACTCACCGCTGCTGTTTGACTACTGAATAGATGTTTGGGTGCAGCTTGGGCCTTAGAGAGCTTCAGGTATGCAGTCCAATTGAAAGTCTCAGTGGTGAAACCTGGAACAAGAAAATCATATAAGGGTTTCTCAACCAAGCACATGCAATCAACTGCCTCGCAATTACTTCACAGGACAAGTCAAAAATGAGCTCTGAAGACAGGTGGTAATTTCTAGCACACAATATACAAAACATTAATTTTTCTTTGACGAGAATTAAAGTACAAGTAATGATAGACAAGTGGAAATCTCTTAACAGGCAGTCTGTAGAACAGGTTTGATAACATCCTTATTGCTTGATATAGCATCACCAATTCCCAGTCACTGCAGTTTTTGACAACATTCATAATCATAAACATAGCACACCGGTTTGGCAATTGAGATGGATATCTTCCAACACAAGCAATATTACATAAATATTTACTGCCTAATTGTTACTGTGAAGAACATATACAACTTCCATTTATAAGTTTTCTTTGAAATGATTCCCAAGTTGTGAAACATCTACATTTATGTCTGATATATGGGGTTCTATCAAAAATAGAATGGGACAATTTTTACAAAATTCACAATATCTAAAAAATTGGCAAATAAGATTATAAGCTAGTCTGACTGTCTGAGATATCATGAAAAGAAGTGAACACTGCAGAGGAACTGATCACATTTCATTGCATTAATTAGATTATTAAAGCATTATGTTACCTTACTCAAACCCCACCATATTTATACTGTCATAGTTTTTTGTGATGTTTTTGCATGTCTGTAAATGTTTTGGATAAAGAAGTCAGTAAAGCAACCCTCTTCTTTCCTAATATTTTTTCATTATTTTCAGTGTTTTAATTGCCATATTTTCCCCCTTTTGTAAGGATAGATAGGTTGGTTGGTTATGTATACTGACTTAAGATATTCTGACTTAATTGCCATTGTTATATTTAATCTTGTGAGTTAACTCTATGTACCTTGAGCAAGTCCCATGTAAAACCAGAACCAAGTTAGTGGATGTTACCTGATATCTTAATTATAGAAGTGCACAGGTATTGATTTCCCTCACCTCCAATAGATTGAATATGTATTAATAAACTAACTCTAAATCCTATTCCAAAGTTAATTTGCATTCAAAATGAATGTAGTATGTATCTTTTACAATATCCTTTCTGTAAAATACATAACATATTTTTGAATAGAGCTACCTTTGAAATTGTTTTTGAATTTTCTACAAACAAATTATCTAAAATTTACCTGTAGTCTTCTTTATTTTATGAAGAAAATATTTGCTTAATAAATATCAGATCATACAGGCACTCAAAGAACCAAAAGGTTAAGATCAAGGTGAAGACAAGTGGAAGACGATTAGCATGTGTCTTACTTACAACGTGTGCAAGATTAAACATTGAGTACATTAAGTGCCAGAGCTGAGCAAGATCCAACGTGTAGAGAAAGGCCAGTTATTCAAATAATATCTACACTATTATACAATGAGTGACTCAGGAGCATCCAAAATTTATAAGTTTGTGGATTGTAGACCAATAGTGATGGAGCGAAGCAAACAACACAGTTAAGCATGGCCCTACTGATATGTACAGAAAAGTGACATACATTCTACAGTCTCTGATAGCCATAGCAGCATAAGGGAGTTGCAAAAAGAAATAAGTCCTATTTCTCAACATCACCTTCCTGGCCCAACCCTTTCTGGGATTATCAACTTCATCTCTTTTTTCTTTCTATTCTTTTTTCGCTGAGGGGTCAATAAATGGGTTTTCTATAAAAAACTTTGATTTTTAGGTAGTTTATTGGGAAATGGCAACAATAACTAGAAAATATCATTCAAACTAAAAGTTAAATAAATAATAAATAAATGGAATAAACACTTAATCCTAATGATGAAGGTAATATTTCTAGCTATTTGGGGGAAGATCATTATTCAGAGGAGAATGATCAGCTATAATATTGATATTGCCGTAAGTTTTCATGGCATTTTTTCAAAACCACCTAGGTACTCAGTATAAACAAGTACAAATAAGTCAGCATCATTAAACACTTTTATAACTTAAGTGATCAGGCATGTCTGGCAACTTTGAGGATATCTATCAATATAATGATAGTAATAATGATTGATATTTGATATAGTGCCCTTTCCACCTATAATGTTCAAAAGCACTTCAAAGAAAAAGGACAAAAGCCAAAGGAGCTAAAAATTTGATGACAAATTGCTTCTGCCAAGAAGATTCACAACCATTCAAAATTTCCATCAAAAGGTTTTTATTTTCAAGATTTTCTCTAAGTAATCATTCGGTCACTTCGGTATGCATGGGTCAACATGGAAGCTGATGGATTACAATGTTACCAATAGCCTGCTAGCCCTATGTCTACTCAGCTGAGAGGTAAAACAGTTAGGAGAAGTAAGTGTTGCCAAGAAACAGGGAAGTGTCCATGTGATCACAATTACCAGTTCAACATGCACGACAGCAACTTACCATAGCCTGGTGCCAGATAACCAAGGCAGGCAGGGAAAAGAAAACATAATAAATCAGACTGGCAACCAGTCTATGTAATGTGAGCAAGCTGATTTTATATATGACAAATTACATTTCATATAGATTCTATTTATAACTATATTGAACTGTATACCAAATTAACTTCTTCATAAACCCTTGCGTCCATAGAATGAATTTCATGTAGAATAAAAGAGGCTCTCATATTCAACCACTTTTTCCAATTGAGGTTTGATGTGCTGTCATTCTATATTTCTATGTTTCTCTGAGATAAAAGTAATTTGATCGCAAAAAGCAAATCACACAATTCATGCATAACAAATGGACAATTAGCCAAAAATAATTACCTTTTGGTGGTTGGAGCCGTTTGCCATTCTTCTCTGTCCAACCACCGGGGAAAATGTTAGGAGAGTTTGCATATGTCCAGAAATCATAGCACTCTGAGTAGCCGTCAAAATGGAGGCGTACGCGATACCCACGCACCTCAGCCACACTGATCACACAGTAGAGGGATGGATGCTTCGGGTCAATTCCTTCAAGCTTCATGCCCACTTTGAAGCCATTTTTACCTGTGGGAAAAGGCTGCAAAACAGAAACATAACACAGCTTGTAACAAGGAATAGGAACGAAAAAATGTCATTTCCTTTGAAATTCATACTAACTTTGGAGCCATTTTACCCATGGAAAAAGGCGGCTAACAGAAAATACCATACTGGTAAAGATCAACTAATCTGTCATACTAGAATGATATCAGCTCTTTTGATGAATATCACTATTGTGTTCTTTAAATAATCAGTGTTACTATGCTTCACAAGCAAACTTTACTAACAGACAAAATATTTCATACAAACTTTTATAGATATATGGTTGAATGTTTAGAACTCAAACGAACACCATTTTTATCCCATATTTGGAACAATTCAATCGTTTTGATCTGAGTGTCGATTATTTGAGACAACATAAATAACATAAATATATAATCATTGTATTTTTGTTCTGTTTTGTGTGCTTTAAAATCCATCTGCACTTCTTACCTCCTTAAATAATCTTGCTGGTGCAGGAGCAGCTTTCTCCAGCTCCAAATAGGCTCCCCAGGAGAACCCTTTGGACTTTTTACCTAGAAAGAATTGAAATATTATTATGTATGCAATCATTTTGAGATGTCTTCTCCAAGTAAAATAATGCAATGCAAGACCTACTCAGCAGTAAAGAATACAGAATCAGGAAAAATGATAAAATTTCTAAGTTAATATAGGGTTTGGGCAGGGATTGAAAAATTACACAACTTTTAGATAGAGGTATTTGAAACTAAGGCCTAAGTTCATAAATAGGTTGGGCATGATGATTTGAGTAAGTAGCCAGTGAAAAACTTTAACCAAGAAATCTGTTTTCATGCTGACAGATATTCAGCTATTTACTTAAGTGCATAGAAGCCAATCATCATTCAAATGCCTCTATAATCCAGTTGTCCAGCTCTTTTTCATATAAGCAAAAATGATGAAAAATGTTTGATATGAAAACATGACAGCTTCAATTAAATCCTGTGAGTTGCTATTAAAACCTTTATCAACTCAATTTTGAACCCTGCAATTATACTCCAACCTTGAATACCATACATTTAAATTGTGCTCAATATACTGTAAATTCTCAGTAATTTGGGACGCTTTTTGATGATTACAATTTTCATGCCTAGAGCGTGGCATATATTTTATGTAAATACTGACAAAGCAGAGTAATAGATGTCCATATCAAACAGCTATCAGTGAAGGATCAAGGGTGGTCCATATTTCCCAATAATTATTTCATTGGCCCATTTTCCTAGGGTGGTTTAAATTTCCGAGAATTTACATTATTAACTTTTCCATTGACTGCATCCTAAAAACAATTGGAATAGATGAGAAGTTGATCCTCACCAGATGAAACTTTCTTCAGTAAAGCCAGGTCATCCTCTTCATTAGTGTCTATACTCAGCTTCCCATCACCTTCATCCAGCTTACGTTTCTTTCTCTTCGGCTGCAGCACATCTTTCCCCTGCTTTTTGCTTAAACCCCTGGATGGTTAAACAAGAAAAATGTGAGATATGCACAATAATACTGGTAAAGACATCCTCCCCCTGCATTTTGCTTAGGCCTCTGAATGGTTAAACAAGAAAAATATAAGATATGATGTAAGATGGATGATTAAACATGAAAAATGTAAGATATGTACAATATTACTGATAAAGAAATGGATCGAAGGTAAGAATTCCGTACTATCACATACACTACTTACTACATTTTCATTAAGAATGCAAACTTCTTATAAAGTTTGAAATTATGAGCTAATATTAATAAGTTCGAACACCTTTTTTTTTATAAATATCAGTAACATATTCTTAACCCATTAATGCCTGCAGATCTCCTTAACAGATATTGTCTGTACCAGTTTTGATTTTGAAAATAACTTTGAAATTAATCACAAAATATTTCAATGGGAGTTGTGAGCTGGGTTCTGAAGTACAATTCCCCTTCATTCTTTTCTATAAATTGTTAATATTGTAGAAATATCAGTATATTGGTCAGGTAGTTTTGGACCCTATAGGGATGAATGGGTTAACTGATGCAAAACTATTCTATACTTTCTGGATAACAATGTGCACTAAGATAAGTTCATCTAACATAATGTACTCACTTGGAGGCAAAATTGCCCACACAGGATGTGCTGCAGAAACGGCCAGATTTACAGAACTCTTGCGGCATACCGTACATCCCACAGTTCTCACAGCGACAGATCTCCTCATTGCCTTTGTTCTCAAACTCCTCTGCTGTGAGATGAATGTTGCAATATTAGAATGTAAGTTGCTACAGGTTAATTCTTCACGCTCATAAAAATCAACCCCCAAAAGTAGGGGTTTTATGGTGAGAATAAGCAACCTTCTGGTATCAAATGTTTTCTTTGATGACTGTCAAGGCAATTGATCTAAGTAAGATGGTATACCAAATTTTTTCTCTTAGATTTAACTTAACACAATGGCAAAGAATTAATGTCTTACTAAAATAAATGTTTCATACTTATTTTCATTACATGAATGTTTTGGAAAGAACACAGCAAAATAATAATATGGTACTAAACAGGCTAAAAAGGTAGTCCAATCAATGTATACATGTATTTTAAATAAACTAAAACCAGTTATTTTCCCCTATTTTTTCTTTACTCTAAAAGAGGTGTGGGAAATCATGGAAAGTCTCTGACGGGATACATTATAAGAAAAATTTATGACAATTTAACTATTGTTGACTTATTATAAGAAACAGGCTTGGTAAACACTGCCAAACCTTCTCTTTTCACTTAATTTCTTTTTATACATATTTTACCTTTTTTGCCATCCTGTGATGTCTGCGAGGACATCTGAGAACTGCTGTTGCTGTTTTCATTGGTGTCAAGGTCAGGCATCTCAAAGTCATCCATGACCATCTCCATAACCCCAAATTCGTTCAACTTGAACTGCAAACAATACCAAAAGAAATCAATCAACAAATACCTAATAGGGTAGAGCACTTAACACTTTTCGGTAATTACAAAATCATCTTGTTTCATATGGTTCACCTTCAATTGTCCACATTTTCTATGGCTGTGGCATAAACTTAATTTAAATAATCCCTCCATATAAAGAGGGTTACTTAAGCCTGTATATTGCATATTAATCAAAACAGGGTCAGTAATTCATAACATGCATAATCATCTAAAAGGTGGTTCTCTTTTCCCAATGGAACATCAGTCAAAAGATATGCCATTTAAGCAACTCTTTAAATGAAATAAATGATACAGCCTGTATATCATGCTGCCTTCAAGGTATCTTAAATGACCTTGTAAGGCCAGTATCGTTATTCAGTATAGGTATCAAAAGATATATTTCATAAAGATACCAACAAAATCAAATGTTTTTTTTGTTATATATTACATTTCCATAGGTTTCTTTAAGTATTTTGACACTTTTTTAAGTGGAAAAATGGACATACTTCTCATATCTCCAGGGCAACCTGGAAATGAATGGCTTAAACACTATATAAAACTTTCCTACCTTTAGGTTACTTCCAGGCAAGGTCCCGATGCCATTTTCCCACTGCATTGCCTGGACAGGGTCGAACTCTGAGGCTCCCGCCTGACCGGTACTGGTGGCGCCCTCTTCACTACCTCCCTCCAAGGTACTGTTTCCTGTACTGGAGGTGGGAGTCTGATTAACCACTGGATGAGCGTCCCCTTTACTCAATGCTTCAGGCCTAGCAGTTGCAACTATCTTAATCTGACTGCTGCTTGGTGTACTGTTAGTGGTACTGCTAGTACTGCTGCTTGTCATGCTGTTGCTGGCACTGTCTGGTTTCGCCTGTACTGTGGCAGAAGGGACAGCAGCAACAGCCTGGGTTGAAACTTGTTTCTATAGGAGAAAAAGATAATGTAAAACCATCAAAAGATTTGATAACCAGTACATGCAAAACAAAAGTTTCAGCAAGTTAGAAGATTGGGAAATTTTCAAAAAATTGTGCATGTTAGTGGAATATGAGACAAACCTGGTCAATATTGGTATAACCATGACAACCTTTCCACAAAAACACTCTTAAAGCTATAATAACTCTTCCAAATTTTAAACAAATTAGTTAACATTTGATTCCAAAAATGTGTTTTAAAATCCTTTCCTATTTATGTGTAGGCTCATGGGAGCTTCTGTAGAAGTAGGTCTTTTACTCTGATTTGTGATAGCCTACACATTCACAGTCGATCTGATTATGAGGAAAAGGGTGTACGCTTTGACATATGTAAAAATTTCAAAATAAAGTTATTTTTATACTAAGGCTTAGTTGGTTATTAATGATCACTTGAGATCCTAAGATCATCATAATCTGCCTTCCCGAGGGAGTACTGTAAAACTGGTAATGATTGCATGATTTTAATTATTGCGTTTTAATGCGAATGCATGAGGACGCAATAATTAAAACACGCATAAATCTGTCCCTTCTGTTTCAGATATCTGACATCTGGTCTGATTCGCATTTATTAAAACACGCATAAAAGAGAAAATGAAAAAAACGCAATATTTACTACACGCAAACATTACCAGTTTTACAGTATGTACCTCCAGATGCATCGGAAAGTAACCCTCAGCATATATACAATGTATCATTTTATGACAGCATCCAGTCACAGAGGATCACATGTCTTACCTGAACTTGTGTTACCATGGCAGCAGTAGCAGTGAGAGGCTGGGTGGCAACCAGACCTGGAGTGGCCAGTTTGATGTTCAGGGCTGTACTAGGTTTGGGTATCCTTAGACTTACAGTCTGAAGTGGGGTTTTCCCAGCCACAGTTCCAACATTAGCTTGAGCTCCTACAGGACAAGTAATACAACAGTGGTTTCAACTAGTATTGATCATATAATAACAATGATACAGAAAATTAGAAGCCAAAAGGAGTAGTTTAGGGTCAAGGAATACTTTATATTCAATGTTTTAACAATATTTATGATAATGAAGTGGTGATTCATATATATTGATAAAGTTTTACTTTCAGTTTTATTTCCATGGAACTAAATTCATTCATCATCCACTTACATCATACACCAAAAGAAACATTAAGCCATAACAGCATAATACAAGGAAATAATATGTATGCCTCTAAAAGTATAAGGGACTCTTGAGCAGCAGAACCATAAAAGAGGTGGTCTACCATTAATGTTTTTATATCCCAAAAGATGAAGGGGTACGTAGAACATTTGAGCTGATTGACATGAAATAACATACAATAACATGATGGAAAATATCACACAGGTGGCTAAAGAACAAACAACTAGCTTGTTCTTTAGCAAAACATTACAACAAATTAATCATTACTACATTCTTTCAAATAAGTTTTTATTGTTGAAAATTGTGTATCCAGCACAAAACACAATTGTAAGGCAATGGATTAAGGGTTTCTCACAACGGATGGCTCTTATAAAGAGCCGAGGCCTGTTTTCCTATAAACAATATTTGAATAATACATGCATTTCACCATCCATGTTTATTTCTCATAATTAACAGAAATGATGGAACTCACCTTTTAAAACCTGTGTGGCAATTTGATTGGCATCTCCAATTGGTACATTTACTGCTGTACCGACTGGTGCAGGCTTGATATTTATGGCACCTGCAATATACAATTATCTTAAAATAATTGCCTTTCTAAATATTCTTTGTGTTAATTTAATTGCATGAAAAATATCCTTATGTGCACATGCATTGAGAAGTGACAATTCACATGCATTGAGAAGTGAGAATTCACTTTTTTATCTGCCATCCACAAGTTTTACTGTCCATTATAGGTGGCCAGACAACAACAATATATTCATTCAAATACATTCGCAACTTGTGTGAGTTATATATATATATATATGTATATGTATATATATATATATATATATATATATATATATATATATATATATATATATATATATTATATATATATATATATATATGTATATATATATATATATATATATATATACATATATATATACATATATAATTATATATATATATATATATATATATATATATATATGTATATATATATATATATGTATATATATACATATATATATATATATATATATATATATATATATATATATATATATATATATATATATATATATATGTATGTATATATATATATATATATATATATATATATATATATATATATATATATATATATATATATATATATATATATATATATATATATATATATATATGTATATATATATATATATGTATATATATATATATATGTATATATATATATATATATACATATATATATATATATATATATATATATATATAAATATATATATATATACATATATGCATATATATATATATATATATATATATATATATATATATATATATATATATATATATATATATATACATATATATACATATATATACATATATGTATACGTATATATATATATATATATATATATATATATATATATATATATATATATATATATATATATATATATATATATATATATATATATATATATATATCATCTTCTTAATTTATAGACAAGAACATATCACAGCTCCTTCAATTAATGCATAATATTGTACAGGGTACTGAGAACAAAACAACATTGCACTATTAAACTTGAAATGATATATACATGTATTTACTTTCCAAATATAACATACAGGTCATATCACTTATATGCACAATAAAAAGACTTAGGTACACAAAGAATAAAGCAACATGCTGCCCACTGACCATTGCTAATGGTGAGATTAATGGCTCCAGTGAAAGGCCCTGCAGTAGTGGTAGCTGTTGGCAGCCCGCCAGCTGCGTTGCCGTTACTGGCCGCCGTTAGTGTGCTGGTAGTCGTGAGTCGAGGCTGCTCCCCTGAAGCTGCTGCTGCTGCGGCGGCCTGGCTCCTGTTGGCCTGCTGTCCCAGCTCCAAGAACTGTGCGGTCGACGCAGCAGGGGCCTTACCAGTGCTACTACTCATTATGGTGGTGGACAACTTGTTTCTTGTTTCAACACCTGATAATCAAAGGGAAAAAAAGGGGGATCAAGTTCATGGTTAAGTGAATAAGGGGAATATGTTTTGTCACTGGGGCTTTACCTTTGCTACTCATTATGCTGGTGGATAACTTGTTTCTTGTTTCAACACTGATAATTAAAGGGAAAAAAGAGGGGATCAAGTTCATGATTTCAAGAATGAATTAGGGGAAAATGTTTTGTCTCAGTAAAACTTGAATTCAAAAGGAATTTGGGTCAATGAAGCACGCCTGATATCTCAATAAATAGGTGATAAATAAAAGCAGGGTTGAGTTCAAAATAGTTTCGGTTTTTGTAGAGTGTATAACAGGGTCTTCGCCAGCAGGTAGTCTAGGAGTCCATTTGGCCACCCAAACCCTAAAATATTCACACATCAGGACACCCAAACCTGTTTGTGAAAATGTCTTGTTATTTTTTTAAGAATGTTAATTTCAAATAAACAATTTATTAATTTTATTAACCAATAATCCACATTCCATTAGTGAAGATATCATTCCCATCCACAACGACTATACACTTAGCATAGAAGTGTGGTGGTACATAGCGTGGTCTCCTTTAAAAGATAGGAGCCAAAAAACTTAACCCATTCACACTCAAGAGTTCCTCTAGAAGTATCGTCTGCTACTTTCATACTTTTGGAAATAACTTGTGAATAAAGCGAAAGTTTGCGAAATATTTCATGGAGAGTTGTTGTTTATCTTATTATCAACATTTCTCCTTCAAATGTTTTCAAAAAAATGCTTTTGTAAGGAAAATATTTCGAAAATCGTCAGGCCTCTTTTGACTGCTCTGAGTGTAAATGGGTTAATGATTCAATTTTAGGCACCTAGTTTCTATTTTCTGGCAAACAAGTATAGGTTCAAATATTTCTCAATAAACCTTGGTCCTAAATAAACTGTTTACATTCAGTTTAAATTCATTAGGCTTACACTTTCAATAGATATGGATTTAAAAACAGAAACAACTAATTGCACAGGGAATATGGGTAGTAGAGGAAATATAATTCATGAAGAATTTGATTTTTTCAGAGTATAAAGTAGATTTCCAACTGAACTTCAGAGGAATGTGGGTTTAATCAGAGTAGATGGTAACTATGCACATACCATGAGTTCAACATAACATGATGTATTAAACGGCCTGGTTCAGGTCCTCTATTAGGTTTGAACCAATACAGGGCATCCCAAAACAAAAAGAGGAAAGATTAAATATCATGCTTTTCAAGAAATATTACCAGCTGACACAACCAAATAAAACTGAGGGGATCTAAAGATTACAAAACTAACTACCTAGCCTGTTCACTAGGGATACCAGTTCTAAAACATATGAAACCTGACCCTAAGTTCTGACGATAGTTTGTGAGCAAGAATTATAGACTCCTTTTATCAATGACATTCCAATAATTTCAAAAATCATTTTCTTTCTAATTGTGTTGAATTGTTTGCATATTTTTGGACATTCCAATATCATTTACTAACTTCAATGGCTCTTTGAAAAAGTATTTATCATTAAAAATATATATTTCCTTAAGTCTGGTTTGATTTAATTTAATACCTCTCAATCAGTTGGAAAAATCATGGGAGATTAATAGATTTATCACTGTGCAATTGTATTTTAGTTTGCCTCAAATAATCATCATAGATAAAAAGACCATTAGGACAATTGAGAATATTGGTTCCTCCTAGGATATTCTGGATAAGAAATATGTTTGCTTTTTTTTTACTGCTACACACTTTCAAAGCAAATTTTCTATAAAATGTTTGGTTACTTAACAACCAAATAAACAACCATCAAACAAATGATAACTCAACAAAGGAAACAAATTCCAAGTCATATTACCTGAACACTTAAGATTTGATAACATGTATTAAACTTTGCAAAACTTCCTTTATTAATGGACCCATATGATTTTTAAAATATACCATAGCCCTCAGAACCAAGAATACTAGTGTATAAACTTGAAAGTATTGTATTTATGAAAATCTTCTGAACACAATCTTTTTAACCTGCTCATGCTCAAGACTCCCTTTAGAATTTTGCTTTTATTTTATAATATTTTACAGAATATTTTGAAGGAGTTGATATTGTTTTGATAAACATTCCTGCTTAAAATATTTGCCAAAATATGTTTTTTTTTTCTGGAAAGCTTTCACCAAAATTGTCAGGCTGTTTTTGGCAAATGCAAGATCATACCTTCCCATTCCACGCAGGTCTAACACGGCAAACTTTGATTCACTCCACATACAATACAGTCGGCTAACTGGAAGCTTTATGTGAATTTTGTATTTGTCAAAATTCAAATCACTTATTGAAAGCCGCTTTAATAGCGATATGTTTTCCATGACATTGATATACTAATTGAAATGTAATTAAACCTAGAATTGTTGATGTAAAAAAGGTTCAAAATTACCTTTTTGGTGAACCTTTATTGATTTACAGCACTTCCATTGATCTAGCACAATGAAATGATGTGAAAATCTTCATTCTTGATATAATTTTGTTAGGTATTTCTTGAGTTATGGTATTGTTCTTATGAAATGAAGATTAGTTATCGATTCCAAAAGCATATACTCTTTTTACATGTTTAAAGTTAATCATGAGGATAGCTGGGCGCATTTTCATTCATAATTTTTTATATTTTTTTTAAAGTTTCAACTCCTAGAATTTTTGTATCTGGACATCTGCAGAATTTGTATTGGTTTTCTACTACAGATTCATTCTAAGGACTGTGATTAGTGCGATATCCTTTAAGAGATATATTCATGGATGTGAACTGGATTCAACAATAAAATTATACATCACAAATTATACAGCTATTAAAGTGGATTTTCATCATGAAAATTTATTTAATAGGATGAATACTTTTTGTCATAGTCTTAGCCAGCAGGGCGTCTGTGTGTCATTTGGACATCCTATCCGTCAAAAAACACCCTTCAGGACACCCAAATATTTTTGTGAGGAATTTCTTGAAATGTCAATTTCAAGCATATAAATGATTTTTTTCACTTAAATATAACTCCCATGGCATTGTATATGGATATTATACCATATTCAAATTACTAAATACATGTTTATGGTTGTTATCTGAGTATATTATGATTTCCGTTGAAACATTGGGCGCCCATAAATTTCACAATTGCCAATTTAGGACACCCAGTTTCTAAATTCTAGCTTTTTGTATTAATTTCCAAAGAGAGGTTTGAGTTTGGGCCACTTATTTCATGATTCCCCAGTTTTCATATCCTAAGCAATATTTTTCATATCTGTGGAATCAGTATATCTAGTACCACAGCAGAATGGTAAAAAATTAAAAAGTATTCAATACTTTGATGCACTAGAGCCTTCAACATTGCTCAATGCTATATTTTGGGAGTTGAGGAATAATTTATTATTTGTTAGAATGAACAGCCACCAATATAATATGTGCTTGCCTGCTTGCCGTGGTAAAGCTAAAATAACTGTTGCCTGCTGAGCAATGTCCTTGTCTTACCCTAAATGGCAAATACAAAATCCCAATCTTTTGGTAATAACAATGCTGATGGTTTAATTTCATAAATATATCAAATTACAGTAAAATATTGAAAAGAAAGTTTGCACATATGCAACAATGTTGTACTTTATAATTAATATCTTGTTCAATCTAAGAGGAACCTTGAAGACTTGCATTGCAGGAAAGTCAATGATTTCTGTCAATCTATTGCTTTTAGTCAAATTTTTTTATATTTCTTTTTGATTATATACTCCATACTCGCATTATTATACGAACAAAGTGATAAGAAAGAAACATGTACTCAATGTCCATGTTCAGCATTGTATGGTAACCATGGCAACAGTATGTGATCTGTTGCATATGTTGTACATATAGTGTGTTAGTTCTGCAATGGATCCCTAGATGGCAGCACCAACATGTTTGTACTGTCAACTGTACTTCCATGACTGAACACACACACACATCTTGTTTATTGATTAGGTCATCCGTTTTCTGAGGGACCTATATATCTCCCATTCAGGCAATGGAAGGAGGTATCAAGGATACATTACTAATTTGCAACCAACACAACTGCAGGAATATAGATGGAACTGTCCTAGTTGTTGGAAAGTTGATATATACCAGTCTGGCTCTAATCATTTTCTGCTTTCATCTCAAAGGGAGTCGTTTTGTCCTGATATCTACCTATTTAGAATAGTATAGTGTAAAAACTCTTCCAAGGGGAGAAACAATGCAAAATGTGTATAACACTGTTAACCAAGTAATTATCAGAAAAGGCTTGATTGAATAAATTCAGCCCTGTTAAACATTTAAAATGTTTAATTGTCTTTAATCACACAACAAAAGTCACTAAACAGAGGAGTAAAAATAATACATGGATACATGCTTCATCAAAACACATAAATATTTAAGAATGATAAATGCAATTGCAATACACAGGAATGCAATTGCAAGACTTGACATACATTTGGATAGGCTTAAGTTATCTTTAATCTACCCTATTTAATCCTTTGAGGGAACTCATCACATTTGTGATACAACTTTCATGTATCGACTTTCATATTATGTGGTATAAACAGAAGAATATGGAATATAGGTGGAATTAAATTTAGAAGCAAACTATGGGAAATTTAAATAAGTAATTAAGTACAAAAATACTTGAAACAAAGTATCTTTTTCTCAGATAATGGACACTTTAAGACAATTTTACAAACATTGTTACTTTTGCAAGTAAATCAATTAAGAGCACGTCTCAGGTGATAATACTGCTTTGCCTTTGGAATAAGACTTTTCTGTTGCTAGTTTTGACAGGGCCTTAAGTTCCTGGTTTTGATTAACTTGCTTTCTGCTGAATTATAGATTCAAGAAAATGGGATAAATGATATCAATATTAGTGGTGGTTCGTTTCGGAAGTTCTTGTATATGTAAAGCACCTGCGACTTTATTGAAGTATATTTGTTCCCTGCTGTACCAGGTAAGCAGGTTACTGACATTAGGATTTTTTATTGGTGGTAATAATGGCAGGCTTCATGAGCATAAAATATTAAAGATAGCAAGCAGTGTGTATGCGGCAGCTTGGATATATATTGATTCCAAGCGCATACGTAAAAATACTGCCGTAGTTAGCTAATGAAACGCCATATTGAAAGAAAATGACGTTGAAACTTTTAATCGTGAATGCCACACTGATCAGGGCTGAGGGCTTAGTTTGCCCCATTGAGGCAGTGCATGTTTGGTAGCGTGTCGCGCGCTGTGACCTGTGACGTAGGCCCAAACTAGAACCTACCACTTCACCCGCTTCGAAATAAATATTAATCCAAATACATAACACCCACTGAAACCCTACACTTTAAAGAACAACGGAACAGAATCATCTTATTCTTTTTCTCATTTTGAGTATAGACGGGATACTTTCAAACATTGTCGGTTTATTCTTGTTGAAATTAAACTTCTTTCACACGTACACCAGCTTCACTAAGGGTACGTTAGGCTGATATGTCGCGGCTAGTCAGAGTCATGGCGGCGCACCTAACCCAAAATGCGACCTTGAAAAAAACGCCTATAAAATCCAACAAACACCAATGACGAAATGTTGAAACCACGGGAAACAATTAACTATCTTTCCATCTTCCATTTCTCACTCCCAAAGTGCTATTTAAGTAATTTAGATCCCAAGAAATCGAATTCCCTTATTTTAGAGCAACGAGAAATATCTGCCTCGTTTTCGAATCCGATCCCTCTGCCATCAAAACTGATCAAAATTTAGTGGAAACCACGTCTTTTTTAAGAAAGAGAATAGCATTGTTCAGTGCATAAACCAGTATAACTTACGTAACAATTCCTTTATAACTCATCTTAAGATTTTCTAAGTGTTTGGACGGTATCAAAGTCGTTTCGCACCAAAAAATACTTCCCTAACTTATTCCTCGAGCGGCGAAGTAGGAACTCAGTTGCACCGTTCAATGCGATAGGCGACAGAAAAGTAAGCAAGAATATGTCGAAAATCCGAATCAAACCAGTATGAACAAACGAAACACTACCGGTAAAGTTAAGAACAATTACTTTTATATCCATGTAAACAACAGTTAAGGCATAAAAAGTTGTTTAAACTAGTATAAAATAATAATTTATATCAGTATCCTTACCGTTTAGGGCGCATCGCCATTACAGTCACGAGAGGGTAAATTTGCATATAACCGGGGGGCGGAATATGGAATAGCCAGTTGGCTGTTGCCGTACCTTCCCTCCGTCATTGGAAGATGTGTATTCATTTTTGGGTTGGCTCCCAACTACAGATGCTTCCACTGTAAGTGTAATCTTTATATAAATCTATATAGAGCTCACCTCTCCAATAAAAACCACTGCGTTATATGTCAGATGTATTTATTTATGAAAGTTAAATTTATTTTGATGACAACTGAGACTTGGAATGAGAGATGAAAGAAGTGATTAGTTAGATGACAGAACTCCCAGAATGCTTTGTAATGTTGATCATTGACGTCACCCACATTTTCCCCATGTTGTTGTTTTGAACGTAGATGCCGAAAAGAAGGACAAAAACTATCCACATAATTCATACAGTTCTGCAAACAGTGAGTATCGCCCAGGATTTCGAATAATATATATTTTGAGGATCGATAAATCTTTGTCAATTTGAGTGATTGCACGAAAAGCGCGATTTCCTAAGCCCCTCTTCTCAGGTATAAAATTGCTTGAAATGCGTTTTCCACTCAGCTGACAGATAAAAATAGAAACTCGAACAGAAACCGACTTGTGGTGTGTCGATAAGCTTTCTGGCTTGTATTTACAACATTGCCATGTAAAGTATTAGGTCTATTGCAAACTGTGAAATGATACCCAGAAATGACCTGGGTTGTCCTAACTGCCTTGCATGCTTTTAAGTTTTATTTCACCATCTACCCCTAACATATTGATGATTAGCTATTTAGCATGTGGAAGGGTTATAGGCTAACTGATATAGATGTCAACATCATGAGACATGGCATGATTTTAACATAATCATAATTTGAAAGACATGTGCAGTGATAATTGGTAATGTGGAAGTCTGGTCGATTCCGCATACTGCATCTGCAACATGGAAACAACTGCATGAACATGGGCCATATGGGGCATTCCACAGTATTTTGGTCCTGACTACTCATTTTGTCATCCTTTGAAACTAAAGTTCATTTTACATGCATCTGAAGGAGAACTTTCCAAAGTTTTCAGAACTGGTTTTGGTTTTTCCCTATGATGGCCCAAACTTAAGTTATTGACTTTGAAAGTGGAATTTGTAGAGAAAATTGTGTCTATCACGGGACATCACATATTGCTCATTTTCTTAAAGTTCCAAATTTGTTGTTTAAATATCAAAGTGGAAATGAGCCCTAATCGTGCATTTTTACATAGCCCATATTAAAGTTTTTGACATTTTTGAAAGAAAATGTGCAGTTTAGCATGATTTCTTTTGCTGCTGTCCCGTGATGGACAGTCAGACATCTAAAAGTTTTATTATCTCTTATATGCACAAACATAGAATGCTGCCTTTACATATTCTCCTCCTATGAGTTAAAATGAATAGTGCGATGCAGTTTTCCTATAGAAAATCTCTCAGAATCAAGAATAAATGACAATTAAAAATCTGTCCCGTGATAGACATTCAGTGTCTATCACGGGACATCCCTGACATCACACTCAATTTTTCTTTGTAACTACAGAATATTTTACCATCTAAAATATATCATGTAGAAGCTAAGTATTTTTGCAATGGATTACACTAAGCATGAATGCCATAGTGCATGTATTTGAGGAGAATTTTGCAAGAGAAAAATGTTTTGAAAAATCCACTTCCATTTTGTGTCCAGTGATAGACAGCTGTATTTGCTTAATTTTCTCCTTCAATCATGAAGGAATTTTTCAAACAAAGAGTTCAAATGATACACCTTAATGCCAGTTTGTATTATATAGCAAAACTGTCTAAAGCATTGAAGTGGTTAAAGATTAAATTGCCTTTGAGTTGTCAAATTTGTCCCGTGATAGACAGACATAATTTCATAAAAAGCTGTTTTACTGCTGACATAATAGTTTTAAGTTGTTCTAAGTTATTCTAAATTATCACGCAAATGCTTATAAGTACAATGGTATTGTGCATGTAGTGATAGCCTTTTTAGAAAAATATATACTTTAGAAATTAAAATTATTTTCATTATACGCCAACGAAATGCCTCACAAACACTATGAATTAGAATTAAAATGAAATTATGAATGCATCATCACTTAGAAATGTATATATTCTACTTGTACACAAGTTTCTAGAAGGTTAGGAGTGCTGACACTATTATCAGATACCCTAAAACTGTTGTGGAATTTTTGTCCCGTGATAGACTGTCCCGCGATAGGCAGACCTTGTTTCATAAAAGCTCAATTTTCTTTGTAACTACAGAATATTTCAACATCTAAAGTATATCATGTAGAAGCTAAGTATTTTTGCAATGGATTATACTAAGAATGAATGCCATAGTGCGTTTATTTGAGGAGAATTTTGCAAGAGAAAAATGTTTTGAAAAATCCACTTCCATTTTGTGTCCAGTGATAGACGGCTCTATTCGTTTGATTATCTTCTTCAATTATGAAGGAATTTTTGAACAAGGAGTTCAAATGATACACCTTAATCCCAGTTTATATTATATAGCAAAACTGTCTAAAGCAATGAAGTGGTTAAAGATTAAATTGCCTTTGAGTTGTCAAATTTGTCCCGTGATAGACAGACATAATTTCATATAAAGTTGTTTTTCTGCTAACATAGTAGTTTTTAGTTGTTCTAAGTTATTCTAAGTTATTACACAAATGTTTATAAGTACAATGGAATTTTGCATGAGGTGATAGCCATTTTAGAAAAATATATATTAAAGAAATAAAAAATCTTTCATTTTATGCCAATGAAATGGCTCACAAACACTATAAATTAGAATTAAAATGAAATTGTAAATGCATCATCACTTAGAAATACATATATTCTACTTGTACACAAGTTTCTAGAAGGTTAGGAGTGCTGACACTCTTACCAGATACCCTAAAGCTGTTGTGGAATTTTTGTCCCGTGATAGACTGTCCCGTGATAGACAGACCTTGTTTCACAAAAGCTCAATTTTCTTTGTAACTACAGAATATTTTAACATCTAAAATATATCATATAGAAGCTAAGTTTTTCGGTAATGGATTGTATTAAGCCTGAATGCCACAGTGCATGTATTTGAGGAGAATTTTGCAAGAGAAAAATGTTTTGAAAAATCCACTTCCATTTTGTGTCCCGTGATAGACAGCTGTATTTGCTTAATTATCTCCTTCAATTATGAAGGAATTTTTCACACAAATAGTTCAAATGATACGCCTTACTGCCAGGTTGTATTATATAGCAAAACTGTCTAAAGTAATGAAGTGGTTAAAGATTAAATTGCCTTTGAGTTGTCAGATTTGTCCCGTGATAGACGGTAGGCTTACTGTGGAATGCCCCATATTTGATTTATTAGGGGTTTGATGTGGAGGGATCATTATATCGATCATATATGTGTATCTGATATACAAATGTACGTCCCTGAGATGAGTATTGAAAAACAAGACAATGAGCACCTGACCTTGGTAGCAAAGGCTTCCTTAATTGGGCTAATAATTGCTCAAATGTGCGTGGCACATGCATGTCCACGTTGCAATAACTGTGCATTATTATTATTACTGATCTCCTAGCTGGGGTATGAGCCCATTCATATCTGGAGGTTGCCCATGGAACAGCTAGCTAGAGAGCTATACACATGAGGGGAGAGGCCGCAAATTACCATAGGCCCATGCAGTGGTCAAGTCTTTGCAGCTATGAGAAATGAAAACTATAGGAACTAAGGTAGCAACCCCTGTATCCTGGTCATTCAAAGACCTCACACACAATTCTCCAGGATGACAGGTAAGACATCCCCCGGGCCCCGGGGCTGCATAGCATATGCAGCCACTTCCAATATCAACATATCTATATATGATGTATGCCATCTTGGTGTGCATTTATTTCCCCCTCTGATGTTTGTTTACATTATAGAGGACAGTGTTTGTATATGCACTAGCTGCATATCATAACAGACAGTGCCCTTGTAAATGTGCAGAATGCACCACTTGTTAGTGGTTCTCTTCTGCGTGAAGCGAACCAACACCTTGGTTGCGACCAGCACACCAGTAGGCTGCAATCAAGTGTATCAGTAGACTACCTGTCTTGTGCAAGATCCGCTGGCTACCAATCTGTGTAACAAATAATTTGAGAAATGTTTGATTGAAAGTCCTTGTTTTTGCTATATTTATGAATCCATCGTCAAATGTTTCTACAGATTCTTGGGGGGCTATTTTGAGTTATGCTCAAAGTGGTCCTTTCATGTTTATTATAGGGATTAAGTATGGCCTGGAGGATCCCAGCTGATGTCAACCCATTTTGCAGTTCAAAATAGTAAATATCGTATGATATTATCTTAGATAAATAAAAACGAGTGGATTCAAAACGAGCCGAACAGGCTAGCCTCAACCAGTGTCAACTAATAGCCCAAAATATGTGCACTGTGCATGCTCAGTTGATGCTGGCGATCAGGTTTCTCTGTAATGTAACTGATACCAGAGCCTTGATTGGTCCTTGTTCCCTTGTGACCCTATGCTGATGCCAGATCAGTGACCTCTGGCATGAGTCCAGCCCTTCACTATAGCTCATATAGTAATTCTATTCTTCATCTAAGTGAAAAGGAAGTATTTTATTTACCAACCATAAACAAGGTGATAGTGCCACAAATAAATAGATAAACCCCACAAAAATTAGCCAAAACAAATCTCAAAGACCTCCTCTTTTAAATGAGACCACATGCAGCCATTTTCTGTGGGTCTTCATACAAGAAGTTTGAACTGCATGAGTCCAGCCCTTCGCTGTAGCTCATATAGTAATTGGTCTCTCGCTACATATCCATTCTTTTCTTCATCTAAGATATGATGTGAGGATCTAAAAAGTGTTGATAGTCAAAAGGACCATACATTTAGAGATAACTAAGAAGGTTCTCAAATACGAAAAACTTTGATCATGGGAAGTTAGGTTAGAGCAAAATTGATTCACCAAAACAACAACTTCAGACTTTGATCTTGGAGGCCTATATATATACTGTTTGGTCTGGTATTGACTGTCAAAATAGTGTGTGGGCCAAAAAAAGTAACTTGCTTAATCCACCAGATTTTATGCAGTTTTGTATGGATAAAATTTCTTCCATGATTCGAGATTATCTGTTATCATTTTGTATCTTTACATTTCTCTGCTGTATGCATTTACAATAGTTCATGCTGTCTTATGGCAATGGGAGCTGTTATTCCCCTCATTGCAATCAGTGAATTGTTCTTGATTGTCGTTTAAATGCTGCACTTAGGTAGTCTAACTGTACCAGTGGCAAATTCAGAGAGATACCCCCCCCCCCCCCTTGTAAGTCTACAAGATGAAGTGAGTGCCATTGTATGTATTTCAATCAACAAATCCTACTTTCAGCATAGTTTTGGTAGAGGCATAAAGAGGTCTCTGGTTCTATGCAGCAAGCAGCAACTATTCTACTTTCTGTTTACTGTAAATAATGTTTTGTTGAGGTAGGTTTGGAGTATAAGTTAAATGGCATGTAGTGTTCGGAATCAGTCCAAGTTTTTAGGATCGATCATCCGTCTATCTGAGTGAGCAATAATCGACGAAAAATGGCTGTTTTAGATTTGCACTTTTCCTTTTATATGGTCTTGGCCTTGAACCCTTTCATACCTGGAGATCTACTTTCAATACTAGTAGCAGTTTTGGCTGATACGGGTATGAATGGGTTAAGGGTTCTTGGTTCCAAATGGCTGGGGGCTTTGTAGAATCTTCATTTGGGGCACATATATTAATGACTCCATTTTTGTAAAGGAGCTAAACTGGCTCTCTTAAATCACTATTAAAGAAGCCCTTTGTTTTACAAGATGTATAGTATTGCTTGATTTTAATTAAGACGATGCTGACTTCAGAGGAGTCTTTCAATCAATCAATAGGTTAATTCGAGATACAATTTCTTTTCAAAAAACTTTGAAAATAATCAATCTTATAAAATTGCAATTGATCATCAAAATCAGAAGTTAAATGAGCGCTTAATCAGCATGTTCCATTAATCAGACAATCTCTAATGGCTTGTAAAACAAATTTGTATTTGAGATATATATGGTATGCATATATTAGCAAACACAGGCTCATGACCTTTCCTAAATTATCAGATCAGGTATTTAATCTAGAGGCTACAGCTATGTTAACCATTTTGAGTAAGAAATGTGAAAAATATATGAGAGCAAACTATAAAGGCAGTGTTAATTTAACAGCTACTTTAACTGTGTCATCACCTGAGTCGGCTCCCATATATAAGGGATTAGCCGACGGATCTCGATTGTGTTATGGGGCTAGGCAGTCGACTGATATACCCTGTTTGCAGTCGTTCTACAGGTGCTGATCAGCAGCTGTAACAGTCACCTTGTGCACTCTGGCTCAACCTAGTAGTGTGATTGTATGGTTATAGTAATTTTATGATGATACTGAAACTCTTAAACAAATGCCTTGTATAATAAGGGAGTGTAGGGCCAATATTTTTTTTTCACTTGTGGTACTTGTTGCCATGTTTGAATACATACAAAGTAGTTATAGCTACTACAGCCTAGATTCTGGACTGGGGTGGTATTATACAAATATGACATCCCTGGTTTCCGGCAGAAGTTATTCCTGGTGGAAACCCCACAGGGATGTCATATCTGTTTTATTATACTGAACAAATACAAAACGCAAAAGGGGGAAAAATTACAAACACCAGAGATTTTGGATAAATACTCGTTGTCTGCCTTGTTGAACTTGTTTCACTGGTAGGTCACTCGGCAAACTCTGTAGGTGTTTGGCTAGCGGTCATTATTCTTCGGGCTAGCAGTAATTTTTCAACGATTTCATGGCTGTAGCCGTGAATTATTCAACTATTTCATAAGTTGTTAAGGACAACAGCCTCTCACTAAGGAGTGAGGAAATCATGACGATTAATCCATGGCCCTTGACCAACCAGAATCAAAAATCTTCATGTGAGGCATAATAAACCTTGATGTACCTTAGTTTTCCAGTCATTTGAGATCATTAGCAGGTGAACTTCTGATTTTTTGTGAAATTCCTAATACCTCTCACCAGTTGTCTTGGCAGTGCATATTTCTTTCTCATTAAAAGATTAAACAACAATCTCAAGGTTATGGAATGATATATAGACAGCTAGGAAATTCTACCTATACTTGTATGTAAAGTGACTTCTGCAGGTTTATGAAGTACACAAAAAGAGTTCAATATAAACAATGGACAATATACAGGTGTTCAACAGGCATTCAACAGGTGTTCAACTGGTTCCAGTTTATACCTTGATAAAAAGAAAGAGTCAGGTGGTCCACAAAGATGTTCAACTTGTAGAGGTAGACACTCCATAGAGGTGTGTGCCTTGTGGTGTTCATGTTGATAGCAGGGCTGTCATTGAATTGCACCATGTTGATATATCATATCCCTAAGTGTTTTAAAGTATTGAAATATAGTATAGAATTGTGTGGCTTATATATATATAGATCAAAACTAAACTCTCAGCTGCCCATTGCCTGTTTTCCCTGTCTTTACTGTAAGAATCTTAACAGAACTATGCAAATGAATTTTAAACAAGCGTGCTTCTGTCTGTGCATGTCGACTATTAGATCTTTGTGATTTCTAACACATTGTTTATTCTTACAAACATGAAAGTGAATCGCATTGTCCATAATTGATTGTTACTCCTGGGATTGAATGCGCAGGGATCAGTATATGTGTATCTGATAGAAGTGGTTGTTTATAAACCATAGTAATGAGCACCTGACCTTGGTAGCATTATTATATAAGGCCCTTTTTATTCGACTTGTAATTGCACAAATTTGTGTGGCACTATACATGCCCACTTTGTAATTACATTGCATTATTATTATCAATAAAATATATCAATGACAAAAAAGTTCACATCATCAATTACAGCCCTATTATAGTTGATGGGTTTTACTGTAGTTGTTGAGCACATTTCTCATTATTTTAAGTAGAACATATTTGGTGTCAAGAAAGTTTTCACTGATAAAATGGTCTAAAAACTTCTGTGTAAGCTTAACCACAAGCCCAATGACAACCCCTAAGGTGTGATAATACATTTGTATCCATAACCTTGGCCCCATTTTCATGTATGACTTCACATCCAAGCACACACCCAATTTTATAGGCCAAGTTTCAAATTACTCGAGTTACAACGAGCTACAGCTAGAAATAATTAAATATCCCCATTGTTACCCCAAGCTTTACACATCTTCATCATAATAGATTAGTTCCTGTGGTCTAGGAGCTTTTGGATAAATAGATTTTAACATGAAAATATCAGATATGTTCTATTTTTACTTTAGTTTAATTCTTGAACACGAGACTAAGATGGCTATATATAGTTAGGTAGGTAAAGATCTGCACTGCTTTAATTAGCTCGCTGGCTACCACGTTATAGGGAAGCTATCTAGTGGTCCCCTTTCCCACATCTCTACCTGTGTAGTTCCCCCACCTAGGGGTGGCACCCTACACACCATCCTCCGGTTTAGTGGTTAGGTAAACCCTTTGTACATCACCAACTTTCTTTCTCTTCCCATTTAAGCATTTATTCCATCTTGTTAGGATATAAAGATGGTTAAATTGCAAAGTGACCATAAACTGCAACTTCAAAATGTAAAAAAAAAGTACATACCGTAAATTCTCGCAAATCTCGGACACTTTTTATTAATTACGCTTTTTGTTGGCTGATGGTGGCCGAAATTTACTGAAAATAGCGATCAAATGCCAGACACCGTGGCCGAGATTCCTCGATATCATCAATTGAAATGAAAGCTACATGTACTATGATGAAGATGGAACTGAAAATCGACCGCTAACTTCGTACACAAGAATATAATTTTCCCCCACAAAACCCTTATTGTCCACCTACCTGACTTGTCATTCCTCTGCTTTATATACTAATAAAGTAAATTGCCTCCCTTGTATGTTGTTTACTTGTTTATTCTTGCTGCCGCACGCCTAATTACGCATTCAACTTTCAAATGGCGCAGCCCATGAGATCGATGTGTTTACTTCCGGTTTCGGAGCCGGTGTGTTTTGGCAGATATAGGGACACTAGAAATGTTAGTTTATATTCTAAAATCAAGCGGAAACTTCGTAAATTTAAACATCTCTTTCACATTGGCCGATATTATCAATTGTCAATTGAATTGAAACGAAAGCTAGATGGAAATTCGATCGCTAACTTCGTGAACAAGAGCACAATTTTCCCCCACAAAATCACCTACCTGACTTGTCATTCCTCTGCTATATATACTTGTAAAGTAACTTGCCTCCCTTGTATGTTGTTTACTTGTTTATTCTTGCTGCCGCACGTCAACTACGCATTGAATTATATACTTGTTCAAGTTGTTGACAAGTCTTATTTCGAAATGGCGCCGCTCAAGCTGTATTCCACTCTACACGCAGAAATGCCATACCTACTTCCGGTTTTGCACCGATCGTCTTTTGGCGGATATGGGCACTAGAAACGATCGTTAATAATCTAAAATCAATCGCAAACTTTGGAAATCTAAATGTTTTTTTCTTATATCAATGAAATTTACTGGGTGGCCGACTTTTGGTGAAATGTGTCCTTAGATGAATCGGGGGTGGACGAATTTCCCCAATAATTATTTGGTAGATTAATAATAGTGGCCGAGTTTCCTAGGGCGGCCGAGATTTCCGAGAATTTACGGTACACACATATTCTCAACAACTTCAATGATGCAATCATCTCCCTTTATCACAAAAAACTAAATCAACATCCTCTGATATAATTCATCTCTAAAATTAACCGAACCACTTCTTTGAAGTAACCGTCCCGGGGCGTCCCCCCAAAACTCCCATCTGTGATGCAATTATCCCCCTATGTGATGTATTGTAATCACATCCAAATTTAACTGCTTCTTTGTTGTAAGCATCTCCAAAAACCTAAAGATCTTTGATGTAATCACCTACAAATTGACTGAACCGCTAATCTTTGTGAGTTTAAGGTTCCTGCTTGTCTTTGTTGAGCATGATTTGAGGATGTATATCTAATAGACTGTGCAGCCCTGTATGTACGGCATATCTACGTCTCTCACCCTAGCTCCTCCCCCCATTCATACCTGTAGGCTGTAAGCACCCAAAAATATCTTGGCTAACTATTGATATCTCTATGACTAGAACATTTTTGGTAACTATTTCAAGGAGAGATGATAGTACCAAAAGCAGCCAACCAACAATTTTCCTTCAGATATTTTGTTAATTTTAGCTTAATTCATTAAGTATATATTAGGGTTGGGAATCGGTTGCAATTTCATGATCGATAATCAGTTACAGCCAACCGATCGATTATCGATCATAATCAGTTCATCACACTTTTGCAGTAATTGGATACTAGAGGTCTAGAGCCTAATAATAAGTGATAGTCTATGACAATTACTTGCTATTAGCACCTACCTTAACTTCATTTTGAAATGCTTTTGGGGCTTAGTTTCATAGCAAGAAAGCTGACAACATGTCTGTCATTTAGTTCTATATTTTGCCACTAGGTGTCACCTTTTCCGATTATTATCGATTGCCAGTTTTGTAATCGATTAATCAGAATCAGAGAGGTAAACGATTGATTATCGATTATAATCGATGATCGTCCCAACACTAGTATATATATTTTGAATATACAGTCGAACCAGCCCAATCGACCACTTCTAGTAAGATACCACATTTTCATTTCCCCTGTTCTAACATTATAGTTAAAATGGCCCCTATAAAGAGACCACCTGTCTCTTAAAACAGGGTTGACTGTATATCATATGTGCAGAGAACAAGAGATGTCCTGGCATGAATGGGTAAACTAGGCTACATGCTCTGGAGCCACCACCTGTTGTTTAGTGATGCTGAGGGTACCTGGCTGCAGTAGATGTGCACCTGCCTACTGAGATAATACCAGTGATATCAATAGGTAATGTACTAGGTAATGTACATCTCTGATAAGACAAACCGTTTATGGCTTGCAGGCTCCAGATAGCTCATAGCCAGATAACAATTCTCTTTGTGCAGGTTCATAGCTTCCAGCTACTAAGATAATGCAAAAGAATCAAATTAGATGGTAATTGTTCTACCCAAGTGAACATTGATAAAGTCCAGGAAAATGTAAAAGATCCTCCAAAATTTTAAAAATTGGACAGTGACCTAAATTGATACATAACAATTCAACAAAACCTCTACCATAAAATAAGTCTTGCCTGATCAAGCACTTAGTGGGTATGTACTCAAGTCAGACAATGATGAAAGTGAGTGATTTCTTACCCACAAATATTTGCAAATCATGCAAAATTTTGAATCCCAATTCTGGACTAGCTAAATAAAACATATAGAGGGGGCACTTATGTATAACTTATCAAAACTTTAGCAATTACAACATTTCATTCTGACATGCTGGCCTTAAATTATGATTTTGATAGGTAGTTACTCACACATGGTTAGTTGTTGGTGAATTTGCATCCCTTTGTTATGGAACTTCTAAGATATGAAAATATTAGGGTGTAAATAATTGAAAACTCAGGAAAGCTGATAAGTGTTTGGGTGATATTGATAGACCACAATTTCATAAGGGTCAGCTCAGTTTTTGTACTAACTAGTACCCAGTCACCTCTTCACACTGAAGAGAACATGTTTGTTCTCTAGCTTGACAGTAGACTGATAACTAGGGTCACATGTAGTGTTGCATTACATATATCGTAGTTGCAATGTTAGAAAGTAATTTCACTTAGTCATGCCTAGACCAGTTAGGCTCCCAGTCCTTCAACTGTCAACATTCCCTTCAAAATGTGTGGTGTAATATCCGCTCAGGCCCAGAGGTGATCTTCCTATCTCTATTGGTCTCAGGATTTCATACTCCGAGAGAGTCCTCAACATTAAGTCTTAGCCAGCAGGGCGTCTGCATGGGCATCATTTGGACAACAAAACCATCAAAAATCAAGTAACTTCTTAAAATGTCTTTTCAAGGTAATCCATGCATTTTTTCCATCTCAATACATTTCCCATGACATGGTTTGATGATATAATGCCTTACTTGATACATATTTATGGTTAATATGAGTTAATTGTGGCCTTCCTTTAAAAATAGGATGCCCAAAAATGTTATATTTGCCAATTTTGGGGACCTAGTTTCTAGATCCTGGCTAGCACACATTTTACTGCTGATCACCTTGACCACTTAATGTGTGGTAACAGAAAAACCTGAAAATAGAAATATACATATTAGAGCCTAGAAATGTAGGCTATGTCATGCCGAGTATGATCTATCCATGCATGTAAACCTGTATGGTGGTATAAGGCACCAGATGGAGGGAATTCAGATAATTTCATGTATAAGATTTTTTCTGTGTTTAAGTGTACGTGTTTTAGATAAAATATGGTTTACAGAACACAGGTTAAAATGCTTAGATATGGCATTTACTGTAGGCAGATGTGGCATTTATTGTAGGAACCAGAATAAACATGTTATCTGCATAACTTGGAATGTTCATCTGAATTCCACCCCTTATGAAAATAAGTGATACAAACACAATTATCTTTGTCCACACTTTGACAGTTTAGAAGGTTACCAGTCGTTAGGAATTATGTGCAAAATGCATTCATGCTTTGAGTGCCTAGTTGAGCTAGCTCAGACATTTGCACATTGTTTAGAATTATTGTCAATTTAAATAATCATGAAACTTGTGTTCATCTTTACGTGGCTGTATATTAGGTATCCCTTCTCCCTGATCTTTAGAGAATGGTCATTTGATATTTTTGAGGTCATTGCCATCATTTCTGTCATATTTTCTAGTATAAGTGAAAGGTTCAGTTAAATAAGTATTTTTGGAAAGAGGTTCTATGTTTATGTGTCACATTTAATTTATGTGTTTACTTCTCACTTGAAGTAGAAAACTTATAGTCTCCTTTGCTAAGTTATTCTTTGAATCAGTTTCAAAAACATCTGTATACCAGAACAATATATAAACATGATATTAGGTTTTTGAAAGAATGTTGTTTTTCATAACCAACAGGAGAGAAGGAACACATTTATCTTAATGGTTTGCCTAGGTTTTGACCTATTTTATTTGTATGCTCCACATTAACATCCTGGTCGTATCAGCTGTGCAGCATAATAATGACATGTTAGACAAGAATGAACGATTTCTATTTTAAGAATCTGCATAGCTTATCTAGGGCGGATGCAGGATTTCAGTGTAGGGTACTTATTTAATGACAGGGGTGTTTGTTAAAACAAAGACAATTACATAGTTTTTCTATGAAAAGGCATTATTCATAACAAAATAAGAGATAGATATCTTTATCCCTTCAACCCCCATCAGTATATATGTAGCTGGCATTGGGCATGATTGCCTATTTATGCAGGTAGCTCCAACTTTTACCTAATTGAAAAGTTTTTTACCTGCTATAAAATGAATAACGTATTTTGTATGGTATATGCAATTATTTGTTGTTTACTTTGTTACTGTTACAATTGGCACATTGACAGATACAATCAGGGGTATGGTGGATTGTTATATTTTTGATGAATGTGTTTGGAATATTGAATACGCCGTGTTGGGTAGCTTGCATAAAACATTACTTACCAGTTCAATATGTCATATTAATTGCTGTATTAAGAGAATATTACAAACTTGCCAGTGGCATTTGCATTGCAAACCCTACTTATCTTTTATTGATTTGACTTGCTGGGAAGTAACAATTGTTCAAAAATCAACTGCTTTTATAGCATTCATCAATTTTTCATACGGCAGATCCATTCATTTGTGCATTCATAGTCTGGCGGCCAAATCCAAAAAAGCCTCTAGAAAATGGTTTTGATGGCAAAATTTGTTACAAGCTGCCATTCATGCTAAATCATATCTCCAGAGGATGGGCTATATGGTATGAGTGGATGGCGGGATTTCTTTTTTCGTTTAAGGTGTTTTTGGGGCAAAAAATGAACTAAAATGAGTGATTTTTGTAATTTACGTCAAAAAAATATTTATTGTCCACCTAAGCTCATGAAAGTTTGTACATATATGCTTGAGGACATACTCTTTGAGATGGTAGAATTAGATTTAACAAAATATTAAGCGTTAACCTAAAAACTGATATAATATGGCGAAAAATGGCTGAAAACAGTATTTTTTCAAGATTTACTTTTAAGAAAAACGTCCATAAAATTCCATTGGAAAGAGCTAGGATTATGAGACTTGGCCAAATATATCCCTGATGTGTCCCAATAAGAACATGATATTGGTATACTGTGTATGTGTCCTAATGATCCTGTACTGGGGTTGTTGAATTTGAGATATGCAATTAATGAACATTGGTGCCATACCGTATATTACACTTATTACAATAGTATGTCATAATACATGACCCTCATTGATAGAGAATTTGTAATATAAGGTTAGCAGCAATGTTTCATATATTGTATGGGTGGATGGCAGGATTTATTTTGCTGTTTAAGGTGTTTTGGGGACAAAAATTAGACAAATTGAGTGAAAAAAGTAATTTATATCAAAGAAATATTTTTTGTCCACCTAGGCTCATGAAAATTTGTACATATATACTAGGGAAAATATTCTTTAATAACCTTGCATTAGCTTCAACAAAAACTGAAGCATTATCCTAAAATGGATAGAATCTGGCCCAAAATTGGCTAAAAACGGTCATTTTTCAATATTTTTGTATACAGAAAAACGTTAGTCTAATCATTATGCAAAGAGCTAGGAACATGAAACTAGGCCCAAAATATTCCTGAAGGGTTCCAAAAAAGGTACTTTATAGGATGTGTCTATATTTCACCAAATTATTATGCAGAAGTTTGTTCAACTTGGAAGTTGCAAAAGTCAGGATGTATAGCATACGGGCTCGGTCAAGTTGAAGTTAGCATCTAAGACAAAAAATAAACTTTATAGTAGCAATATGTATCTTACATATTTAGAAAGCTAGAAGTCTTACGTTTTTGGATTTTTGTTTTCACTCCAGTATGAATTCAGTGACTTTTTAAGGCATTTATTTTAGAGCTGCACTCACCACTCACGAACTCGAGTGGCTCGAGCCCTGGGGCAAACTCGACGAGCTCGAGCTGAAATGTTTAAATCGTGAGCTTGTCTACATTGGGAACACTAACGTAACACAGAGCACCTAACACACATTATTAACATACATAACTGCTTATCGCTGTCATGTCTTCTTTACAATCTCCAATGTATACATTCAAGCGGTGTTGAGTGTTATACTGACCTTTTCCCTGTTCAGCACGTTTTAAAATTAAATAAACATGGCAATGTTAAAAAATCTCCGTCAATGAATATTTATTTCTTTATAGCTGGGCTGGAAAATAGGTATTTTTTTGGAAAATCGGAACGTACGTGAGCTCGTGAGTCAAACGGGTGGTGAGGTCATGAGTTGATCTCCCTCCGTGAGTGCAAGTCTGAGTACATGCATGTTCATGGTTGTAATGGGCCATATTAAGCTATTCAAATTGTTGGGGACAGAATTTAAGAAGATTGAATTCAATATTTTTTCTCAAATTCAGGCAAACTTGCTCCCTCATTTGGCTGCTTTATCTTATAGAAATATCACTTCTGAACCCTATTTGTTCCAAACTTTTGTAAAATAGTAGATTTTAAAAGAATTTTTATCTGTGGTGGACAGGAAAGCTCTTCAACAGAGATTTTAGATACCTTCACAGAAATATAAATCCTTCTTCAAGTAAAGAAGAAAATTACAGTTTAGCATATGGTCAATGTAGCCCAGGTCCCGAAGTCTCTTTTCATGCATATATTTTAAAATTTGATCACCTTTATAAAATTTTGGAGGAATTTATTCAGTGTTTCAGATGGAACTTATACACTGTTGCAGACAGGAAACTTGGAGAAGGGGAAGGATTCAATACATAAAACATTTCTCAGAGAACAAAATTTTGTTACATCACTCAAAGATTGAATATAGTCATATGGAAGACTCTTCTGAGACTGTTCTTTACAAAGCCAGTCATCTAAAAGATATGTTACAGGTAAAATGATTTCAGAAACTAAATTTCCAGGGATTCTTCATTCACCTTATAGACATGTTTGATATGCTCCAATAAAAATATCCAAAAGTCAAAAAGATCAAAGATGTATAATGAAAAAGAATTATTACATAGTTATTTTATAAGTATTTAGCAAATTGGACATTGGTCATCTATGGTGGGAGAATGGAGGAGATCGTTTCCTCCTATTAGATAATAATCAATCGACTTCTTTCACACCTAACTCGGTGTTTCTATCCAGCCATCATGATGATTTAGGTTCAAAATGTGCCTATACATGTCACCTTTCAAATAGAACCACCGTGACCCGCAAGTCTGTCCTCCTCAGCACTCCCCAGATATGGCTTATGGAAGTGAGTAAAAAACAGGCCTTAGTATAAAGCCCTGCAAAAAGCCCTGCAAATGACTTTTTCTTTATCAGCTGATAATCCAAACATGAATTTGCCTTGTCAAATCTGTGTAGTCAAGGAAGATAAGGAACCCCTGCAGTCACTTCCTGCCACTGATATCTCTCGACCAATCAGAAGGGGTACTCACTTTCTTTAGCCATATCTGAGGAGTGCTGAGGAGGACAGACTTGCGGGTGGTCTTATTTGAAAGGTGACACATATAGGCACATTTTGAATCCAAATCGGGGATCCGCCGTGGCCTAGTGGTTACGATGCCTGGCTCCCAAGCATGAGTTCGTAGGTTCGAGTCTCCGCTGGATCCTCAAGAGGGTTGGCCTGGTCACTATATAAATGTACGGTGTTGTGGGGGACTGTCTATGGTCCTTCTGCAACTGAAAGACCCCTTGGAACTATTTGTGAAGAGTAGGGAATTTCTTCCCGGTTCCGGGTTTCTATCTCGTCGCGATATGACGTAAAATTCCTTCCTTCCCTGAACCTAAATCATCATGATGGTGCATTTGCCCTATAAAGAATTCTCACTTGGAGTTAGCTAGACCCTTGAGATTGAAAGTCCATCAGATCTCTGAAGTCATTTAAAACAGAGCCTCCCCTTTAGGTTCAAGAGCAAGCCCTAGATATTATGAACTTCCACAACATCTGCAGTAGCCCCCTCTCAGGCCCTCTGTCTTGAAGCTAACAAAATCAAAACTCTTGGTGCTGCCACCTATACTTAGACACTACTCCTGCCATCACCAAATTTATCAGACTAGGCTTGGTATTCCATTAGAACAATGTCCAATCAATAAAATTATCATTCAGTATCAATAGCAAACAGTATGTTTAACATATGCTACACATGCTGATTTTTGCATCTTCCGAGTTGAACAAACTTCAGCATGACTTTTTGGTGAAATAAGCACACACGCTATAAAGCATCTTTTTTGGAACCCTTCAGGAATATTTTGGACCTAGTTTCACATTCATAGCTCTTTGCATGATGATTAAATTAATGTTTTTCTGAAGACAAAAATATTGAAAAATTACCGTTTTTATCCATTTTTCGGCCAGATTTTAGCATTTTTAGCATAACACATAAGTTTTTGTTGAACCTAGCCCAGGTTTCTTAAATAAAATGTTCTCTAGTATATATGTACAAATTTTCATGAGCCTAGGTGGACAAAAAATATTTCTTTGATATAAATTACTTTTTTCACTCAATTTATCTAATTTTTGTCCCAAAAACACCTTAAACAGCAAAATAAATCCTGCCATCCACCATACAATATATGAAACATTGCTGCTAACCTTATATTACAAGTTCTCTATCAATTAGGGTCATGTATTATGACATACTATTGTAATAAGTGTAATATACGGTATGGGGCCAATGTTCATTAATTGCATATATCTCAAATTCAACAACCCCAGTACAGGATCATTAGGACACATACATAGTATACCAATATCATATTCTTATTGGGACACATCAGGGATATTTTTGGCCAAGTTTCATAATCCTAGCTCTTTCCAATGGAATTTTATGGACGTTTTTCTTTAACGTAAATCTTGAAAAAATACTGTTTTCAGCCATTTTCCGCCATAATATATCAGTGTTTCGGTTAACGCTTAATATTTTGTTAAATCTAATTCTACCATCTCAAAGAGTATGTCCTCAAGCATATATGTACAAACTTTCATGAGCTTAGGTAGACAATAAATATTTTTTTGACGTAAATTACAAAAATCACTCATTTTAGTTCATTTTTTGCATTTTTTGCCCCAAAAACACCTTAAACGACAAAAGAAATCCCGCCATCCACCCATACCATATTGCCCACCTTATGAAGATATGATTTAGCGTGGATGGCAGCTTGTAACAAATTTTGCCATCAAAAGTCACATTTTTGGATTTGGCCGCCAGACTATCAATTAAGGTAACACACAGACATGTTTTCTCACAGGACATCAGTTGTAAAATCTCTCTGAAAAAAAAAGAAAGAAAATTTCAGCTGTTTAACAAGTTTATCATGAAGTTGTAATTTGCACTATTGTGCCTAGTAAAATATCCACCAAGTCGTGAATCCCATCTTAATATATTCAAAGTGGAAAGAAATCATGCCAAAATTTAATTTCCTGATGAACATATATAATAATGTTCCACTTAAAAATGATTAGATGCAATGTTATCACCTACTCAGCTGTAATTCTCAATGCTGATTGGTCAATAGGTGTTCGACCTGGAGCCGTTCACACTTTGCAGATTCAATATCGAACGGCAGAATTCAATATCGAACGGCAGACTTCAATATTGCCACTTGGGCAGCAGCCTCGTTCTTATAGTCAGGGACCCAGCACCTCAAAAATCAAAAAAGCTTTGACCAAAAGATATACTTTTTGGACATAGGTTATAAGTTAGGACATATTCTACACTTCATGAAACTGCTTGTTGGACTTTCAGCATTCATCGCGAAAGTGCTTTTTGGGGCATTTTACTGCATTTTTGAGCAAAAATGTGCATTTTTAGGGATTTGCTCATAGAAAATAAGATTTTTATAGTAGGAACTTGAAACTTGCCACAGATAATCACCTTTGGGATGCTCCTTGTCACTGTTATATAATAATTTAAAAAATTTGAAGCAGAGGTTCAAATTTGGCCATTTTTTAACAAGAAATGTTGAAAAACGCATATTTTCTATGAATTCTGACATGTAAAAAGTGTTTTACAATTCCAAAAAAAGATTTATTTCGTGTTTACGCAACATAGAAATTAACTACAATACTCACTGTATACATAACACCCAATTAAAAATTTGTATAATAATCCCTTGTTACTTTTGGGTTGATTTTAAGTGAAAATGTGCAAAAACCTGCAAATTTTGCAACTTTTTTGTGAATTATTGTATTCAGGAAAAAAACATGATTTTTTGGAAATAATACTTACCAATAAGTAATGGGTGTATTCTAAATTGAAAAAAGATGTTATAGGGCGACCACGTGTACTTCTTTATCAAAGGGGGGTACTGGAATATGTTTGGTGAAAACGGATAGATTAGATTTTTGGAGAATCATACTGAAAAGTGCCCATTTCATAATCAAAATATAATAACATAATTACAATAACATTTGCAATTTTCTACAGGGAGCAATCATTATCTAGTAACATCAACTCATAGTAGTAGCAAATCTTGTAAGAACAAACTACTACAAATTACTGACACACTGACGGTGTCCAAGCACTGGAGGTGCTACTTCTGGCCTCCTCTCAAGCTCGGGCACCTTGTCTGCTTGCCAGGTGCCGTGTCAATTTTCCCTTTAGTTTGGAGAGATCTTCCTCGGAAGGAGATTCCCAGCCATCTAGGCGCCACATGCCTAAGGAGGGCTTGAGGGAGCTAAGGTGGAGTGCCAAGCATTACTCCTCCCGATCATTCAAAGACCACTTCCTCAAGCTCACATGGTTGGAACCACAAGGGTTCAAGAGATAGTGGCAATGGTGACCGTCACACTAAGAAGTAGTGGTTCACCCTATCTCGTGGCTTTGGTAAGAGGTTGGAAAGTCGGCCTCCGGTCACAGGGCATCCATGGTTCCAGCTCAGGCTTTGGTTCAGGCCACTCTGGCGCCAGGCTCAGTTCTCAACCCCAGGTCCTTTGCAGGTGCTGATATCATGTTACTGGCAGCTGTAGCAAATACTACTTCAAGCTCTCCAGGCTGCTATGGGCAACATGCAGTGCAAGCATCCCTTTCAGCCTCCCGGTTGGGTTGGTCCAGGGCCCTTGCCAAACCCCTCAGCCTACAGCCTTCGCGTAGTGAGGACCTCGGTCCAGTTTGGCTGCTCCTCCTCCAGGCCTCTGTCAGTGGGAGGTCATCCAGCAGATGACAACAGGCAATGAGGGGGAGGTGCCCACTCCCCGGCCAGTTTATAGTCTAATGACATGCTCTCTGAGCATGAAGACTAGTGCTCGGAATCGTTGAAAATATCATGGTCGAGTAATCGGCAGAAGCTGCCGACCGATACTCGACCATGGTCGACCATGTCGGGACAATTCAGGAGTGGCGCCGGTCCCCCAGAAGTAATGGAATAAGTACATGCGCAGTTAGCCATGTTGTTTACAACGCCGAAGCGCTGCGTAGATGTAGGTGAGGAAACAACAGCAACAACAACATAAAGGTAAGTTTATTTTCATTTCATGGTAGATATTTCGATAGATAGGAAGGTTGGCGGCGTGGTAAGTTACTTTCATTGTGTAATATTTTTGCTTTTGGACAGACTAGCGCTAATTCATTATACTCGTTTTCGGTCGACCATTCCTTGGCATGGTCGACCGTGGGTCGAGCATGGCGTGACGACCGAATGCTCGACCATACGAGTAATCGTCCGAGCACTAATGAAGACTAGTTGGGAGCTCCGTGCCATCCCAGGTGGAGCTGGATAGAGAGCCTTCGGGCCCACCGCTCGTCCTGCCCCGCCAGTGGATGCTTCTCGTTGATTGGCTTCTGTCCATCTTTGTCCTTCACTCAGGACTTTGATGACCTCAGAGGTGACAAATCCCTCTGTAGGAGGAACTATCTGTCAGATAATTTCTGCTTACCTACCCACTTCCATGAGACCCTGACTACCAAAAAGAGGGCCCATTGGTTTTACTTGGCCCCACAGAAGGAGTCAGCCCTGGCTGTTCCACCTGCCCAGGCTAGGTCATTCTTTGAGGGAGTTCCTCATCACACCCCTTCTCTGTATGTGATGGTGCCATAAGATGCTATGTGTCATCTCATTACAAAGGGAGATGTATGTGTTCGATTGGACAGGTCTGGCAAGACATTTCCTGTGACTGAATCCGATGAGTCAGCTTTTTCTGAGCCCCCAGCCAATAGATAAGAAGGCAGAAAAAGACATTTCTGTGTATAGGTGAAGAAAGACTTCCTGTCCAGGAAGCCGTTCGGCACCGATAAGTCATCTCCCCTGGCATTGGCAGATTGGTTATCCATATGCCTGGACGAACATCTGGTGTGCGCTAACTGGTTATCCGCATTGCTGATTTAGATTGAGGCGCACATCTAGCATGCCAGGCCAAACAAGCCAAGATCTTAGAGCGATTGCGTGAGGGCTGTGCCACACCAATCCTGGGTCTGAACGAGGATTTCTCCTCGGCCATGGTTATGGATGTGATGGAGTGGTGAGACCAGACCAGCTTGACCGGTTGGTCAATCATCTCTGACCTAACCATAGCCAGGGAGGAGGCTCCTTTACCAAAAGGAGGCCCCTCCGCAAGTTGCCCCTAGACCAGGGTCTGACACTTAGATTTTAGGCTAGGGGCCCAAAAAGGTCTTTTGATGACAATAGTTGCAAAAACAGAATTTCTGGTTAATATACATATACTATTTTGGGCCCCTAGTCTGAAAAATCTAGGGGCCCACCACAAAATCTAGGGGCGTATGCCCCTGGGAATGTCGAACCCTGCCCTAGACTCAAATCTAATGTTTGTGTGGCAATTCAAGCAAGTTCAGAAGGAAACTACTGGTCCAGACAGCCCATTCTGCCCAAATTGCCCTGGGGTTCTCCACTGGACTGGATCCCTAAGAGGCTGGCCACCGCGTCTAAAGGACTGGGCCACCGAGGGAGAAACCGAACAAGGGTAAATCTGCCTCCGTGACTCTGAAGCTGCAAGTGAAAACCTCGGCTAAGCAGCAACCTCAGATCTTTTGGCGATCTTAGCTGGTTGCAGGGGCACAGTAGGGTCCGACAGGCTTCCAACCGCAATGAGATGGGGTCTGGTCTGGTTTGGGGGATATAAACCCTTATGCTGGTGGTGGTTAATTTGGCCAATACAAACTTATGCAAAAGCCCTGAAAAAATGCCTGAAACCCTGGCACATTGGTACTCACCTGAGAGTACTCAGCGCAAGCTATCCTATGAATACCAACCTGACAGGGCATAGATAGTTTTCAAAAAAAATTTGTCCTTGTCCTTTTTGATGAAAGTAGCCTCAGCAATGGAAGGATTAAACTCTAGCCCTGCCAGATTTCCAGGATCACTGTACTGTAAGACCAGGCCTGCCTGGTCACGGCACTACCAGGGCTACGAGAGTTTGCCGGAGCCTAGGAGGAGTTGACCTCCGACATTTTTGTCCTCCTGACCGTCATGTCAGGCTACATGATAGAGTTCACGGGGAGCATGAGTCTGACCAAAGATCCCTTGTGGACTCAAATCATGAAGGAGCAATCCTATTATCTGGCTCTGGAAGAGGGCCTAACCTAAATGCTACGGAAAAATGCAATTCTTCCTATTGATCTTGGAATGTCATTGATAGTCGACAAGTCAATCAATCGACATTTTCACTTTGTCAATTAAATGGAATCGAAAGGTTGGGTATAGAATCAAAATAATCGATATCCTCTACCCCAACTCTGGCGTATGATTATTAGTAGAAAATATACTTGATGAGACACGGGTTTCGAATCAAATCAGATCGATATATCAGAAAGAGTATAGCATTTAATTGAATCGAGAAAAAAAGGGATATCAATGACATCCGGATCTTGATCCTTCTTCTCTCAGACCAGGGTTCTACTCTGTTTACCTAGTGGAGAAGTGCTCAGATGTATGGCGTCCCACCCTCAACCTATGGTGAAGTGAAGGAGGTGGTGACTCGGCCAAATTCAAAATGGACATCCTCCAAAGCATGACAAGCATGCTTGGATTCCTGGGTTTGATTCTCGATCTCTGTCTGATGCTGACATACTCGTCAAAAGACAATAGATCGGTTGAGACGCCTGGATGCTAAAGTCCCTGGTAAGCCCAGTAAGACTGTGGCATCTTTTTTCATGCACTTGGCCAGCATGATCTATCTGGTTTTCTGTGCTAGATGCAATGTACGGTGTATCATGAGTTGTAAGGCTGGGAGGTCCTTCGAAATGTAGAAGGATACAAGAGTGGGAAAGTGATGAAGAACGATGTGCTATGTAGTTGCTCAGAAATAAAGGTACTTCATAATGGTAAATTGAACTACAATTATGAACTGCTATTATGTATGCTATAATATTTTGATTATGAAATGGTCACCTTTTCAGTACAATTCTCCAAAAATCTTCTTTTATCCATTTTCAGCAAAACATATTCTAATACCCCCCCCCCCCCCCCCCCCCTTTTGATAAAGAACTACATGTCACCCTATAACATGTTTTTTCAATTGAGAATACACCCATTACTGATTGGGAAGTACTTTTTCCAAAAAATCTTGTTTTTTCCCCGTGAACAATACTTCACAAATAAGTTGCAAAATTTGCAAGTTTTTGCACATTTTTACTTAAAATCAACCCAAAAGTAACAAGCGACCATTATACAATTTTCTAATTGGATGTTATATCTACAGTGAGTGTTGCAGTTAATTTCTATGTTGAGTAAACACAAAATAAATCTTATTTTGGAATTGTAAAACACTTTTTACAAGTCAGAATTCATAAAAAATATGCGTTTTTCAACATTTTTCACTGAAAAATGGCCAAATTCGAGCCTCTGCTTAAATATTTGAAAATTATTATGATACAGTGATAAGCAGCATCCCATAGTGATTATCTGTGGCAAGTTCCAAGTTCCTATTCCAATAAATGTATTTTTTATGAGCAAATCCCTAAAAATGCACATTTTTGCTCAAAAATGCAATAAAATGCCCCAAAAAGCACTTTCGCAATGAATGCTGAAAGTCCAACAAGCAGTTCCTTTTAGGGCAAAGTTAAAGAAACCTAAAAATAAAAGGTAGAATTTTATATCTGATGGTCAAAGGTCAAACCCTTTTTTAAGCACTTTTCAAGGGTTGGGTCCCTGACTATTACCTCCAAAGTTATTTTAAAATTTTTTGAGATGTATTTGTTATTTTTTCTTAGCATGAAAGAGCAGGTGATAAATTTGTTACGCCCTGTTGGAAGGAGCAATCCCGCCTGCTATCCGCCCTCAGTCATCCAAATCCCACTCGGCTCTGCCTCGTGAGATCTGAATGACTTCGGTTGGATACCAGGCTGGATTGCACTTTCCAACAGGGCGTAACTAGTATATACCTAGGATTTCCATATCAATCATTGCTTGAATCTGTTTTTAAGCAAAGCAATAAAAAAATATTGGTAGAAGTTAGCTTTGGGATAATTTATGATCATTTGTCTCCTAAATTAAACAATGATGGTACAAAGATGATTTCAGAAAAACTTTCATATAATTTTTGAATTTGACGTTTTAACTAAAATATTTAGATATTTTGAAATGGGCTCATTAAGCATGGTCTCAGAAAACTTTTTGAATAATTTTTAAAATGCGATGTTTTAAGTGAAATTTTATAATTACTGAAAATGGGGTCATTATATAAGTATTACTTTATGCCTTTAGTTTTAAACTTTTAAAGGCCTTTTTAAACTTTTAAGGCCTTTTTAAAGGAGTACCCACCCCTTTTTAAGGGTGGAAGGTGGCTCAGACATATAGGAAGAAGAGCTTTTTTGCATATGCAGATGACAAAGATAGCATGAAGGCTTGAAATGAAAATGAAACTTTTCAAGGTAATCTATCCCTTTAAATGTGCAACAGACAATGAAGAGTAAACAATGAAGATTTTAGGTGATTGACCCAGTTTACAGTGGAGTTATCAAACCCCTACAAGCCCTGGTAAGGAATTGAACTCTGGACCCCATACCTCCCAGCACCCAGGCTGGCACTCTAACCACTATAGGCTGCTAACTTTGCAGGCTTGCTTTGGTACTATTCATAAAAGTGACAGTTGGCCCCTCAAGTCAGGATTCAGGAACTGGGTGCCCAAAATTGGTAATTGTAAAATTTTTGGCCATCAGGTTAGACCACAATATACTCAGTTTACTACAAAAACATGTATTTACCTTTTTGAATTACGGCATAATATTCTTATACAATATATCAAGGGATTTATATTGGGATGAAAAGGTTTGTTTATATTCTTAAGATTGACTTTTAAAAAACACCAGAGGGGTGATTTTTGAGGGTTTGGGTGTCCAAATGAGGCCCAGACTCCCTGCTGGCTAAGTCTATGCAAGCAGAAATGTGGCAATGCGTCCATCATCTGCTATCAGTATACTTCTGTGTATATCATATATTTATCTACTCTGCAGGGGGTCCGGGTTGATTTGTGAGCAGCATGGGTGGAGCAGTGAGTGCAGGGGAGGACAACGATGACCTCATCGACAACCTGGTGGAGGCCGACTACATCAAGAGTCCCGAGGTGGAGAGGGTGTTCCGAGCAGTGGACCGTGCCGAGTACTACCTACCAGAGCACAGAGAGAGCGCTTATAAAGACTTAGCATGGAAGCATGGCAATATACATTTATCTGCGCCTTGTATATACTCAGAAGTTATGGAATCCCTCAAGTTATCCAAAGGAATGTCTTTCCTAAACCTTGGAAGTGGGACAGGGTATCTCAGCACTCTAGTTGGTCTTGTTTTAGGTAAGTTTCCATAACATAATTGTGTGATTGACATTTTTGGTGATTGTTTTGCCTAATTCAAGTAGTTTCGCAAGTCATACATGTTTTTACCAGTGCTTTGTATTGAAAGATCACATCCAAATTATCAGGCTGCTTTTGACCGTTCTGAGTATTTATGGCTTAAAGGGCAAATGCACCATCAGAAAGATTTAGGTTCAAAATGATCCTATACATGTCACCTTTCAAATAAGACCTCCCCCGAACTTGTTCTCTTCAGCACTACTCAGTTATAGCTTACAGAAGTTCAGCAAGTAACAATCCTGAGCCAGCTATAGAGTGCCTCCATGCATCCCAAGATGCACTCTGTTTTTGACCTCTTCTAAGCACCAGCCTGTGTCACCAGTGCTTAAGAGAAAGCAGTAGCAGGGAAGCCTGGCCTTCCCTTTCTTGCTAATTTTTATTCCTGGCTCATCCCTGATCACAATTTGTGGAAGCAAATAAAACTTCAAGAAGTAAAACTTACATAGAATGGCAGAATTGAGCGATTCAGGAATTTGTAGGAATGGAAATATCTGACTCACCTAGGGAACTTCTCCCTTAGACCCACATGATCCTTCACTCAATTGTGCCAGGTTCTTTACTCAAAGATAGCATCTTGACAACAGGAAGTGAAGGAATACACATACTAATAAGTCCTACACTATTCCCATGAGGAACTGCTAACTGACACAAGTGTTGCAATATCCTGTAAGTGATTAGCACAAACTGATTTCATAGCAATTAGGAAGTCATGGTTTCTACCCAACAATAAGCTACAAATCAAAGACAAGCCACCACATAGTATAATTTCCAAGGATTGTTGGAATATACAATAGAAAATTAAAGAAGTTCAATCTTTGTGAATTGTGACAACTAATTGAAAGCCAGGAATGAAAATCTAAGCAGGAAAGGGGAGCCCAGCCCCCTATTACTGCTATCTCTTAAGCACTGGTGACACAGGCTGGTGCTTAGAAGAGGTCAAAAACAGAGTTCATCTTGGGATGCATGGAGGCCCTCTATAGCTTCCTCAGGCCTGAACTTCTGTAAGCTATAACTGAGTAGTGCTGAAGAGGACAGGTTCGGGGGAGGTCTTATTTGAAAGGTGACACGTATAAGCTCATTTTGAACCTAAATCATTCTGATGGTGCATTTGCCCTTTAATATGGACTGAAAATTTGTTAGTCGTATAAAGTAAGGCTTAGGGCTATGGTTCATCATGATTGGTTGAATAAATCTTGCTTTTTGGCTGCTGAACATGCTTGCTGTATCAACTCCCTTACCTTGAGGTCATCATTTTACTCAGATCCCCTGGAAGCAAACCATGATGGGTTACAAGCCCATCATCTTTTCCTAAAACCCTTCTTTATCACAGTAGCTAAAAGTTTTGAAATATGTATTTGTATTTCAGGTCCTTATGGAATCAACCACGGCATTGAACTCCATTCTGATGTGGTAACCTATGCCAGAGAAAGATTGGAGCAGTTCAAATTGAAGAGTGACGCCATCGATGAGTTTGAGATGTGCGAGCCTGTGTTCCAGGTCGGCAACTGTCTCCAGTTCAACTCAGGATGCCGTCTGTACGATCGCGTCTACTGCGGTGCTTCTTGTCCTCCGGAACATGAGAACTACATGAAAAACCTTATAGCTGTCAATGGGATTCTGGTCATGCCCCTGAACGACCAGGTGAGTACTTGATCATCACCTGCACATACTGGAGGAGAATTGGAGGTTGATGAGCATGTGATTTAAATTTTTAAAATATATATATATATTTTTTTTGATTTAAGTAATCTTGTAAAATTTTTTCTCTCATATTGGCTGATGTAATCCCTGATTTTTTATATAAAAATGAGGATTCTACACTACCCTGCAAACAGTGTGTACATGGTACAGGACACTAAAAACCTTTTGGATTTTCCATGATGTTACCATATCTAATAAAGTTGCAATTTGCTAAAGTAGAAGTCTACTTCCTTCTTCCAATCTCCAAATCTGAGGAATTCTTAACCCATTCATGCCTGTAGCACCCAAAACGGTCTGACTGTTTTTGATGGTAACTCTATAACAAAAGCATTTTTCTTAAAATAGTTATAGATGTGCTAACAGCAAACCATCTATCAACTCCCCTCAAAATATTTTTAATGTTGATATGTAATTTGTAAGTTGTTTTTTCATAGGGTAAATGGTCCAGACACAATCCATGCCAGGGAGATCTCTAGGCATGAATGGGTTAACTATAATAAGTATTGGAGCAGGGTTTTATTTTTCAGGCAGAAATGCAGCACATACCCATGTATATTTGGTAGCTTGATCACTAAGAAGGAGTTGTTTGTGAATATTTAGTTTCTCCCAAGAGTTTTACTTGACAAAACCTTCAGGCATTAGGAGTGAGATCATAGAAGATTATGAGACGCTAAGCTGTACCACTACGTGTATTGATTCTTTGCAACTATATGTAGGCTGCACTGCCTTCTGTTTAAGATAAGGCCTAAAAAAAGAAATTGTTTGTTTCCTGTAACGTTCTGAAAAAAAAGGGTAGATAGGACGGTAAAAAAAAAATTTGGATAATTTTTTTGGTCAAAAATGTGTGTTTTATGCATGTTTTACATTAATTGGGAGTTGGGAGGGCCGAAAAAACTTTAGGGTAGGGATTTTTTTCAATAAAAACTTGCTAGGGTAAGGTTACAGGAAACAAACAACTTTTTTTTAGGCCTAAGGAATATGTATATGTATTGGGGGTGCATTGAATAGGTCAAGAAAACTTTTGGTATTTACAATATCACATCTGGTATTTCTATAAGTAGAATTTTGAATGATTTATGTGTCAACCAATATGGGAAAAGAATAGGATCATACCTTGTCTACAATTCACAAAAGATGTAGACGCTACATCTTTTTGCAAATATTAATCATAGAGTTCCTCAACCAAAATAATCTTTCACAACCTACATTAAGCATGTACTTAAACACTAAACCCCAACCCCTTTGTTGTAGACATGTATGGGAACTTGCAAATAAAGAATTCACAATTGCATTTTGTTATTCACAGAGGGGCTGTATTATTTGATAAAAAGAGGAGAATTTGAATCATACCAAAAAGTGGCATGCAACTTAGAGGGCGTCACTAAAGGTTTGACTGCACTTTCACACTATTTTTTCAAAATTTCCCAAATGCAACATTACAACCCAACTTTTATTTTCAGCTGCTACAAATAACTCGTGTCAGTGAGTCAAAATGGGAAACCAAAAGTGTGCTGCCAGTCTCCTTCGCTTCATTGGTTGTTCCAAGCTCAGAGAAAAGTGGGGAAATGGTGGACCTAAGTATGTGCAAGTGTTACCTTTATAAATAAAGCTACTGAAACAGAACACTTCATGTAACTAAAATTATTGAAGCGGAAATTCATTCTACTTAGTCAAATTCATAACCAAGATATAACAAGGTTTAATAATCTTATATTTTGTGAAATATTGGAGGAATGTTTTATTATCAGCAAAATTTACACGTGAATGCACATGCAGGTTTATTAAGATAAATAAAACTTGTTCTAAATGTGAATTAAAGAATGTGGAGGTGTTTGAGTATAATCTTTAAACAAAATTGTAGATTGATATTGATCATTGTGTTGTTGGTTCCTAGATATTTGAATATAAGTATCAAGATAAAATATACATATTTATTTGTAAATTGTTTTGTAAACTAAATATTTATTTTTTATCTGTATCTGTTAAAGCTGAGGCTCAACCATTGGGTCTCCAAGACGTTTGCCGCATCACTGTTCGAGCTATTCTGCGCACAAATATTGATGCACAGTATCCCAATCTGAAGAAAAGGAAAAGAAGGAAGCCAAAGCGAAAGCGTCTAAAGCAGCGACGAATCAATATTGTCCCGATGAATATGGGCATGATGATCATGGGACATTTTGACGAGAGTGACAACGAGATGGATGAACCACACAACCCACGGTTTAGGAACGACACGACCATCTCATCCTCATCGGACGAGTCTGGGTTTCAGCATGATCTGAGTGAAGACCACGAGGACATTGATAAGATTATTGAGGAGGAGGAGGAAGTCGAGGACGATGATGATGACAGAACCCCGGTGGTGGAATTCCCACCGGATGAAAGCCTAGGTGGCGCCTGTGGTGGGGCTAGCAAATCAGGGGATGGGCTTGAAGTAGGTATGAATAATAATAACGGGGGCATGAAGGTCGTAGATGCGCCAGCCAATGGGAATCAGTCTTCACATCACAGTGAGTCGTCATTCCGTGCCAGGGACGTGCTTGAGTGTCTCCAGCAGGCTGCCGCAGAAATGCAGCTCCGGAGACGCCGCACCGAGTCAGACAATTCGACAGGTAACGTCCAGGAAGTGTCCCCCTCCACCAGTGCATCTGATACATCGGGCGTGTGCACTTCCTTCGAGGATCACTCGGACATTGAAATGTCGCGCATGATGGCGGAACTGGACAAGGCTGGTGACGCACAGCAGGAGCGCAGTGGGGCGAGGAAGAAAGCCGAGCATGCCATGGAGGATGAGAGTGAAGATGACAATGATGAGGACGGGCCACAGTTATCCTATAGAGAGCTCATGCAGGAGAGGCTATCCGCTCTGCCGATTCCACACGCTCTCAAATCCTACCTAGCCCACTATCGATATTGAGCAGCATTAGGCTTATGAATTGTTACATAGCTGAAATCATCTTGAATTTCCAAAGGTTAAAGCATCAAACAGTTTTTTAGAAGTTCTCAGCCTCATTGTAAGGGAATGCTTTGCAAGCCCTGGTGCTTAACATCCTAATATTTAAGCAGCAGTTATATAAACTTTAAGGACTGTATGTAAAAGCCAGTCTCTTTTGGTTGCTAAATCAAATATGTATAAATGAATTAACATGAAAACAGATGGAGATAGATATCCGGAATATGCTGTGGAACTAGAGGTGCCAAATCTCTTTTCTTTTTGTAAGGTGCTAATAACTAGTGTTTTAGGTGTGTCACCAGCCTGGATTACTAGATGAATTCTACATCTCTTGTGTAATATCTGTTTCTCATATGAACTGTACAGAATTTGAACCTATTTATGCTCTGAGTCCCCTGTAATATGAAAAGCTAATTGACCTCAAATTCCTAAATTAGACTATGGCACCATGGTGTGAATAATGGTTCTTTGTGCAGTCATTTATAAGGGAAAATATATGGTGAATTCATTGAATGATTCTTGTTGATTAAAAATCATAGACAACCATCCTTTAATTATTCCAAAGTACTCTAATTATTCCAAAATAGTTGCACATAAACCAGAACTGAATGGCAAAGAGCGTGAATAGGTTAATATTGCAAAGGTTAATAATGTCTTTCTTACTAAGTGTTCAATTGTTGGTTATTTTGTTGGAGTTAATCTAATATAATTATATAAATTATAATGAAGTTAAATGTTATAATTGCTGAATTCTTTTTTCATGTTTGAGTATTAATTTAGTTTCAATTATGAAAGACAGGTTTATTGTTATAATAGATATTGTTACTTGTGCTTGTCTGTGGACTATCAATAGGTGATTTACTGACAGGCTACAGAAAAAGAGAAAAAAAACGGTAATCTGCAGGGGAAATGGCTTTTCTGCAGTTCTGCAGTTCTGCACTGACCTTTTTGTTAATGTAAATTGATATATAGTAGAATGGTTCAATTATCATTATTTTCAATATTGGTTAAACGATTGGTATTGGAAACTTCTGAACTATGTCACACCATACAACTAATCTGTAAATAGCTTGTTTGTGCAAAGGACTTGAATAGAATATGACTAGAATATGAATAGAAATGTTTGATTTGTACCCAGCATCGTATCTGCCAAATATTTTCTCTAATGTGTCAATAAGTTGTATTTTTGAGTAAATTAGGTTTTTGTGTAGTCAAGAATTACAATTTCCTTTTTCAGTTTTTTGAAAGAAGTTATTGCGTTTGTGCCAATTTTCACCTGTTCAGATTTTTGAATTGTTCATGCATGAGCAGGATAATTCTGACGTAGTAAATGGAAATGCTATCCGTTCACTTATACAGGATTTACACCCCCTATTCATGGAATTGTGTGGAAGCGATTTATTGTAAATATGATGAAATTTGTAAATAGAAAGAAAAACTGTGTTATATGAAAAATGACATTATACGTATGAAAATTTACAAACTTTTTGAACACCCTCCACCCAAAAAGTATAAAGATTACAATTTATACCTAGTGGAAGGCGCCTTTTATATGATGGGAATATGTAATATTACTAACTCTTCTGAAAACTGTAGCATATAAATGTCTATATCTGAGAGGTGTCCATGTCATAGAAGATGGGTTCTAGTGTGGTCTGGGAAAATGCGTTTTGACTGTTGGTCTAGTATAGATCTAACGATTTATCCACCGTTCTCTCTCTTGTTCCTATTTTTGGCTGGAATCAACTACTGGAGTCCTACTGCTGACATACTCTGGTCACATTAATTGATGATAAGCTATGATAAATATGTTTGAAATTCATTTACAGACTCTTGATTAACAAACTGAAATCTCATTATGCTTTGGGCTTCAAATATCAGGGTTGAATCATATAAGAGATGACCAACTTTTATATCTATTAAGCGACCACTATTAAAGCTTCATTCAGGAGATGGTTTATCCTCTGCTGTCAAGAGGTTAAAATAATATCTATTATCCACTCTACTTTAATTATTTACTAGTCAAGGGCCAATTGTCAAAATTGAGGTTTATATTGTACATACATATATCTCATTTAACTCAAAAACATACATCCCTTTATTAATTAATGTTACTTATGTATTTGAAATTTAGAAAGCCTTCATCTTATTGTATATAATACTTCTAACATTTATTGCAACCGTGTAAATAGCAAAAGATTATAAATGTTATACATGGGAGATAATCTACTATGTGTTTATTACACCCGGAGCATGTGTGCTCTTAGTAACAACCTCTTGGTCTGAAAAATTAAAAAATATGAATATCTTGGAATAAATAAACAATATTTCCCAAACATTTGACAGATAGTTATTACTCAGTGGGAATTAATATCACAATCTTTAAATATTTCAAGGTATTTGCATTTGCTTGCAGGCTCTTGGCATGTATATGCTTATGTGATATTTAGTCATTATCCCACCCTACATCTGGGGCTTGCACATTGTGTGTTGTATATGCCTACATCTCAATAAAAGCAATACTCTCGAAATTACTTGACTACAAGTTGTTGGAACTGCTAGTTTTAACAAGCCTGTAAGAATCCTTCTTGACGTGATATGATTTAATACTTTAGACCATGTGTGCACCCCAGAGACAAATGGATCATGGCCACTTTTGCTTGTATTTTCCAGTATCTGTAAAAAGCTGGAAATCTGCTAGGGAATTACTTCATGATATATGGGTATAAGTATATTTGGGAAAGCTGTAGGGAGTTGTATTCATATTGTTTGAATGATTATTATTGAGATTACTGCAGTTTTCTAAAGAAGCTTGGATACATCTTGCTTGCTTCTTTTAAATGTATTATTGATATGCTAGAACCATTTTCAATTCTTTCTGGGAAGAAGTAAATGTTCATTAGGAAGAGGGTACCCTTGAGCAGGGAGTCTTCCTGACTTAAAAGGAATAATTTAATCGATGTAAATCCCCTAGATACCAGTGATCTGGCAGATATGCTCATATTTTTGTGTGAGTGCTTAAAAGAACAGAAGAGAATTTGTGCATTTAAATGTGGAGCACTATTTATGAACCCTGTTTGAGGGTGAATTTGTAAAATCCACTATCTTACTTTACGCAGTATGAGTTTGTGCATTAAATTATTTGTATGTTTGCCAGATCAACAAGAAGCTATGGGGATGGCTGAGTTGACAGTCTTAATGGTATTTGTAAATTGTGCATATTTAATAAAATTAGCTCAAATGGTTAATCAGCTTTCAGTATCTTTCTTTGAACTTGACTATTCCCTTCATTATCTGGCCTATACCTCAGTACATGCATTTCTATGCGTTTGTTTCATCCTTTCAAGGCATTGCTGAAAATGAGTCCATAAATAAGAATTTTGTTTCTTACCAACATTTCCTAGGTTGATCTAAGTTTTGATTATAACTTTTTTCTTTCATGTTGCTAAATCATCAGGCCATACTTAAAACCACATTTCAAATAATTGTTTCAAAACCATACTCCAAATAATTAATTCATGATATTTGTGGTATAAATGCTGTTTATTGCAGTAAATATACAAACTGTACAGTTGTAGCCTCTTCAATATATTTGCTGCCAATATTTCTTGGAATATGTGAATTTACAAATGCATGCACGCTATCACACACATGAATATGAAGAATTGGATGAAAAATGCACTAAATACGTAATTGTCAATATTAAATATTTTTCACGTCACATATCAGAGTCAGTCTTGCCCAAATTGTATTCAAACCCGCACCTCAGTAAATATTTTCTGATATGATACATTAAATACATTTTCTTATGCACCATGACTGAGCAGTTAACATCAACCAACTACTGCTTTGTATAATGTCATATATTTATGTACATGTAAAATTTGTGTACACATATGTAAAAAAAAAAACTTCATATGTGAATCTACTTGATAAATTGAAAAAGGTGAAGTCACTTCCAAAATCAATTAAACTACCATGACAGTTCCTCAAAACATTCACATAGGAACCATCCGTAAAGATATTTACATGCAGACTGTTCAGGTTAAAGTCGACAACTGCAATCACAGACACCAAAATTATAGCCATCTGTTATTTTCACATAGAGCCAAGCACTAACACAGTAAGAAGTCATCCTTTAATCCATTCACATTCAGAGCAGCCGAAACAGGCCTGAAGATTTTGGAATATTTTATCGAAAATATTTAAAGGAGAAATGTTAATCAGAATTTGAATAAAAAGTCTCCTTCAAATATCTTGTGAATTTTTAGCTTTATTCCAAACGCATTCTTAATACTTCAGTGATTCTTTTTGTGACAAGATTCTTTTTTCCATAAAATATTTATATGTTGATCAGAACCCAACCAACAACCCTCCTTCACATTCTGGTGAACTGGTGCTTTAGTTCTATGTCCTTTTGAGAGGTACTGTAAATCCTGCGAAATTACCAAGGTTTTTAATTTGCTGGTATATGCCGATAAGACTTGATCGGTAAAATAAGATTCGGAAAATTCTGAAAGCTTCACATAGGCAAATTGCAACTCCTCCCAGGGGTGCCATACTAGTGACAATTTGATAACAGCGAACTTCTATTAATTCATTTATGTTCAGCGAATTTACCGATCATATATGATCACGATTGGTAAATAAAGATTCAGCAAATTTCCAACCAGATCTACAGTAGCGTAGATTCTGATGACACTTTGACTTCTACTGGCATGAAAGGGTTAACCGACATCACCTGGGGCCCTATGTATAAAGCTGTTGCATACCCTGCACTTGTGGTAAGGAATCTATTATTCTCCCTTTGTATTTCTAACTACACGCACATGGCAAGCACTACCCTAGATTTTATACTTGGGGCCCCTTGACATGGACTTTTTATAAGCGACCACCATTATTGGACCCATATTCATCTTTGGAGAAATTTCATCTTTGTATCAAAAATACAGTGCATTGCAGTCACTCACCTTTCACACAGACATCATCATGGAATGTTTAAATCCTAACCCACTGCATCAGGAGTGCTCATAGGGTCTGACAACTTTTGAGAAATTCATCAAATAGATCACAATTTAGGAGGGTTGGAAGAGGAATCGTTCAGTCAACTGTTTCTCTAAATATCTACTCTATTATCGAGATATCTTGAGGCGAAAGACCATGTGTACACTCCAGATGTATAAGAGTTCAGGAAACGTGACATATGTTTGCCAATAATTATCATATACAGCTCAGCAAATATAGCTAAACACAGTTCATTCTTTTTACAGTAAAACCCTTACTTAAATGTACAGAGGGTAAGGATTCTCCCAAAATGATAGCGATACTGGAATAGATGAAACCCAAAGATTCCCGTATGGAAAGTTGATATGAATTGCACTAAGCTAATACATCTTTTAAACCATTCATACTCTAACACCCATGGTATCATACGTTATTTTTCATTAACTTTTTCATTGCCTGGAGGTGTCAATAGGTGAAGCCTGGACCAGTGATTATCATAAAAAATATTTGAAGAACAGTTCTTTGTTCTGACCAATGATTCTTCTTCAAATATTTTCCAAAAAATACTCTGGTCTCAAGCACAGCCTAAAATATTAGAAAAATTAGGAAATTTGACCTTACAAATATTAAGATTTCAAAATCTCAAATTTCCAGGATAGTAGTAAATGTATCAGAACACCATAGTGCTTTATGTATAGATGGGTTGATACAAATTCTTCTTATTTGAGTCATGTACACTAACTCCCTCCTAAAATCCTCAAACTGATTGTAGACTATGAACCCTATGGATGTAAAATACACATCAAAACCACTTCATATAAAACAATTCATGTGTACAGTATTCACAATAATCACAAACTTAGTGTAAAGTACAGTAATATACAAGATATGAAAAGACATGAAGAGGGCCACATATAGTCATTAAATCAGTATCTTATTTCTAAGAAACCACTTTTGAGCAATGTAAATCTTGCTGCATTCATGTGCATAGAGCACACCAACTCTTTAATTGATTACTTTGACCCTTTTCTACATAGTAGCAAATGTCAGGAATCTTGGAAGAGAACACCTTGCAAGTGTGCATCTCCTTTATAACAGAGCGAAATATCCACATCATACAGGGGACACATTTTTTTCCCCAAAATATTTAGAACACCAGTTAACCCAGGGCACGAAAAAATATCAATTGAACCCCTACCAATTCTTACTGTCCTGAATCTAAGCTTTCTTTGAAGTCATCTTTAAAAGTATCATAAATCCAGGTAACACTAATCAAGAGCTTACGGCATGAAGGGGTAATATTAGGACATCTATAAATACATATAACAGGCAATTTCATTGAGATTGATTTATCAACTACAAGGAATTCACGAGAGCTGATGGAATTGTGAGACCACTATGATACTATACTCAGTTTGACTTATCCATTCATCCCCAGAATTTACCGCAAGAAAGTGTGGATTGGTTGGTATGATACTTTTGAAAATAACAGAAGTATGAAATCACAACATATTAAGAGTGTTAGATTGAGTTCTGAAAAACTTTTTTTCATTTCAATAGTTTTATAAAATCTCACCATTTTGGGCTTGTGCCAGGAGATATGGGTCCGTCAGTAGAACCATCTTGGCTTGAATAGGCAAGATTTACTGAGTTTACCAACAAATATTTGGGCCACACAGAATGTTCCCAATGCTGACCAGAGACTGAAGTTTTTCAAAGAGATTCACAAACATCAGAATGAAAGAAATTGTTCTATTGTAAAATGCATATTGAAAACAATGTAACATTTTCTCACAAGTTTGCTATAACCCTCTTGCTTTAGCAGGACAATTTTCTGGATTTTCTTTTAGTTTATTATGCATGTCATTCTTCATACATGATCGATCTTGAGCAACTAATTGCGCATGGAATTCATTTAAGTAGAAAGTTATTCATGTGAGATTCAAAACTTTCTCAATTACCTAATTATTATTTACATTATTATAATTTTAAATAATATCAATATTTAGACATGATCAATTGAAGGTCAATAACAGTCCCACAACTTGCACACCACTATTTCTTTGAGATCAACCTCACAAATATTTTATGAAAGAATAATACACAAAATAAATATTTGGAATGTTTGAATTGTATGGAATGCATCAGTGCTGTTTCATTTTCCTTAAAAAATTAGGGGAAGCCCATATTGGAATGTCTAAATTTGAGGAGAGAAGGGGTGAAAAAATGTCACAAATAGGTGAAAGGATCTTTTAAAATCTCCTGTTGGAGATCAACTATAGAACAAAAAATCTGCATGCATTTCTACGTTAAGAAGAAAGTTGAATTCAAAAATGTGTAATATCTTGATTCAGCATTGCACTGCCCCTGCTGGTTAGTTACAAGTACAATTAATGAAGCTGATTCCAAATTATATAAATATATAAAAAAATTGAATTCATACTTAGTGTCAAATTGGAGTTAGGGAGGTAGGACGGTCCATAAAAAATCAGAAAGCCATAGCCATTCTATTACAGCCCCAAAGGTGATATGCCAACTCATTATATACTCGAAGAAATGGGATATGCTTACATACTCATAAATATGCATGAGATAAGTATAGTCACTATATACATCTGGTTATGAACAAGTCTGGTTTCGCATAAATGTCCTGTAAGTGATCAAAGATGAGCAACGATTGGTTTCCTAAAAAAGTGCAAAAAAAAGTGAGAATGGAAGACTTCCTGGTATAACTAGAATGGCTTATATGCTGTGAGATGGTCTGGTTCCTATATTTCAGATCCATTACAGAATTACCTATTGCAGCGGAAGATTTCTTGGTTAACACAAACCTAAGATTACTATCAGTAGTAACACTGGAATCTATGTTTCCAAAGAGTCACTATGTATTCACAGATGATAATCTGGCCTATGTAGACTAGCTAACTTAATGAGGAGGGAGACAGACTAGCTGCTATGTTCTAGAACCACACTGTGCAATGATGGCTAAATTATAAGTTTATGTTGATTTAGAATCTCTCAATAAGGAGTGAGACAGATTGGCCGCTATGCTTCAGAACTGTTACAGCATAATCATGGTCCACCGTAGTGAAATCCGTACCATTCACCTACAAAAATAAGAAAAATAACACAATCAGCATATACTACAAATCAAGCTGATCCTTGTAAGAAGTGGAACTTATAAAATGGTGCACTCCGCCCACATATACAGGATCCTATAAAACCACACAACCCAGTAATATTTCATTTTCAATAACACACAGACATAAAAATAACAAATATCCATGATCAGCCATTGCATTAGTAATTGGTTAACATATATCTAATCTCCAGTATATAGAAAAGCCATATAGAAAAGCATCCATCTTAAGTACTTGCTTGATATGCCATGGCAACAACGAAATTGCACTGCAAACAAGGCCTTTTCAGATAGGCAAAAATGTTTCACCATTGCTTCTTTTGGGTGATAATCAAATCTTTATCACGAAAACCATCTTCTAAGACAACAATGAAGTAATATCTACACATTTACACATTGCAAGGTAATGAATCCAGTTACTGAGTAGCTAAATCTGGACAAACAACTTTTGTGATTACTGTTTCAGACAAGCATTTTTAAAATCCTGTCTAGTAAACCTTCCTATTTGTGTTTCTGCGCCTATGCCACTTAATTGAACAAGACAAATTTCTTTGTGAGCAAATTTACAAAATTTACGCAAGACTGATAGAAGAATTTTTGTGACTGTCATTGTCCAGGTTTGTATGATTGTTCCCATGTGCAGTAGACCTCACCTCTAGGATTTTGTCGCCAGGGAGAAGTGTCATGGCACCTGGTCCATCACTCTGTACCTTGGTTATGAAGATACCCTGAAACAGAGAATAAATTCCACAAGTCAGAAAATTATTTCACGAACAAGAGAAATTATAGCAAATGAGTTATTAGTAACATAGAACAAATTAATATAATCTTGCTTACAACATCAACATTACTTAATCGCAGAAATTGTATGTGGACCTTGGTTGCCCTTCTGCGAGGTTTGATTAGTTAGTATGCATTGCTTATGTTGATCATATACAGGCAAATATTGAATAGATTGTCTACAAAAAGCTGTAAGAGGTTGACATTAACACTACTCTGACAAGTTTTTATTCAAAAAAATCCCTACGCTTAAGTTTTTTCCGCCCTTCCAACTCCCAATCAACGTAAAACATGCATAAAACACACATTTATGACCAAAGAAATAATCCAAAAAAAAAGTTTTTACCAACTTACCTACCCTTTTTTTTCAGACCATTACAGGAAACAAACAATTTCTTTTTTTAGGCCTTACATGTATTTGAAAGATTTGAGTTGATCAGAACCCAACCACAACTCTTAATACAATATTTTGCAAATTAATGGTTTATGTATGAACTAAAAAGCCACCTGCATTTATATAGATGTCAGCGTTGCTTTAGTTATAAGGTAAAACACAGTAGAGCCTAGAAGCTAGGCTAGTCCTTACCATATCATTGGGTCTGAAGGGGTTTCCTGGAGAGCCACGCCCCCCTGCAATGCTGAAACCAAGGCCGGGATTCTTCACGATGGTAACAGGCAGCTGCAAAAGTAAAATATAGGAAAGCATTAGTTCCCATAGCATAGTATAAGCCAGTAAGCCATCTGGGCGTCATTTGGACACACAAACCTATAATAATACTCTTTGCAACTTGTATACAATATAGTACATGTATAATTCTTATTGACTTTTAAAGTAATGCTTCTTCTTGATTGTTCAAAACAACTACATTAAAATGCACATACACACTTAAAAAATCCGCAAATACAGATGTTTTGAAATATTTATTTCTTTTAAATTTCTCATTTTAAAGGAGGCTATTCCCACATGAAATCAGCAAATGTACAATGAAAATCTTAATTCAAATTTCTTTCATTTTAAGGCAGCCATTCTAATGAAATTTCAGAAATAAAAGGTTGGTTCTTGAATTACAGAAATAAATCATTTTTTTCTTTCTATTTTTGGATTCCAGACATGCCTTTACAACATGAATAGAGACTTACTATCTGTGACTTGTGTAATGCTGGTTGCTCCGCTGACTGTCCTGGACTTTGAGGGTAGGACGATGGTGCGGTTGGGGGGTCTCTGCTTGGTGGAGGTAGGAGGGGGGTGTTCCCCTGGGGCCAGCCAGGAGGGGAGGGGGGCACTCTGCTAGGCGGGATCATATTCCCTGTGGGGGTACCTGAAAGTGGGGTAGTGGCATGCATTTAAAGACGTTCATTACAAGGCAAATATTAGGGATTTTGCTACTCTTTTAACTATTTGAGATATTGCATTAACCCATTGATATCTGACGCGTACACCTGATCTGACATATATGAAAATATCTTGATATTAACAAAATATTTTGAGTAATATTTTTTGTTAAATCTATCATCCAATTATCTACATCCCATGACTTGTCAAACTGTCTATGCACAACAGATATAAATATTCTACATTAACCACACTTCTTTATTCTAGGAACTGATTTAAATATAGGTGCTCAAAAGAATTTAAGACATTGAACCATGGAAAATAAATAATCAGAAAGCAAACCATAATTACAACTAAAAACTATGCCCCTAATTGGTAGAAAAATGTGAGAAACATTCACCATGTATCCAGGAAACCACACCGCTTCCTAGTAATGGTTAGTTTTACTATGCTATGATTGGTTACCACTACTGTATACAGGTTTAATTTGGAGTGCTAAAAATTTAGCTTTAAAGCCCTGTTGGAGGTATTTGTGCTACTTAGATTCGCACATTTAAGCACTCAAACTAAATACTAGATAGAAAGCAGGATGATGTTATTTTGGCGCTATCGTGGGGACATAAATAAAATGCCTGTAAAAAATACCAGTTCAGTGCTCGAAATAAGGGGGTGTCGGGAGCCCCGGGCTTCCTTGAATTCTCCTGCGGCTCCCAAAAAAGATTCTGCAGGGAGCCTAAAGATGTATTTGTTTCTATACACAAAACCTTTAGGTAGCTTTTGAAGATGAAATTGGGCTCCCTGGAAAAAAACTTAAAATTTTGAGCCCTGCAGTTATACAGTATCTCTCCTCACTCACCTACACGTGACCTTCCTGGTTCTCCTCCAACCCGCTCATATATATGGTGACCATGTCCATATCCGCTGTCCGTTGAACTCGACACCTGGGATGTGGGCTCTGTGGTTTTATACACTGCAACGTCCTTGTCAAACTGTGTTGTCACCACCGACATATTTTTATTAAAAGGTGGTAGTGACTCTGAGGAGGTATCCTGTGGATGTTCCGCATATTTATAGGAATGATCGTAATTGTCTTTATTGCCACCAGGTGGCCCTGCTGCATCCAATGACCTTGACCTATTGGCGTATGGAGATTGGCGTATTTCCGGCTGAGAGCCCTTGTAAGGTGAATCTCGAGAATCCGATCTTTGAGACGGTGTCCTCCACACATCGGTTCTCTTCGGTGACCCCTTGTACTCTGACCTTTGTCCAACACTGCCAGAATCTGCAGACGATCTCTGGTAGTATTCTGATTGGTTCCTCAGCTCGGCACTATGAGTGCTATGAGAGTCCACACTAGGGGTGGATTTCTGCTGAGAGTTTATGATGCTGAGGTACTGGGCGAGCTCCTGCTCAGGGGTCTGGTGGAGACTGCTCACACGAGGGGGCTTGTAGGGTGGGGCGGGTTTGTAGGGGGGAGGGTGGAACACCTCGTCACCTTCACTGGGGGTGGGGGTAATGTTGAGCTGGAAAAATAACATGGCATGTAATGTCTTCTCCTATAAGTACAAAATGGGCACAGATGCTGCCTACAGTATGACCAAATATGGGCATGTTAATTTAGATTTAGGTAAGCATATCAAAGAAATATTTGTAAGTAATTGTAAGGATTTCATTAACCCCAAGTGCACATGTTTAGAGTGGAAATACGGAAGCCATCTTGCAATCCAAGCAATTGAGATTAAAATTTCAAAGCAACCATGACACAATAAGGATGAAAAGTTGAGGGTATTAGAACTTGTGAAAAAAAAATTCAAGCAAAAAATATAGGTAAAACTCTTGTAATTAAGCAAGCATGACAGCCAGGCTTCCATCATAGTCAAACGTTTTATAGTCTTGAACATGTAAGGATAATTTAGGAGCTTTGGAATTCATTCTTTAAATGCTTAGGTAACAAGGAAAATTGGCTTCTATTTTCAGTCCAAAAACCTGCATACTGGAGAATTCCTTTGGGTTATCATTAAGGTCCAATAGGCCAGTTTCACAAAATTACCTACAGCATTTCTTTAGTATAGTCTAAATAAATATAGATTATGCATTTAATACTAATGGTATTGTAAAGACCATTTTTGACTATGGTTGTTTTCTCAAGATAAGCCAATCCTACATTTGTGTTACAATACTTTCTCAAATGGTACCACTATGCCACTTGAATTGGACACTTCCTATCCAGCCATACAAATGAAGGATTCGGTGTCCCTCAAATAAAGTTAAAATCATGTTAGCCTATTCTGTAAACATGATAAATGCTTGTCAACACTAGTGGAATAGATTGATAGGTTTAGGTTAGTTTTATAAGGGGTAGTATCAGATAGCAGCTGAATCATTTTTTTTTGTGTGTGTATCTGTGTGTGTGTGCATACATAAAGCAGTCCAATTGTTGATATATTGGTACAGGTGTGGTTAGCTACAACGCGATAAATCAGAGGAATACTTTTCTAAATATCATGCCAGACCATGTGTCAGATCTACAGAAACCTTATCATGAAACTGTAAGTGAGGCCTATGTACACATGTGAAACAATAGTAACAGATGAGTTGACCCAGGTATGGCCATAATCATGTAACATATTAGGGATAAGCAGCTTCTGACAATAACACTTTACCACCCCAGATTTTAAGATTGTTATATCGTGGGATATTTAACATTTCCAAGCTAGTGAATCTTGTATTTGAATAAATATGATAGCGTGAAATGGTGTTTCTTTGTAATATCAGGTCAGACTAACGGGATGGAAGTTTGTGAGCTCGATTCTAGTTGCCATCAGTAATTAGTTATTATCGGACTCAAAAAAGACAATACAACAAAGCAGGAATAACAAAAGCAACAGAGGTAAAACAAAGCAAAGAAGGATGCAGATGAGTAGTAGATTTTTATTGATTAGCCAGGTAGGTAGAACAAAAGCAACTTAAACTAAAGGATAGCAAATTATACTAGAGAGATCTTTTGCTCATCCATCTACGCAGATCATTGCCAAGGAGACTGCACTATGTTAGCCTACAGGTTCCTTGACAATAAAAATGAAGGATTTGTGTTATAGGGATGAAGTTTTAGAAATATGAATTTTAGATGAAGATTTGCAAGCAGGGCTTGTCATTAAGGTTTAAGAAATGGTCATTTTGGGTAAGTGATTGGAAATTTGTTGTTATTTAGGCATTATTTTGCTACCAAACAAGATGTAATTATCATAACCAATAATGTAAAAAGCAAATATGCTTGAGAAATCTTAACAGTATGCTAATCATAGAAAAAATTGAAAAGAAAAATCCAAAATAGATGTTTTATAATTCATTGTTTATCCTGCCCACGTAATATTTAGGTCCACTTTGCAAAATGACTATGTGATTGTTACATACAGCAGACCAATTCTTAATGCCAAGCCAGCATATGAGATCAAGGTGAGAATAGTGGTTACTGGTTAGGTAGGTTGGATGAGAAAAGACCTCTGTGTGAGTGGTGCAGAAAAGCAAGCTGATCAGGAGATACAAATCATATATAACATTCATAACTGGTACACAGGAAAAAGGCTTGGAATCAAAACATTAATGGCTAGGGCAAGCTAGCAGTTCAAAACTTAACCATATATTTCTTATGGATATTTTTTTTCTTCAATGAACTTAAACCACAGTAAGATCTTCAAAAGAACTGATGTCAAGCAAATACTTACATTATCAGTTTAATTTGCAAGATATTTTTCTAAAGGCCACAACCTAATGCTTTACACAGGCTTTTTTCATGGTTAAAATTGAGCGGTACCTCTAGTCTCAGTTTGGGTTCAAACTGAACTGCTGATAACTTAAATATGCAAATTAAGCATAGTCAGAGTACTTTAATAATAAGTATATCATATGCGTTATCTTCTCATCAAATTCTAATGAAAAGCTATTTTGATAATTTTGGCATTTTAATTCCCAAAGTGTACATCATTTTTTGTCAATTAGAATTTCAATTGTGTAAATTTTTTGAGAAACCACCTAAGCAAATGGTGAAAAATGGAAGTGAGAAGACATATCTAGAAAGCCCAGTAAGTCTGAAGCTTTAAATATTTTTTTCAGTATAAAAGAATCATGACAAGTAGTTGCTATTTATCAATCTGGTAGCAAAGGTTTCAATTTTAAACATGGTAAGATACTTAATTCAAATAAGAATCTAAACAAATCATTCACATTCTTTATGTTTTGATTATGTTCAAGGGCAAGCCAAGTTTCCTTTGTACCATTTACCAATATTCGTGGTGGCAAACTTCAATATAACAGTGCAAAGACATAAATCAAATCAAATATGAATGATACGAAAGATTAGATCAGTAAAAAGAATCTAGAATAGTATGAAAATGACGTAAAACACTGCCTTAGACTGAGATCATAGATAAGTTCTAAATAAAACCCCTAGTTGCCTAAGTACTTGGATGATTTAGAAATGGAATGGAAATTAAATACATGTAATACTAAAATTTCATAAAAGAGTGGCTTGGATAAGCTATCAAATAAAAATTAAATAGTGAAATATGTATAACTCATTACATTTTCGGAACATCTAAACTACTCTGAACATACTTTTTTCATTCAATAGCTTTTTATTTATTTTAAGTGAGGTTGTCTGCCTTAAAAATCTTTCAACGGTCATTTCAACTTTTTAAATATTTTCTGAATGAGGATTTCTGATCAACAGCACCCAAAAGGAGATACGCAAAATCTAGTAGTCCCTATGCTTGTCATAGAAATTTGAGTAAAAATAATTAACCTAATACACTTAATTTAGCAGTTAGCACAAACCATACAAATACCTTTCATGCAACATGTATACAAGTACAAGTGTACAAAGCGGTCCGTATTCATTTTTACTAAGGATGCAACAATCAATCATCAAAATATGTGTGACTTAACCCTTCCAATGCTGAGGCTACTTTTGTACAAAGCACAAGGATGCAAAGATATTTGAAAACCATCAAAACCCTGTCATGTTGGTATTCATTGGATAGCTCTCACTGAGTACTCTCAGATGAGTACCCATATTCCAGGGTTTCAGTCATTTTTCGGGGGTTTTGCATTATTTTGAAATGGTCAAATTAGCCACTAGCAGCATAAGGGTTAAGCAATAACTGAACAACTAAAAATCTAAAACATAATATAGTACCTACAATAATGTTTTCTAGTGCCTCATATACAACATGAATATAAATATACAACAGCTAGTATTTTCAAGGAGCCTACCTTTGGAATGTAAAATGGGCGCTACATTGTATAGAATGAATAACTAATTCACACACTATCCTAGAGCAAAGGCATGTCATTCACATCATATAACCTTAATCATTCAAAAGCTGCAGAACAATTCAGAGTTAAATAATAAGAACTCTTATATTGTTTTAGTGTCACAGAGCCTTTACAACAAATTGGACATATGAGGCATACTACCTATTTCACATGACTAGTAGATAGTATTGTCACACTACGAAACACAATTAAGGGTTGAAAATGCGAAGGGATGGGAAAATATCAAAGTATTGACCACAGGATAGAGATGTACATCCGATAGGTAGAAATGATTGATTTTAGGTATTTCTTTAATAAACATATGTAAATCAAATACCTGTATTTATTTAAAAATATGGAATCTCTCAAAAACGTGAATTTTTGATCTTAACAGTGCACATTCTCATTCTGTTGTCAAGCTTTTGACATTCTTCCTAAAGCGGATGTTGCTTTTCTGATACAGGGTTCAGAAGCAGCGGATGCCAGCAACGAAGCGATCAGTTTAGGAGGAGTAGGGGAGGAATTAGAAGACTCGTGCACACACTTAATGGAGGTAGACAGCTTATCACACGACTTAAAGTAAAACTTCAGACATAGCGCATCTACCTTATGTTGCTGCTGTTGCTGTTGTTGTTGTTGCTGTCCCGGTGGCTGTTTAATGGGCGTGGCAAGTGGCGTATCCTTGTTTATATATCCTTCATTCTTCCACTCATCTTTCTTCGGGTTATCAGAGCCCTCGACAGGCCCATAAGACCCTCGATTACCGGCTCCAGACTCGGCAATAGCACTACTATGATCCTTCCTAGGGGTGCTGAATCCCACTGGATTCACCTCCAGATTAGTTCTATTGTAGTCTGTCTTACTACCTTGGCTGTCAGTGTCCCGAATCTCTTGAGACTGGTTTTCGGGCAACTGGCTGAGCCATTGAGAAGTGTTCGCAGTGGTATTAACATTAGATTCATTAGCTTCAGCCTGGTAGGACTGGTCAGGCCACTTGGGTTTTGAGTCTGATCGAAGATTCGGATCAAATTTCTGGGGGCTCTGCTCCAAATTTTGTGGGGGTTTTCCAGCCGCTTTTTTGTATACTTCATAAAGTTCATCGTTACGAATGGTAGTCCGTTTGGTGCGTGGCACATTGGAATAATTTTGTTGCTGAGATTTTTCCAGTGTATTAGAAGAGAGCTGATGCTGCTGCTGCTGAGGCGGCTGGGGGCGTTGATCTATGGCCTGGATAGGTGCTAGAGTTTGCGCATGCGTCGGTCGATATATGTGGGCTTGGTTTCTCCCTGAATAGCCCTCGAGATCACTGTTATAACCATCTCGGTGGTGCCGCCTGGCCGGCTGATGCTGAGGCATGCGACTACCCTCCCAGTCGCTCTGAGAACCGTCCATATAACCAGTCATTTCTTGCCGCCGCTTTCGGAACACTTCGTGATCACTGCGATAGCCGTTATCTGAGTCATACCCGCCTCGCGTTCTTGGCCTCTGGTATGCCCCAGGAGGTGCTCCATAGTATGGCTGCCCTGGTTGTCCACCCCGACCATAACTCTGAGCACCACCAAAGTTACCATAGGCTGAAGAACTACGAGGAAAGTTATCCATCGCTGGCGTTGGCTGCTGCTGCTGCTGCATAGGTTGTTTAGGGGAGTATATATTGGACAGGGAACCAGAGGGTGGTGCCCTGTGCTGAGACGAGGGGCTGATGGAACGACCTCTACGACCCCCAGACTCAGGAGCTGATAGAAAACCACCATCATCATCCTCAGCTGATCTGGACTTGTCCTTTCTCTTATCCTTTCCTGGTGACTTATCTTTATCTGAAATATCACACAATTCAACTGAATATATCTTCTCCTGGTGATTATCTTAATTAGAAATATTACAATATTTAACGGCATACATGTACATATATTATTCACTGGTGATGTATCTAAATCAGAAATATTACAATATTTAACTGCATACATGTACATATGTCATTCACTGGTGATGTATCTAAATCAGAAATATTACAATATTTAACTGCATACATGTACATATATTATTCACTGGTGATGTATCTAAATCAGAAATATTACAATATTTAACAGGATATATGTATATTATTCCCTGGTGACATATCTAATCAGAAATATTACAATATTTAACGAAATACATGTATACCATTTCCTGGTGACTTATCTTTTTCAGAAATATCACACTGTTCAAACAAACAGAGCTCATTCAAGAAAATAATTTTCTACTCTTTTTGGTTGGAAAAGTTATGACAAAACCCTGATGACCATACTTACTTTTTTTGTTGGGTGAACCATCCCTTCTGTATGATGCATCTGATATGAATAACTTTTTGGCCTCTTCAATGTTTTTGGGTGGACTTGGTAGGGACTGGATGCGAGCTTTGTCCTTGGCCTGCTTATCCTGGGAATAAATTAATGAATGACAATATAAACATAGCACAATTTTACATTTACATTATATTCATTTATCATAATAATCAATTATCATGAACTTGTTGAACTTATACCTCAGGGACCTAGGGAAAACTTGTTTTTTTGCTAATGACGCCATTTTGAACTAATGATTGCAATATTTTTATCCAATAATTGGCCAACCTTAACTGTTACCTGGAATCCATGAATGACATCCATTAAGAATATAATAGCAAATCAAAGTATAAAATAAAGTAAACTATGTCATTGCATTTCTTTGACACTAACTTTGGCACTACCTTTTCAATTCTTAGAGAATATACTTTGTTTTCTGTTCATTGACACCATACATTGATGTTTAATTCTATCACACCACTTTTGTATCTATTCTTTAAAGGTATACTTTGATTTCAATTCTTTGACACTATACTTTTAATTTACATTTTTAAACACTATATTTCACCTTCAGTTCTTGGACAATATACTTTGATTTCATTTCTTTGATACTCTCCTTTGATTTCAGTTCTTTGATACTATACTTTCATGTAAGTTCTTTGACTCTATCCTTTGATTTCAGTTCTTTGAAACTATACTTTGAAGTCAGTTCTTCAATAGATATTGATTCCACTTTGACAACTATTCAGCAGCATGCAATACCTTGTCAGCCTTGAGTAGGATATGCCTCTCCTGTAGAAGTGGTGAGGTTGGCTGGTCAAATGCTGTTTCCAAAACCTTCCCATCGCCAGATACATTTCTCTCTGGAGAGCCGCGCTCCCGACGTCCTTTGACAGGCTGAAATAGGCGTCAATAGCAGTAAGCAACACAAATCCTTCAGGACCACATTTCAAAGTAATAAACCTAAAACCTAAAAAGTCTTCAAACCCTAAACCCTTATGCTGCTGGCGGCTAATTCTGTCCAAAGCACAAGGCTGCAAAATCTTTGAAAAGCATCTAAACCCTGTCATGTTGGTATTTATGTGATAGCCCTCAATGAGTACTCTCAAATAAGTACCCATGTGCCAGGGTTTCAGTTATTTTTCAGGTTTTTTGCATCATTTTGTATTGGCCAACATAGCCACCAGCTGCATAAGGGTTAAGTGATTAAATGAATATGGTATAAGTTAGTGTTAAAATGATACCCTATTACATAGTAGGGATGTGGACGCAAGTGCTGTCTAAGAACAATACATATATCCCCACTCATCAACTTCAAAACTTTCACTTCAACCCTTTCCATACTGAGACTACTTTCATCCATGGCAGAAAAATACATAAGGTTTTGAAAACCATCTTAACCCTGTCATGTTGGTATTCATTGGATAGCTCATGCTGAGTACTGTCAGATGAGTATCCATATCCAAGGATTTCAGGCATTTTCTAGTTTTTTTGCATCATTTTGTATTAGCCAAATTAGCTACCAGCAGCAGCAGCATAAGGGTTAAAATCATACTCTATTAAGTAGTAGAGATGTGGACGTAACTACTGTCTTAGTACAATAAATAAATCTTCAATCATCAACTTCAAAACCTTCACTTTAGAATAAACAGCAATTTTCTCCATTACCTGTTTCTCTACTTTCCTCTCAGCGGTATTCCATCGCACCTCACCATTAGGCGTGGACTGTTTCATGGCCAGGTTCCGCATGTGCTGAGCGCGCTGCTTCATCTCTTTAGGGTAAGGTGTGGGACACCGCTCTAACTTGCCCTGAAGAATAAAGACAACAATGATACCAACAATAACAACAAAATGGTGTTTATACTGTCTCATCTCTTTATGCTGGTGTTTGAGGCATTTCTCTAACTTCCACTGGAAAGAAAATTTAACTATGCACAGATTTTCTGTGCAGAGATTCAGGACAATACTAAAATAATACCTAAAATAAACGACAATCAATAAGAATAGTGTATCATCTCTTGGAATGGGTTTCCAATATTTGTATTTAAAGCTTTCTTTTAATCACTTCTAGTAGTTGGTAGCACTACTGCCTACAGCATTTAAGGAGTAGGTACTCAGGCAGAAACCTACTATGGACTCATCCTGGGTCTTAGCCAGGATTTAGAAACTGGGTGCCAAAAAAATATAGCATTTGTAAAATTTTGGGGCGTCCACTTTAAGTGATACCACAATATACACAAATTTCATCCATAATCATGTACTTAACTATTGAAATAAGGCATAATATCCTCAGGGAGCAACACAGTAGATAGTCCGATAGTCATGACTATCTAATCACCAAAAATCAGCATGTCGGACTATCTGAAGTGCCCTTCAACTTGCCCGAGTTGACTATCTATTATTAGGCATGGCTTCACAGGCAGCCACAGCCATCTGGACATAAAGAGCTCTTTGGCATGGCTCAATAATTAGGTCGAAGGTCAAGTGATTCCCACTGAAGCACTTGTCACCGAGACTCCGCTCAGTGGCACTTCTAACTTCCTGGTCTTAGACTTACATCATGAGCTCATAAAGTGAAAACATTCATGTGTGCCTCCCAAAATAAAAGATATGTTGATAATAACAAATGGCTCATAAGAAATATACTTTTGCTGCCCCTGGTAAAATGCAACAGAGACACAAGATTCTTCATCATACCACTTCAGAGATATGTTATCACTTCACTATCATAAAGCAAAATATTGTAAAAATTCAGAAATAAATAACATCACCTGAAACTACTGTTCTTGATCTTCCGGAAAATGTTTTGTTGTCGCTATATGAATTTTATAATATTTGACCTGTGTAAAACTAAGATTTGGCAGAGAACATTCAGAGTTTGATTTACTATGAATTAAAAATCCCCTGTGATTTCTTGATGTGTAACTATAAGTATCTTAATCATATCCTTTATCTATTTCGATGGGTGAACTTGTCTATGGAAGTCATAAAGGAAAAGGGAGATCAGCAAGGAACAAATTTTGAGATAATAAGGAATTCCAAAAAAACATTAATATCTTAAACACTTCAAACCTCCTCAATCGCCCTATATTTAATTTTATTCTTTAGATTTTTATGTTTTATTCCACAAATCATCGGCTGAACAGAAAATTAAGGTGTTGAATTACAGCCTCCATATTCTGATTGTCAAGTTGCCACATTGCTGATGCAAAAAGTCAATACAGAAGATTCATTTCAAGGCAAAAAACATACAATTGAAATTCAAATAAAAATGTGGAGGTACAAATACAAGAAATACAAAGCAAAACAGGCCGATATTATCAAATTGGTGGGGCAATCTGAAAGCCTGGCGGGACTATCTGAAAGCCTGGCGGGACTATCTGATCTTGGGTCCAACTTGCCCCGCCTGACTACCTGGGTTGGCCGGGTACTGTTGTACCCTGATCCTTATACAATGTCATGGGAATCATATTGAGGTGAAAAAAAATCAACTATATGCTCGAAATTGATACTATTAGAAATGCCAATTTTTTAGTGTCCTGAGGAGTGAATTCTGAGGGTTTGGGTGTCCAAATGACACCTATCTGGCTAGGACGATGGACTCACCTCTTCCTCAGCCAGGTCTCCAAAATGTATCTGTGTTCGCCGCTCTCGCTCCTCCTCCCACAGAGAGGGGTGGAAGCTGTCTCCATCACTGTAAGCATCTACAAGGAAAACAAATATATCTTTACGGAAAAGACAAGCTGAGAAGTTCAGATAACCATGCAAGATTCATATTACCAAATATTTAGAGCAATGATCCTCAGTTGCACAGAAATCAAAATCACGACTCATACACTAAACACTGAAAATTCCGCATTTGAATTCAAATTTGAACAAAAGAAACACAATTAGCTTACTAGCATGTTTGCAAGCAAGCAATATTACTAATTTTCTGATATCAAGGTATCTTCATATTATTTTCTTTAGCAAACATTACCTAGCAGAGATTTTTCTGCTTTATGCAGACTTATCCAAAATGAATTACAATATCAAACCATATCAAACATATTCTCCATCAACTTTAATTAACTCTATTAAGTACTGACAAATAAGTATGATGTTTGCTTGCTGCCTCTACCAAAGATGAATCAAAGAAAACATGTAAATATTTCCTACCTTCATCATCTGCAGGTTGCTGTGGCAACAGGAAGCAGGTCAGAGACCTTCGACCTGTTTCCACGTCAATTTCAGATTGCAGCTTTACTAATGGGTTGGACTGAAGAAAAAAAATGGAAAAAGAGAATATATCAAACAAAATGCTGCAGAAAAGATATTTATGTACATATGTGTATTTGTATATGCTGAAGAGTGTTGAGCTGTAACAGGTTTGAGTAGAACCACAACAATAGTATAAGAGATGAAACCCAATTTTAAAGTTTTGGTAGTTGGTCTTGGTCTCCCAACACTCATAGCATACACATTTACTCAGAGCTATAACACAACAATGTTAATAATAATAACAAACAAAGAACAATTAATTTGCATCCTCACTGACGTTAATACTAAATCATTCATTGCATCATAATCTATAATGGTATAGGTATATAGCACTAGTATAGGATAAGTTTGAGGTGTAGGGGCACATGTTTAGCATAGGAGAGTTGAGGTGAGTTGTACAGGTGCACAGATCTCCAGCCACAAGCTGCTACCTCATTTAATAGCAATGACCAGGTGACAGATGCTGACCTCATATGACATTTGAGTCCTGTTCCTGAACAGGACTGGGATATCCTATATTCAAGCTATACCATTGGCTTTGTGATTCATCACACTGCATAAATCATCTTAAGGCTTCTGAAGTTTGCGGTGCATCCATGCTTTGAATATCTCATAAATCAACAGTATGTCCCATATCAAAGCTATACCATTTACTCAGTTATTCAACACAATGCATGAATACTTCAAAGGACTTTCTAAGTTTGTAGTGAATGCAAGGTTTGAATAGCTGATAAATCAACAGTATGTCCCATATCAAAGCTATACCATTTACTCAGTTATTCAATACAATGCATGAATACGTCAAAGGACTTTCTAAGTTTGTAGTGCATGCAAGCTTTAAATAGCTGATAAATCAACATTTTGGCATGAAACCCTCAAATGATTAATTTATCAAATGATTTTATTCAATCTAATCAACTCTAATCTAATCGATTCGATTTGGCATAATCAAGGCCTAGGATTTAAATCCATTTCCACCACTGATAGATTTCACTAGTTCATTAGGATATGGAGAATCAAGCCCTAGGATATAATCCTTCTAATGCTGAGGCTACTTCCCTCCAAAGCATAAGGACACAACGATTTTTGAAAACCAACTAATCCCTGTCATGTTGGTATTCATTGGATAGCTCTCACTGGGAACTTTCAGATGAGTACCCATGTGCCAGGGTTTCAGTCATTTTTTTAGGTCTTTTGCATCACTTTGTATTGGCCAAATTAGCCACCTGCAGCATAAGGGTTAAACCAATTTGAATGGTTGATTAGTATATGGAGAATCAGGCCCTAGGATTTAAACCCATATCCAGCCGTACCAGTGAATGGTTGATTAGGGTGTGGAGGACTCACCTGGTTCTCAGCCAGCCACAGGGCCTGGAGCTGCTTGAGCTTGATGAGGCTGTAGGGAAGGAAGCGGATTCGGTTCCCACTCAGGTTGAGCACTCGCAGACGTGGAATCCTTCCAAGCTCATCAGGGACATACTGGATCCTGTTACTCCGCAATGACAGCACTGTCAGCCCATTGCAACTACCCATCTGAAAGCACAAATATAAAGTCAGTTTATAAAGTGTATTAAATATCCCACAAAACCATACTGTGAGCCCATTGCAACTACCCATCTGAAAGCACAAATATAAGTCAGTTTATAAAATTTACTCAATGTCTCATAATACCAACATCTCATAGCAAATAACTAATCAAAATGAGGAACAATAAGTCGGTCTATACTACATGTACTGTGAGCCCATTGCAAGTAACAATCTAAAAGCATGAATATAAAGCCAGTCAACTATAGTGCTGTAGGATCATTGCATCTAATCATCTAGAGTAATTAACATTAAGTCAGGCTTAGATCATCAAAGACATTCTTGATTCTGTTGCCCCTCAACCATAGTACTGTAAGATCATGGCAGCTACTCATCTAGAGTAAGTAACATATAGTCAGGCTTGGATCATCCAAGACATCCTGTTGCCCCTTAACCATAGTACTGTAAGATCATGGCAGCTACTCATCTAGAGTAAGTAACATATGGTCAGGCTTGGATCATCCAAGACATCCTGTTGCCCCTTAACCATAGTACTGTAAGATCATGGCAGCTACTCATCTAGAGTAAGTAACATATGGTCAGGCTTGGATCATCCAAGACATCCTGTTGCCCCTCAACCATAGTACTGTAAGATCATGGCAGCTACTCATCTAGAGTAAGTAACATATGGTCAGGCTTGGATCATCCAAGACATTCTGTTGCCCCTCAACCATAGTACTGTAAGATCATGGCAGCTACTCATCTAGAGTAAGTAACATATAGTCAGGCTTGGATCATCCAAGACATCCTGTTGCCCCTCAACCATAGTACTGTAAGATCATGGCAGCTACTCATCTAGAGTAAGTAACATATGGTCAGGCTTGGATCATCCAAGACATCCTGTTGCCCCTTAACCATAGTATCAGGCTTAGCTCACCTACGACATCCTGGATCTCGTTGCTCAACAATAGTATCATAATACTGCAAGACCATTGCAGCTAACCTAACCGTTAATATATAGTATAGTCAGGCCTAGCTTATTCAAGAAAATAAAATCCTCTACCACCTAAAAAACGTGGTTACACCATTGCATTTACGCATCTGAATTTATCAACATAAGGTTAAGCCCAATTCATCATAGACAGTCATGTATATGTGTTATGAATTAAAAAGAAAATATTTGAAAATATAAGTGGAAACCTACCTCAGGAGGGATTTCCTCCAAGAGATTCTCGTCTGCATAGATGGTTCGTAGGTGGCGCAATAAACCAAGACTGGGTGGCAGTTCTTCTATATCATTTGTGCTTATGTTTAATTCTGATAGGGAGACAAGCCTGTAACAATAAAAAACAAACAATGGCAAACAATAATTAAATGTGTTGCTTCTCTTATCAAAGGTTGCTTTTAATAAACAAGATTGAGTATTGCAAAACTAGTGTTTGTGATTTTCTTATTTGAATTCTTATCTGGAAATGTAGTTTCACTTTCTGCACACATTCATTGGTTTTTATGACCTGTGAAATCATAAGAAATGATTGATAATGGGTCTGTTTACTCAATATAGCGATTGCTGTAGTTCTGTCAAAGAAAATAACAAAAGAAGAAAATGTGAAACAAACATTTCACCCATACATACCCTCCAATGGAATTTGGCAAAGATATTAATTGGTTGTCATCTATTTTCAATGTGGTCAAATTACTCAAGCGACCTACAAAGTCATAACAAAAATGTTTCATAAAGCTGGAATTAAAACATATTAAGTATTTCACATGATAGATATATGAATAATATAACAAATAACCCAAATGTAGCTTTCCTAGGTAGGAATCTTCTAGAAAATATTTGTAACAGAAATATTAATCAGAACCCATCCAACTGCTCCCAAATGTATTACCAATCACAGCTTTATTCTTGTGCAATTGTCACATGTCAAATTCAACAAAGATCCCAATTATGAATGGGTCAACAAAAGATGATTGTTTATTGGAGTGTGTATTTTATGTAACAAAAGTCATTTTCCGAGGTTATTCCATTGAAAACTATAGAAGGTTTTATGTATTAATTTAAGTAAAGAGTAATGAATCTGACAAATAATGTGTACGTTTCTTTTGTGCATAAAGAGTAATGAGCTCGGCAGTCAGTTGCCTGTGATGCGCAGTTTGATTTTTGGTACTGATGTTGAATGACAGGCTATCATGTCAGCGCGTTGAATGCTACTAGTGTAGGGATCGGATACCAAAATATTGGTGATACAGACTCCAGGGGTGCCTAAGTATGCATTAATTAAACTGCCGCAATACTAACACAGTATACAACATCATGATCTTTAATAGAGAGCAGTGTTCACTTCTTTCAAAATATATTGTTTACTGACATCACTGATGCCTAAAATGATTAAGTACCACTTCTTGAAAATAAACAGAACACCACATTTCCTATGGTATCAGTTACTCACCTAAAGAGTCAGGTAGCTGTTCAATGAGGTTGGTGGACAGGTGGAGGTCTGATAAAGATGTACAGCCCTCTATTTCAGGAGGAATGCTCTCCAAACGATTCTTAGACACATCCAAAAACATTAACTGTTTGCAATTCCCTATTTCCTAAAACCAAAAACACATTATAACTATTATTGTCCGTACATCTAGCAAGTTTTCCCTGAAAAACTGAAGCCTTTTAATCACAGTATGATGCTGTTATAGCCTAGCAGGATAAAATAGCAGCTACAAATTAAACTTTGTTCATATACTTATTCATGCCAGCTATTTTAAGACATAACAATGAAATCTGGTGAAGAATCATGTAATAATGTGCAATAAATAACAGATAGTAGAGATATGAGAAAATTGTGCTTTTAAAATTCATGCTTGTTTTTTTAGTCCAAATATCTTACATAAATTATTTTCTTCTAATTCCCTTCTCCCATTAAATGAATTTGTCATAAGTTTGAGAAGCTTATTTTGAAAGAAGAAAAAAGGATAAATTTACATGTAACTTACCGGAGGAATATGCTTGATCTGATTTATGTCACACCAGAGCTCTAGAACACTCGTAAGGGAACCTATCACTTCAGGCTGAAATACAAACATACAAAATCAATTATTACCAAAACAGAGCACAAAATCAAAGAATCATGCCTGTTCTAATGCGAGTGTTAATTGAGCCATAAGAGTTCATCTTAATAATACATCTCCTTAGGGTAGATGTTACTTGGTATGAAGTACAAACCAAACACAAACAAAAAGTGTGTCAATTTTATGGAAACATCCAACTAAAACCATGTGTTCTAAATATATTTAAGGAAGGTTCAAGCTTCTTGTATGAAATAATTCAGCAAACAGTTAGGTGGCTTTAAGCCCATTCATGTCTAGAGATCTACTTGACAAATGTTGTCTGGGCCTGTTATATTTTCAAAAATAACTTGGGAATAAAGCATAAATTTGACAAACATTTGAAAGAGAGTTGTAGATAAAGTTCTAATGAACAACTCTTCTTCAAAATATTTTCTAAATATTGCTTATGTTAAAGAGAAATCAACAAAATAGTCAGGCTGTTTTGGCTGCTACGGTGATGAATGAGTTAAGTCTCCATAACGACCTTAGCTTTAAAAATGCATGGTGGTACATTTATAAGGTTTCCCTAGTGGCCTGATTGCTCCTTATGAGAGTATGCTGAGATCCAAAACTGACAGCTTGAATAAAACACAAGCTGTATATTGGCTGTGTATATGCCTAGGGACTAGATCTCAACTCTTGGTTTTCAGCTTTTAATGCTCAACTTATTCACTATCACAAAGAAAAGGCCTACAATCTGGCTATTTAGTTCCCTACTTTACCACCAGGGGGACAAATTCTGCTTTAAAAGAACAATATTGGCTTTTTGATATTGAGTTTTACTTCTAGTTCTGGTATAGATAAGTTGTCTTTCATTATATTACAAAATAATGTATTAATTGAATCAATATCTAAGTGAGGTATGGGTCAGTCAATATCAAAGTTATAATAAATATTTAGCAAAATTTTATCTGTTTTTTTTTTTGTTTTTGTTTTTTTGGCCATGGGTATTATGCAAATGTTGCTCTATTTCAAAATATCTGCTAGGGCTTCAAGGGGCAACAATTACTCCCCCATCAAGCCCTTTTCTGCAATTGTACTAGTGTGGGCTAGTAGACCTACCACTAGTTGTCCATCCCAGCTGACCCATCCCACACTCTGCCTGATTGCTCTAGTCTTGGCAAGGGCACAGCTCTCTAGCTGGCAATCTGTCATACTGATTTGGCTTACATAATACATAACACCAGGTCTCATTAGGAATAACAGGCTGATCCTGGCACAGTACACCCAAAGACTCTCTTGTCGACTCTACTGTCAAATTAGCCCCAGGAGTGGTCAAGATTTTAGCTGATCTAATTATCCACTTGTTGGAATAGTGTCAGTTGAAATTATACCCTACCACACGTAGTATCTTCTCCCGTATACATTGCTGCACATGGGATTTTAAGTCTCCTGGGATATACATCTACATTTCAGGGGATCCATACTTAGAAGAGGTTAAAGGAGAGTGCATGCCGGCATCTGGTCATCAAAAGGACAAGTGTCAGCAATTAGTTGATGATATGCAGCTTGCCAAATTTGGCTTGATCTCATTAAGCTGGTTTGTCTTGAGACATGATTAGCAATGTGAAAGTGTGCAAATTGAAGAATGGTGGTCTGATATCAGAAACTGGTGTTCAACGCATAAGAATGCCACGATATGTACAGAGATTGTATTGGAATATTTCAACTGGTACCATTTGCATGCTATTTACAATTGTCCCATCATCAGTGGCCTATTCCCATTTGGAGTATTACACATGGTCTGAATCATACTCAGGTATCAAAGCCATATTTGTAGAAATATCTAACTGCAAGTTCTTGTTCTTGAAAAAAATCCACTTAAAATATATTTCAAATACATTTGAGAAGGCATGATCAAAGTTGTCATACCATAGGTACCCAAGATGTTAATGGATTGAAAATGTGTTGTTACTAAAACACACAGGTAAACTTACCAGTTCCGTGAACTCATTATTGCCTATATCCAGTCTCTCCAAATCTGTCAGTCGTGAAAGGGACTTGGGGAGGGTTTTGAGATGATTCTCTCTCAGCTCCAAGATCTTCAGCTTTGACAACCTGAATAATGAATAAAATGAGAGTATCAAACAGAATGTGAATATAATAGGAAATAAATCATGTTATGTATTTAACACTGGCACTACTATTCACATTTAATCCAATTTCAGTTTAGGTTAGTGAGGTCTGGGTAATGGGGCGCCAAAAACTACAAACCTGTATAGGAAAATTAAGACAGAAGATGACAAACGAAAATAATTATATTGTTGAATAGCTAAATAATCTAATACTAGGATAATTTTGCCATGGACTGATTGCAACAGCATTGGATGCTAAGGCTGTGTTTAAAGACTTTCCAATACCCTGCTTTTATGTACATATTACACTCTCCCCCTACCATCTATAAAGATACCTTACAAAGCTAAAAGATACAAAAATTATTCCACACGAAATTGATAATTTCAATATCCATTATGGAGATTGTATGTACTGCAATTACTTGGCAATAGGGGTTGAATTGTATTGTATTGCCCAGGGACACGAATTCTATCTATTGTATATCACTAACATCATTATCACTAAAACTGTGGGGCATAGCAACTTTGTGATTATTACTACTATAACATGATATGAAGAGACATATCCAATGTTCTGGGTAGTGTAATTCACTATGATGTATGGATTCTCACCTGCCAAAGTTTCCAGGTAAATAATCCAGGAAAGTATCATTCAGATAAAGATGTGTAAGGTTTAACAATTGTGTAAAACCCTCAGGTAATCTGAAACAAAGAACAACATAAATGCATATCAAAATCAATACACACAAGAAAATTGATAAGTAACAAGAGGTTTCACAATATATAAGACACATTATAACCTGGTCAGACGTGATGGAAATATTAATCAAATGTTAATTCAGGGAATGGAATATATTTCAATAAACAAATACTAATTTAACCCTTATCCTGCTGTGAAACCTATGAGCACTGCTGCACACCACAACAATTGTTGTGGTTAGCAGGATAAGGATTAATTCACACATTTTGGAAATATGTCGTATTCCAATGTGTCAGCATTACAGACGCCAACCACAGGGACCAACCACTTGTAGAGTATGAGACCACACAAAAAGCTTGATAGATTTGCTATGGCTGTCAGAATGTTGTCCCCGATTTGAGGTTCATTTTGGTATGTCACATGACTATACCATACTATTTATTTTTCAAGACAGTCAAACATAATCAACCTGGTACTCTATTTTGGCCAATTCCCCATCAGGAATTTGTGGGCAAAATTACAATTTGGCCTCACAAGGTTTAATTCCATATTGGGGGAAATGTAAAATGACGACCAGATGTGTCTACAAAGCCAACTAAATACACATGCTTGCTTTTTTTAAAAAGCATATGAAGGATCTACTGGAATAGAACGTCACTACAGTATTTTGCAAACCCACCCACATGTCTGAGTTTAATGATTTCATTGATTAAGAGTGTTTTGATTAAGAGTGTTAAGCCATAAGGGGAAACTGTCTGAAGAATAAAACAGCAACACACCTTTCCAGGTTTCTTTCACTAACAATAAAGAGCCATGTTTATGTACAAGCGCATGCCTATGATGGGTTCTATGAGTATTTAATGCGATACAGAATTACCATTCCCTATCTTAAAGTCACTATAAATAACCATATATTATTCTAAGTAATTGCATGCAAAATAAAATTGTAGCTATATAAGGTTTAACTAACCTTGCATAGAATAATCAAATCAACCTTAGAATATTGTTTTAGGTTCAGTACCAATGAACATTACATTCTTCAGTTACAATATACAGGGATATTGAGACTGCGAGAGCTTTAACTACTCTGGCATGGATTAATTGAATAGGCCTCAGAACAGAGTATTACTTTCAGTGCCACTGAACTCATGAAAGCATTGTCATCAAATGAGGGTGGATCTATCATTAAATATGCATTGCAAGAATATCCAGAGAATGGGCCGGAAAGTAGGGTGACCTTTAAGAGCATACTAAATAACAATGTAATGCTTGCTTTACTTTGTTATATTGCAGTTATAAACCTCAACTAAAAGCACCTTCTTTAACTGTGTTATGTTTAAGGGGATACAGAGCTTACAAGCATGGGGACCTTAACCCTTATGCTGCTGGTGGCTATACTGACACCCTGGCTTTGGGTGAAGGTAGCCTCAGCATGGGAAGGGTTAAACCTTTTTTCATCTGGTGTCTCATTATATAGGGTAATATTTGAAAAAAGATATTTGTAGAGGAATTGTTGAAACCATTAGGAACAATGAATTCAGATAAATATTTCTCAAAACACAAGATTTGTTATCAAGAAACACTCTCGTACAGAATTGGTTAATGGTACTACATTTTATGCAGGAAGCCCAGCTTGCTATTATTTACATGTGTATCTCCTTCTAAATCAGTGCTTGCCTAAACTTAATACACCTCCTACTCAGTCTTTATAAGCTGAGGGAGAAACATTGCTGAAGCGGATAGTGACCTTTAAGACAACCTCACCATAATGATATCAAGCTGGGAAGGTTTGCTTTTTCCTTATTTGTAGCATGTAGTTGTAGAGGGCAGTGAGGGACCCGGAATAGCCAATAATTGACCATCAATTGAGGATTCAGAGGGGACTTAATGGTTTCTTCTAACCCCCTCCACTGCCCCCCGCCCTCACCCTTAAAAATTTAAAATATATTGATTTCTTTGCTTTGAATGGTAACATTTCTTTAGATTTGCTTAAAAATAAAACCTTAAATCTACCCCCCTGTTTAAATGAACCCCCCTTTTCAGAATGAACCCTCTACACAGGAATCCTGGATCTGCTCTTGACCACTATGTGCATTTTCCTACCCTTTTATGCCTGACGCATTTATCTTTACATGCACATGGACCCACTCTGCTACCTGGCTGTTTAGCTCCGTGTTTTGCCTTAAAGAGCCCTTCGTGTACAATGATGTGCTGATATCAAATCTAGAAACTTTCTCAATACAATTATTCATCATTTGTGGGATTTGTATGTCCCTCTAAAAGGTTCTGTAAAGAGCATGAGACCCATGTGTCATCCTGAATTATACATGTAAGCCATAAAATAAGACTGTATGTAAAAAACACCATACTCACTTGCCAAGAGGGTTGACACTAGCCTCAATGGAAGCCAGATATTTGCAGTTTTTAATGTTTTCTGGTAAATCAAGGATCCCTGGAATGAAAGAAAAACATGAAAGTGTATAAATTGTAAATAAAATAGGCAAAAAATTGGACACAATTGATTAAAATAATAAACTACATTAACTAATTGATCCCTCTGAATGTAAAATGAACCCAACCAAGTGCAGACTCAAGTAAAATAGGTTCTTTACATCTCTGGAATCTTGTATATCCAATTTGTATTCCATTTCCCATCAACAGCCAGGATCAAGGTCTTGGCCATTTGGCGTCATTTGGACACCCAGACCTTCTAAATAACACAATTCATACTTATACCACCCCGTACCTGCAGGCATTCCTAATGATAAATAAAAATAATAAATAAGAATAAGCTCTATCTGAAGGCCATCCTTCTGTATGAAATTCTTAAAATCATATTTACCCGTGAAGCTTACAGGAGAGGGGGTGATAGGTCAGCAAGAACACTAATTCATATATATCATTATTGATTACAACTGTCTAAAGATTTGGGAGTATTATGTTTGTGTGATTATGATGTCAAAACCAAGCAAACAACCCAACGTATTAATAAGGGCAAATTGCTCTCAAATGAAATAAACATGGAAAAAAGGGAAAAGTCTGCAAATCAATAGCTGTGAGGGGGGGGGGGAAGCACCACAGTGAGTTGTATTGGTTTATCCTAATTAACCATACTGCACCCTGCCAGTGAGTTGTATTGGTTTATCCTAATTAACCATACTGCACCCTGCCAGTGAATCAGAGAGAGCCAAAGCAAAGATTTGTAGGCCTGACATGGTCAAAGAAACGCAATCAGTCATTCGTGATTTATTGAGATTCGGTGAGGCTGTCTGCAGCAGTGGTGGGGGAGATGGAGTGTGAAAAGTGTGTCAGAGACACCACAGAGGCCCCTCAGACGCCCCTCCTCCTGCTTCAGTACACTCAGAGCTGCGTGCTCCTGAGTTGATATCAGGGCTTGTTGATTTCTCTTTATGCTGAGGGACACCCAGGACATGCAATGCAAAAGGTAGGCGTACGTCTCCTCTCAAGAGAAAAAGAGAAGTTTCTCATAAGGCCTAAAAAATATACTGTTTGTTTCCTGTAACTCCCCAAGAAAAATTAGAGTAGGTAGGTAGGAAAATGTTTTTATTTTAAGAAATATTATTAGTGATACATGGCAGGCTCATAGTTGAGCTGTTTATGTTTTTTTTTGTTCAGAATACTGTGTTTTTGATTCACAATGTCATAAAAAGATTTAGGGTAGGGCCAAAAAAAGAGGGTAGGTAGGGTTACAGGATACAAACAATCATTTTTTTAGGCCTAACTGATTGAATAAATGTGCACATGGCCTGATTGTCGCACAACATTCGCACGCCAAGTAGAGCCAATGCTGTGAAAATGTCTAGTTTGTCTTTTCTTTTTCATTTAATTTTCTATCATTTTCAACAGCTTGGGCCATGTGTGAAAAAAAAAAAGAAACTTGGATATGGAAAAATTTCCCTTCCCTATATGAATAGGTCAAAGAGGGCTTCAAGTAAAGAAGGAACCTCAGAAGCCTTTCATAATGCTGCACATTTGTAAAGCAACCAGGCTAGTGAGGATTCAGCAGAGTCAAACCTTATATTTTATGTATGGCAGCCAGGTTGCTCATTCTTTAAGCAGGCATCCTAAAATTGCCTGATTTTATAGGTAATATATTTTTGTTCACAATATTTGAAGTAGAAATGGTAATCAGCATGCAACCTATATTTCTTCTAATATTGTGCATATGGATTTGTGCTATATACCTAAATGGACAAGATTACTTTTAAAAGTAAAATTATCTCGATTGAATAATGATTTGGAAAATACTCAAAGGACCCTTGATAATCAACCATTGGGGTACCCAAATTATTTTTGTTTAAAAATTTTTGTTTTCATGGAAATTACACCTCAATGCAAATGCTACCTCGAACTCTCAACCGACACTGCACATACTTTTCTTAGAAAGAAATGTTTATTTTCTTTTACCTGAATGTTCAACCTCTCTTGAAAAATATGAAAACCATTTTTTTTTACAATTATCAATTTTTGAATCCCACTAAAGAAATCCTCGAATAAGATCTGAACTGAACAAGAATACCTCTTCATATGTTGTGTGAATTTAAGTCACCTTCAACACAATTAAGAGGAATTCAATGCATGAATAGGTTAAAATCTTATTCTGTCTCAGCTTATCTTTCATTCCTGCCGGTATCTCATTTTTTTTCATTTTATCCTAATCCATACTAAACAATACTGTGTGTATTCACCTCTCCATTGGGCCTAACACCGAGTGCAGCCTGAATACAAATACCACCCTTATTTGATTAGAGGATGGGGGCAGTTTTGCCGCCCCCAATGAATGCTAACCAATTAGCCGCGCAAAGAATCAGCGCCCACAAACGGCCCTGTGCAACATTCCAAACACAAGAGACTTGATTAAATATTAACGGGACAGTGCTATCGCTGGAGTTGAACTCCCCCATAGGTGAAGCCGCGTGCCCGAGTGCCCGTACTAACCATTCTTGCTGATATCCAAATCCTCCAGGTTAATGAGACTGGCGATGGCTGGCGGAATGCTCACAACATCGTTGTCACAGATGTTCAGCTTGCGGATGCCATGGCAGTAAAACAGCTCCTACAAGAACAAATGAAATTAGGAATCATTGGGTGGTCACGCAAAATACCTTGCCTGTATAACTGGGCAAACACACAATATTAGCTCATGGGGCATAGATCAGAGACCATAGAACAAAGAATATATCAAAATATCAATCATTATATCAAAATATCAATCATTATATCAAAATATCAATCATTATACCAAAATATCAATCATTACGTATAATAACGAGGGACTTAGTCACGAACCGTTTTGGACAGGCAGCTTCCAGAATTATATACAAGTAAAAAATTCAATGAAGAATTTTCAACTATGACTTTTTTTGTAATAGCCAAATCTTTTTTCTAACAACTTAGGCTAAATACTATGCATCATACGGATAAATGCCATGCTAAAAATACATCCTTTTATGAAAAATTATTTACTTCAGAGCATAATAAGTTAAACATTCTTAAAATGACATTTATTAATCACTTTGAAATAAATCATACCTCATAAAAACATATTTGTCAGTGGCTAAAATACTTTATCATGTTAAAACGATCTATGGACAGTAGAAAATTGAATCGCATACTCATAAATTGTGTTGATGGTGGCACACACTACAGATACCAGAAAGGTGAATGACCCCAGGAAAATACTTCTTTGTGCGGCATGATACTTTGGACCTTTCAGTCTTAGTAAGCAGAGCATCTGGGCATCATTTGCACACCCAAACCCTAACAATCACCCCTAAGGACACCCAGTTTTTTTTTGTAATTTCTTAAAATGTGATTTTCAAACATATTATTAAATTCTTTTCACCCCAATATGAATGCCTCATTTTTTTAAGTAAATACATAGTTCTGGTTGTAATATTTGGGAGTGTACAAGGTTCGTTTTAGGATATCACATACAAAATCATGCAACCAATTATATATTTCGACAAGCTATTTGACAAGCTGATGAATAATATCCCTTGGTTGAACACATATCTTGGAAAAAATGTATGTTCAGCTGCAGGAAATATCTGGACACAAAACTGACAACTAGACCATGATCTGAATTTTATGTCAATATTATGATAACAGAAATCAAATCAGCATTGCATAAGTACACAGATAGATAAACATATAAAACTTGTTTCTTTTGCTTTCTTGATAACTTGGCACTTGTCCAATTCTGCTGCTACGAAACTCTCTCTCTCTTCACTCTCTCTCTCTCTCTCTCTCTCTCTCTCTCTCTCTCTCTCTCTCTCTCTCTCTCTCTCTCTCTCTCTCTCTCTCTCTCTCTCTGTGTAATACGCTGGGCATCATCACTAACAAAAACGTGGGGTTGAAGTCTCATAACTCCTTATATTGCACTCTATGCCTGTGGTGCCGCTTGTGCTGCAAACCATTCTGCTGTAAGGTAAACTAGCAAACACAGGCTTTCATGTATTATGGTATAGTACCCGAGGAGCTGTATATTTCACCTGGCTAGGTGGGTGATTACCCACTAGACTGGCATAATCTATGACAAGCATTCTATTCTTCTTGTTCATAGCAAATAAACCTGGGGCTAGTAGCCCACAAAATGGATAATAAATTAAATGTAGGTAAACCACTGAATAGTCTTTGTTATGGTTGGGGAAATACAGGTGGGAAACATATATGTAATAATGGTAGTAGGCAGTGTCAGTACTTATTTGTACTGGAAGTACATGAGAATAAACTATGAACTTGAAGTTGACACATTATAAGACAAGCAGTATTGTTTGATTTTCTTCCATCTACTTTTCTGATAAATACCCTCAACTTGTGCTTTTATTTCCAAAGAATAACTGATTGTTCAATGAGACACCATAGTGTTCAAACACAAATTTTGTAAATGAAAAATGCAAATTTCGAAACAAATAATTTAAAATCTTCACTTGAATTTTGATGCAACGGCACAATTAATTGATACTAGGTGTTGTATTTCATCAATAAGTAATTAAGAACATTTAATGGATGTAACCTGAATGAACTGTACTGGCCTGGCTTGAAATATATATAATATATTCATTTAAATAAAGATTATTATTATTATTCATTTAAATGATTACCTTCTTTGGACATGCACTTCAAAAATTCTGACTGAGGCATAGCTTTATGTTCTTAGAATAGATAGTGTTCATCATAATTGCTTGCTTTTGTATAACTTACATAATGGATTATAACACCATTTTTGCCTACTTAAATATGTCTTGAATATTTGATGATACTCATATGTTTGATGGGGAGAAATCTTAACTGAAACTACACACCAGAAACCTAAACCCTTTAAAATGTGTATGCAGTCTCCATTTATGATGTCTACTGTAGGTCTTGAATATTTGATGATACTCCTGTTATTTTTGCAAACATGAACATAGACATACAGGCAATTAGGATAAGTCCCACCAGGCACCATGAATCACGAACCTGACACCAGAGGACAACTTAATTACAAGGATATTTCCTTCCTAAAAAATCACTTCATAATTGATAAATACGCTTATCTGGAACTCTTGGAGACTCATCCAAGAGGAAATCTAGTCTAATGGATAAGACCAGTGACAAATTGATTGAATAAAAAACTTCTTCCTCCTAGTCTGACCTTCAGCCTGTGATTAATTAGTGTTTTTGCAAGATCCGCACCATGCTCTATAAATTTACATGGCCTTTGGTAGAAACTGAAAGGATTTAAGTTCATTAGGGAAAGCAATATCTGCCATTAGCCGAGCCTTTCAGCTGGTGCTGGGCTGGTGCTGATGGCTGAATGGCCTCAATTTCCAAATAAAAGGAGGAGATAAAAGCCGGCTCATTCGCATGCTATAGGAGTGACAAGGGGTCTACGGCAATCTGGGGACTCGCAGCTCACGAGAAATCAAGAAAATAGCACTGGATGTTTGCCCAGTGTGCCTTGATATTCCTAGACAAGGCAATGTGCAGTTTGTGTGTTGGGACAAAAAATGTGCGTCTCAGAGTTCAAAGGCATTTTTGAATGCAGTTCTAACAGAAACGTGGGGATTTGCTGCTTTTTGCTGTAATCCATAAAAGTTAGAAATACTAACTGATTGAATAGGTTAATCAAAGTATTAATCAATCAATTTCCAATTAATCAATTTACAAAAAATGAAGAAATAACCCATTCCTACACCACCCTCAAAAATGCATAACATTTTATGGTTTCACCAGTCATTCAAAAATGAAGAAATCACAAAAAAATGCACATATCTTTATAAGTTTCGATATGGAGTTTAATAACCAGAAACATTATTTTATAGTTTGCCCTAATGGCCGTGCTTCACCCAGCAATGAGCCTACTAGTTCTTGCCCAGTCTGGCTCTCTGTCTACCAGAGGCCCCTGGGGGTTTCCCATAATCACAGCACTTGGCATCCCACAAGTTTTATCAATAATTGTCCTACTCATGAGCTACATTCACATGATTTGAAATATTGAAGTTGTCTGATAGCCAACAGACAGAATGCACACGGCAACCAGGGGTAAGGAGTATAAAATGGAATCTTGAGAACAACGTAGATTCTATTTTGGATTGCAGGCCTCAACACTAATGTTACTGGCCCCGTAAGACCAACAGCACCTAAGATATACTGGTCCTGCAAAATTTTAACAGGTCCTACAAATTCTACTCTAACATAACAAGAAAAAAAATTGCATAAAATTCATCAATAACATTTATTTTCATTTATACTATCTTCATTTATTTCAAAAACATTTGGTGGCATTCTTGAGGGGAAAATTGTTAACAAGAATGTACCTAATGTTTACTGGCCCTGCAGGACCAAATGAGTTCTTTCTAACTGGCCCGAAGCCATTTTTGGGAATTTTTGCTGTCCTGGGGCTAGCGGTTCACTGTCAGGGTCGAGCCCTGGATACTTTAAACCAATTCATTGAAGGTAGCCACCTTTCAACTATGGAAATCAAAGAATCAATTAAAATGTAACTGACGTAAACCTATCCTACCATAAGATGGCAATAGGCTTGTCATCAAAGACTATGCCGAAGAAAGAAATTAAATGAAATAAAGTTGTACTATAAAATAGAGCTGCACTCACGAAGGGAGATCAACTCATGAGCTCACCACCCGTTTTACTTGTGAGCTCATGAGCTCACGGACGTTCCAAGTTTCCAAAGAAATACTTTTTTTCCAGCCCAGCTATTAAGAAATAGATATTTATTGGCGGGGATTTATTAACATTGCCATGTTAATTTAATTCTAAAACGTGCTGACATGGTACAAAGGTCAGTATAACACTCAACACCGCTTGAATGTATACATTGGAGATTGAAAAGAAGACATGACAGCGATAAGCAGTTATGTATGTTGATAATGTGTGTTAGGTGCTCTGTGTTACGTTTGTGTTCCTATAATAGACGAGCTCACGATTTGAACATTTCAGCTCGAGCTCGGCGAGTTTGCCCCAGGGCTCGAGCCACTCGAGTTCGTGAGTGGTGAGTGCAGCTCTACTATAAAATATTTTGAGGCCTGTCATGAAATACCAAATCTGTAGCAAAATCTTGATTTCATTCCCTATAAATTATTCTTTGAGCTAGTAAAGAAACTAGGAAGAATCTTTATTTTACTCCATATAGTTGATCTTGAAGAATTGTCAGTAAATAAATTTCATGAATTAAGGCATTGCAGTGAAACATTTATTTCATTCCATATAAATAGCGCTTCAGTGAAACATTTTTTTTTTATTTCTTATAAATGATCATGAAGCTTGTCATGAAATATAGCACCGCAGTGAAATCATTATTTCTTTCCCTAAAAGTTATTTGAGGCTTGTCATGAAATATAGCACCGCAGTGAAACCATTATTTCTTTCCCTAAAAGTGATCTTGAGGCTTGTCATGAAATATAGCACCGCAGTGAGACCTTTATTTCTTTCCCTAAAAGTGATCTTGAGGCTTGTCATGAAATATAGCACCGCTGCGAAACCTTTATTTCCTTCCCTTAAAGTGAACTTGAGGCTTGTCATGAAATAAGGCACCGCCTTAAAACCTTTATTTCATTTCCTGTCAAGGTTCTTTCCTATAATAGACCTAAAAGCTTGTAATGAAATTACAAGCTTCGCCAAAATGCTTTTTTCATCTCATACAAAGTATCTTGGGGGCTTGTCATGATGGGTTGCAAAACTGTGTTAAAACCTTTATGTCATTCCCTGTAAAGCATTGGTAGGCTTGTCATGAGATTAAGAGCTAGGAAATCCATTAACTAGCATGATTGGAAAGGCAATGAGTGCTGTGAGAATAATTAGCTTGAGCAGAGGGGATGATTACAATAACTAGGGAGGAATATCCATCACCCTAATGCTCCCTGGGATAGAATGCAAAACAATATCAATGTACACTTTTTCACCAAATGAATGTATGGAATATCAAACAGAAAAGTTCACCAATGACTATGAAATACAAAATACAAACTCCTTTTGTATTCTTTGCAGCAAGCGGAACCACTATGATGCCTGGCTCATAAGATGCCTGGCTCTCAAGCCTGAGATCACAGGTTGGAAATACTGTTAGACCCCCAAAGAGTGTTGTGTTATGGTCTCAACAAACAGAAGGAAAACATGTCCATTTCACCTTGATAAGAATATTAAGCATCAATCAACAGCCTAAATTTTATCATATTTAGGCCCAAATTAGAAACTCTTCTAAGGGTTTCTGGATAAGTCATTAACCCCTCCAATGCTGATGCTACTTTGGTATAACGCAAAAAGACGCAAAGAATTTTTAAAACCATCTTTAACCCTGTCATATTGGTATTCATTGGATAGCTCTTACTAGGCACTCTCAGATAAGTACCCATATAAACTATTTTTTAAGGTTTTTTGCATCATTTTGTATTGGCCAAATTAGTCACCAGCAGCATAAGGGTTAAGCACTGTATCAGCAAACACTAACATTTGATTCAATTACAGATCACTTGTCCTAATGCTGGTATATGTATATGGAAGTGTCCTTTAACGAGGAAGAGGAAATAGGTTGGCAACTAAGTAATAGAGAAGGTACTTGTAATTAATCATGACTTCGGGACACAGAGGTTTAAAAGAGTGGAAACAACCACTTTGGTTCAAATTGATTGCATTACGCCCACTTTTAGTGCTTGCATATGTAAATGTAATTACTTAGTGTGGAGAGGGGCAGAAGGACAAGAATGGGATCCATCAACAGATGCCTCAGTGCATGAAGATATGTCACATTCAGCGTCTCACACTGCCTGACTACTGACACTCTCAGAGAGGCATGTTATTAGTGGAAGATCACTGGCTTCATACCTATTCCAACGATACTCACAAGCATCACAGACATAGTCTTAGCCAGCACAGCCTCTGGGTGACATCTGGACACCCTAATCCTCATAAACCAATCCTCAGGACACCCAAACCTTATGAGGAGGAATTTGTTAAAATGTTAATTTCAAACTAACAACTAAATTCTTTCACCTCTGTATGATTGGCCATGACATCATATAAGGATATGATGTCTTTATCTCAATAAGTTGATACATGCTTATGGTTGAAAGATAGACTATGGATCACAAAAATATAATGCTATTGGTTAGATCTCTATATAAGCATAATATTGTTGAACTTTCAACGATGCTCATAATTATGTACCTACTCCCAGGAACACAATGTTTGTTCTTTTGAATCCATGCACTATAATACAGCACCATTTTTCACATTTGGGTTGGACAAATAGGATATATGACTACCAAACTCAAAGTTCATCTCAATAAAATTTCAGTTTCACAACATTGGTACCCTCCTATAGACTATAAACCTGCAAAACCATATTTTCCACTTTCATTTCTCTCCTTCAGTCGCAATTTGGCTGGATATTCAATTTCAGACGAAATCATCAGAATGTGAGACTTTCGAAAAAGAAATATACACTAAGGTCCAAGTTATGTGTGTTCGGATAATTGATTATCTTCAAACCCCCATGCTAAAAAGTGATGAGCACCTGCTGCTAAATGCTTTGATGCTTTAGTAGCGAGAACTGCGCGTTCTGTCCCCCACAACCTACTCATACTAGTTAACTCCTCACCCTACCTGTCCACTCATTAGTGTAGTGAGCAAGCTACATGAGAAACAGCGCCAGTTCCCCAGCAAATGGGCTCCCTGGCCAGCCCTAATGTACCGCCAAATGATTTCTATGGCCTTCCTACATCAATGTAATGGACCTGCAAAAGCCATTGGTTAGTGAAAATTAGGCCTTGTTTTTAAGATGTAAGATGCCAGTTGCAATCTTTTTAGTAGTCTAGGGGCAAGCTTTTTATTAGGAAGATGACTGATGATGGAGTAAGGCAAAAGGGACAGGTGAAATGCCATACCCCTTAGGCATACATGCATGTGGTATGAGTTGGGGCTCATGATGAATCTAGGGTACCATTTCATCAAGGCTCTGCATTGACCTGTAGCCCTACTGAGAATGGCAGGGCAACAAGAACAGGTTTTAGCCTTCATATATACTACATAGAGGGGTAGGAAATACTACCAGATGGTGGGAGCTGATTTCCCATTTCATTAAGAATAAACATTATAGGTAGCCCTGCTTAAACACCAGTCCAAGTCTAGAAGTTTTAACACTAATATATACATGGCCAATAATTGGGCTAGAATAAGATGAAGGGAGCTGGGATCTGATTTATTTAAGGCTGAAAATAATTTGTAGCCCTACATATAATGACAATCCTACTAGAGCAAGTATCATTCCCCATGCTCACTCCTCATAAAGGAATGGTCACCTTGACCTCGTGATATAATGTTGGGTCAACCAAGTAAGAACCTATCATATCACACACCTCAGACATTTGCTATGTCCTGGCCAGCACAGATTAATCTGTAGACCCCTAATCTAGAGGCCGTGTTTGATGCTAATATAACACATGAATAATATGCAGCATGAACTCTGACTGTGCGAATCACAGGGTGGGTGTGGATAAGGCACTACAAGATGCTCACCGCTTAACCCTTCCAATGCTAAGGCTACTTTTGTCCAAAGCACAAGGATGCAAAGATGAAAACCATATAAACCCTGTCATGTTGGTATTCATTGGATAGCTCTCACTGAGTACTCTCGGATGAGTAGTCGTATGCCAGGGATTCAATAATTTTGCAGGTTTTTTGCATAATTTTGTATTGGCCAAATTAGCCACCAGCAGTATAAGGGTTAAACCTGTTCATGACTACAGAGCCAAAAAAAATGCCTTCCTGTTGAAATCTTTTTATCTAATGCATGTCAAAAAGTATAGGCAATGGAAATGTTATTAGAACTCAACAAACAAAAATCACTTTAAAGATATTTCATCTAATCACATATTATTTGATTTTTAGTGTATATGTGAGAATATTGCCAGTGACTTTGGGTTAAGCTGTGGTTTTGCCTTCCAAATCCACTTACAAATGGCTAGACAGGATTAAGCCTAAATATGGCAAAAACGTGGTGATAATACAAAATTCCTAAAACATTTATTAGTATGATGTATCTTGACACTGCGTTGTGCAGGGTCCTGTAGGCTTGAAGTGGTTAAAGGCGTGTGAGCACTAGGCCTGCAGATTAGCCTTAGTCTGGCTGTAAAGCCCTGGGGGAATGTCCTAACATTAACAACCCTCCTATAAGATGAGACAGACGTCCTTTCCAAGCAATCTCACTCATTACATGCCCACGTTGAGAAACCAAATTGGTTTTCTGTTGGGCCATATGTAGGCTATTAGGGTTTTCTGGTAGTTACATGACGCTCCCAAGGCAAGGCAAAAGAGACAGCACACCTGATCTAAAGTCAGGGGACGTACATGGGCATTATTCTAAGTGAGGCAGGGGGGAAACAAAGTGCACATATCCTTGTAGACACAGGCATGTAGAATATTCTACTTGTCCTTGCTGTTCTAGCCTTCTAGGGTAGGAATGGAGGGAGTGAAATGAAGATATGAATGTGGGGGAGAAAGATATAGAAGACCTGATCTAAAGTCAAGACATTATTCTCTCTTCTAACATGGGAGGGTGGAAAACAAACTGCTGTTCCACTCTAATATAGGGTAGGAAAAGAGGGAGTGAAATGGTCAAATGAATATGGGGAGAAAGAGAGAGAAGACCTTTACCAAGTTCCATAAAAAAATCTTTGTTAAGGAACCCTGAAAGGTTTTCTTAAGGGCAAAATTTCCCTTACTTTTGTCCTCAAGTTAAAGGTATCCAAAGCGAGGGAGGTAACGACTATAAACAACTTTAGACAGAACCTCAGTTACCTCACTATAAGATAGTTAGACAGAATGAATAGACTCAGTAGAGAATTAATTGTATTGGAGGTAAGGAGTAAAATAAAGAGCTGAGTAAAGATCTTAGTTTTAAAGCAATGTATAAAGGCATTTTTCTCCAAGGAAGCGATGCGAGTAATGTTAAAAGCCTGATAAGAGGTGGATTGGCAAACAGGTCGAACAGGCCACTTAAAGTCAAGTGATGAACAGTTGAACACAGATCTAGGTACAAGTCTCAAGTCAAGTGAGAGAGAAAGAGAGTGATAGATAGAAATAAACACAAGGCCTGAAATAGACTGGTTGGTAAGGGAGTGCACAGGTATTGTTATCTCTCCACAAAATGAGAGGTTGAAATAGCATGGAAACACAACCTGTCTAATTCAACTTAAGAGCTGTACTAAGGAAAATCATTACACAGGGGTCAAAATAAACTCAGGTCCATGTATTCATAACATTTACATCTACATAACATAACATGTTGCTGTGGAGAAAATGTTTAAGAGCCAACATTTAATCTGCCACTATTACCCAAAAGTTTTCATATTAACTCATTCATGTCGATAATGCCCAAAACCACCCAACTATTTTGACAATATCATCTAGATCGGAGAATTTTTTTTCATAAAATATTTGAAGGATCAATGCTGTTCAGAACTAATCCAACCCCTCTCCTTCAAATAGTTTGTAAATTTGTAAATTGGTGTTTTATTTCCAAAGTTTTTCAAACTTAGCACAGATCCAGGTGGCACTTGTTAATGAGATCTCGGGAGTTGAACAAAGCATCCTCTCAAAACGTTAAATTAAGTGCTGAGGAAATAGGTAAATGAATAAAAGATAAAAATTCATTATCAATATCAAAACATTGACATAATGCAAGATTCAACCTTATAAAATGTTTATGTCAATAAAATTCAAAAATGATATGTAATTGGTATTACAGCAGAAACTTATAACCCTAATGAAGTAATGATCCATTTATATTCTCATTGCCTGAAAAAATATTGTAACTTTCACAAAATTTATCAATTTAAAAAAGCTGAAATGTATAAGTGAAAGTTAAATGTTTCAACATAGAAAAAGAATAAAATATATGATGCTTATGAAATTATCAATCTTGACAAAAATGAAAAATTTGGCCAATATAGGTATTTTCAAACTTGTGATACTGAACAATTCCATTAGGTGACTTCTAGCAATAGGTCCCTTATGGATGTGAAACAGGAATCAAGATGTTATCCTCCGAGTCAGGGGTCTGGCAACCTCTTAGCCCCATAGAGCATTTCCATGTAACCCTACTGGCAGAGAAAAATGAGAGATATGTGATGGCCAACGCTTGTTATGTGTTTTTCTTGGATAAACGATCTAGTCACCACTTGTATGCTAAGTGACCCAGAGGTTATCTATAACCCTATGTGCTTGGAATTCTCCTTGGAAAGGTGCTCTCTGGAGTCTGGAACCTATGACACTTATTAATGTAACATAACTTCATAGAATATTTGAAGAGTTGTTGATTGTTTTGTTTTTTTAATTCAAAATTTTTAAAATTCTAATACTTTTCTTTGATCAGACAGATAATAACAGAATTAGTCAGAGAGTACTAGGTCACTACAGAATTAAGTTAAAGAAAACTTGCAAAATAGTCAAACTAGCGCAGAAGGTCCATCAACAGCATGAGTTTGAAATGGTCTTTACAGAAAGAACATCTTCAAGCAATAAGATATGTGTTCTCCTTCAGGGACCTTTTTTCAGGAAATATCCTTGCATTTCCTTCGGGTAGGGGATGAGGTGAGACTGATCTAATGAACAGCACTTGGTCCTTTTCATAAGGTGCTATCTTTAGTAGGTTTGTTTTAATTTTGACGGCAATACATAACTGAATTTAAGGATTTTTCAGCAGTCATTGATCCCTTGGCTGGAAGAGTCAGGTCATCTGAGCAACACCCCATTTCCCTGCTGTGTTGGGCCCACAAGGATCAGCAAGTTTATTACACTAACTCAAGCCTACACTGGGCTCATTCATGCATGCTTTACGATAAACTGTCATGCACGTCTCCATATTCCCGAGCTGAGCAGAAAAAGTCCCCGGATCCTTTATTACCTTCTCCACTACTACATCATTGTTAGCAAGACAACCTCAATTTACTGCTATACCTCATCGGCTGTTCCTTAGAGACGCAGAGATACTTCATTCTGTGCGCTAACAAGCTCATGAATAGGTTTCAGGGCAAGTGCGGGTGAAGGCAATTTTCACCCTCAGCTTTTTGTATTTTATATGAGGGCACACCATGAAAAAGTGCCAACTTTTTATACTATTGTTCACACTTCTGATGCTCAAGCCAGATCTAATGGGAATTAATGGTATGATGTTTTTGTTTTGATTTACAATCTCAGCAGTAATGAGTGGGATTCTATAAGAAGATTTTTTTATTTTTTATTTCTCATTGCCACTTTATATATCTTCCTACAGCATATCTCATTATCTCTAGGTGATACTAGATCAGCTCAAGAGAAAATTAGAAAGCAGTACAGGGCACGACGTTAACTTTTACAGCGACTTGCCCCGTAGGGCAAGTGAGATTCAATTTTCACTTGCCCTACTCCAACTTTCCCTTGCCCTTGAAAAATTGTATGTTTCATATTTCATTTAAAACCAAGTAGAACATGGTTCTGGTATGTGAAAGCATATTTTCTAGGACAAGCTTGGATGCCAGACCACGAAACTTGCACACATTCTCAAAAGTAAATCTGAAATATACAAAGCGTACTTTCCCAGTGGGGCAAGCAAGATGCAGTTTTCACTTGCCCCACAGCTATAATTTACAAATTCTACTTGCCCGGGGCAATGGGGCAAGCACCAATGTCGAGCCCTGCAGTATATACTTTCCTGGAATAGCTACTTCAATGACGAGTTGAATTTTTCATGTTTTTTTCTCTTTTCTTTTTCTTTCTCCTATGAGTGAAAAAGTGTTACAAGTTATAGTAATAAAATACTGCCCATAATGATCATTAGTTTTCAATTCTTTACCCTATTTGTGCAGATTATAAGTGACCATGAATATCAACCTAGCAATGATGAGCATGAGCTGCCATTAATTCCATTGTGTTCTCAGACTATATATGAAGTCACCAGTAATATGAGAGCCTTTCTAAAACATTAATTTCAATTTGGAATTTTGTTTATCATCATTTTTTCAGCCATAGAGGCTGAATAGTGACTTGCCAGTTATCAATGGTGGAGGATATAGATAACCACCCAATCACAGGAAACTTGAAAGGCAGGTGGTTGATTCCAAAGTGTGGGAATAGTTGGCAACTCGCTTTCCTTCATTTATAAAACATTTTTCTTCAACTATCATACAATACAATTTAAAACCATTTTATTGGCTTATGCAATAAATGCCTTTAATATCAAAAACTGTCACATTAAAAATCCAAAGCAGTTTATTTCCACGAGCACTACAAGTAAGCGATGTCAGCGCAATTGCTGATCTTTGCCGCGGCTTCATGAGAGGTGCAAAGAGAGTTCAGGGGACACGACAAAACCCAGGATTGAGCTGTGGAAATATCCCACCCCAAATCTGGCTAATAAATCACTCCTAGAAATAGTGTGAACCCTCTTCATGAAGATGTGCCATAAAGCACAATTTTGGGCCTGCAGCTGCCAGTCCTGTCAGCGTGAGGGATAGGAGGGGCCGGGGTTGAGATCGCCTACACTGCTCCCTCAAGTGAATAGCAAGCACCGCTGTCATTAATAAGCCATACTAAGGGGAGCCCCACAGGCGGCCCGGCCAGGAATATTTGATAGGTAATTGCCATCAAGAAAGATGATCAAGAGTGATAGATCCTGATGCCTTCTGAAGGATAAGTGCTCCCAATTTGGCCCATTAACCCTATGGACGACATTGGACGCTGCTCGGAATAATCAGCCCCCCCTCTCCCCCCCACCCTTAAGCGGTGAAACCTACACCGAATTACATACAAGGAGGGGATCAGTTTCCAAGTCATGTTCTAGTACAACCTTCTTACAAATATGTTACCGGCACATATGATTGAGCCCAGGATAGCATTGCAGAATGTTCAGCATGAGTTGGAAAAGCCAAAGGATTGGGTTTCAATCTTTAAAAGCCTCTCTCTTCTACTGACGTGATTCCTGCAAGGAAACCCATGAGTGCTGAAAACCAGGGATATTGGAGCTAATTGAGACGGTTAGATTCATAACAGCACTGTCAATGGAGACTCCCTTATGATATTTGCTGTCGAAAATGTCATCTCCATATACATGTCCTGAAGGTACACTTTGAGTAATCCCATCAGTAGGGGGGCATTAGTACTTATTTGATGGACTCATTATATGAGAAATATCAGCTAAACTGCTGAATCATATTTCTAGATGATTAAACCTTATGTACAAAGTATGTATGGTCTGACATGGATTTATTTTGATATATATGCGTCTTAAAGTTGTTGATCCTGCTAGATTCCCCAATTCCCCTTGAAATATTCTTGAGCTAAATGATATTCTTGTGAATCATGATGAAAGTTGACAGACCATGTGTGCACTCCAAATGCCAATAACTGGTCATTACCTCCCAGAAACAGGTCAATGTTCATATTCCAATAGAGTTGTGATACTATCAGCAGCATTTGCCTTTGGCTTATAGAAAAAGGCCCCTTCCCTGTCCAAAGTACTTGATTATAGGCCTTTCACCAATATCTACTGGTGCAAGGGCAATTTCATTGGATATCTAGATATGGGTATACTGTATCAAAGAATAAAACCCGAGTAATTTGAAAGTTTGAAATAAACTACAGGGTTTTTACAAACAGTAAAAAGATTCATCCACACAAATTCATACCTACGTATCATTATTTATTTGCTTCACCCTCTTTGCTTCAGACAATGTTTTGACTGCTAGGTTGCTGACTCCTTTATTAATAAATTGACTCAAACAGCTTAGGCCTAAAAAAAAAAAGTTTTTATTCCAAAAAATCCCCACCCTTAAGTTTTTTCCGCCCTCCCAACTCCCACTCAAGGTAAAACATGCATAAAACACACATTTTTGACCAAAATATAATACAAAAAAGGTTTTTTTACCGACCTACCTACCCAAAAAAATTTCAGACCGTTACAGGAAACAAACAATTTATTTTTTAGGCCTTATATAATCTGGTTGATTTTAGATATGGACTAGATAGTGAGCCTTTTACATAATCAAAACAATTTCCCTCTCCATGATACCAGAAATTGATCAGTGTATCATAACAATGGTATTGTTCCAAAGGTACGTCTGCATTCTACCTCAAAAAACAAATTTTCTATACAATACTGGCAAGCTCATTTCAAGTTGATCTGTTCCTACAATTTTTATGTTAGAAAGCATACATGAACATTTGAAAATATTGAATGAATGATTCCGAAGACATGCTGCAGATAAAATCCGGGGAAATTTTCTAAGGCTAAAAATGTCATTAAAAACTAAGTCCAGGTCGCCATATGTTAGCCAGAAAATGAGAAATGCAGCGGAAAGAATTTTGAAAATTGGGAAAGATTTTCTTGAACACTTGAGATTTTATGCAGACAAGCTCATCTTGGTTGCCAATGCCGATTGAACGACCAAAATCGATAAGTTTGCCCTCAGAAGGAGGAGACATGAATAACATTAAAGAACAGGCACTCTTTTTTTTCTTTTGAGCTTCCACAAATGACATGGGGCAGCCAGTTAGATTTACAAAGCTTTTTGCCTGTAAATCCTAGAAATACTCAGTCACTGTGAATAAGCATTCCCTTATAGAATTGACGCTCCCAAACCTTTGACTCTTGGAGTGAATAACGTGACTGCAGGGCAAGAAGCCATCACTTTCCATTTCTGCTGAGCGGTAGCCAAGAAGACTTGGGGAGGATGGCCCCAGCTGTAGACTACAGTTCCAGCCCCACAGGGATTATTACGGCCAGCAAATCACACTCAATCAAACAAAACAGGATGAGACATGAGATAAATGTGCTTGGACGCCTCACAGTTGGGATCCTAGCAAAGGCGTATTTCTCAATCTCCACCAAAGCATCTGGCATCCCTTGCTGCCCAACCAATATGTCATTCTGTGAAGGGCGGGAAATGATGACCTTAAAGAGTTTTACACTTGACTTCCTGCTTTGGCTTTTCTGGACTCTTAACATGCCTCTCATCATGGGCAAGGATGTGCTTCTTTTTATACTTTTTATTGGGCAAGGCTAGAAATAAGAAATGCTCTGGATATTTTTAAAACAAATAAGTTCTGCCATCTTAGATTAAATCATATAAAAGCAGAGAAAACTACAGTACCTAGGAAGACCACTGACTAATAACAAGTCACTAGTAACTTCCTCGCATGTCTGTCACGCAATTCCAACTCATGCGATACACAAGCTACATTTAAATTGCAATGCATATACAATTTTCATTTAAGGTTTAATACCTGAAGAAAACTTAGGATAACCCCCAGGCGAATTAAAGTGAGCCTTTGCTTTAATTCTGAGTTAAGGCCTAAAAAAAGTTGTTTGTTTGTAACCCTACCCTAACAAGTTTTTATTCAAAAAAATCCCTACCCTAAAGTTTTTTCAGCTCTCCCAGCTCCTAATCAACGTAAATCATGCATAAAATACACATTTTTGACCAAAAAAATAATGCAAAAAATGTATATTTTACCGACCTACCTACCATATTTTTTATTTCAGACCGTTACAGGAAAAAAACAATATTTTTTTTGGCCTTAAATAGGAGGCTCTATCCATTGTGTATTACAGTGGAAACCCTTTTTTAATCAGTAGACTAGTTTCTATTTAGATATTTTGATTTTTGATGGAAGCACGTAAGCGTTCGTTTGCAGGGGTAAAAATGAACTCTTTTGATCAATAACATCTTTCGATATTTTTTAATGCAATGATCATTTATAATACGTTTATAATAAATTCCAATTTTAATGAAAGGAGAAAACTGTGTTTAAGTGTGTAAATGGTGTGATTTGATATTTTAGTTACCGAAATATCTCATATTCTTGTCTTAACTGTTGCAAAAATCACACAAATGGCATGGTATGGCGAAATTAGTGTGAAGATTGACTTTCAGATAAAGAAGTTGGAATTCTATTATTTTCTATAAAGCAGAACTCTTTTCCTCCTTACTGCCTGCCATGCTTGTCCCTTTGCAAATATTTAGCAAATGACTCCCAATTAATCTATGTCCCGCCTGCGCTTCAAGCTAATTGAATCTTGATGGGCTAATTAATTAACTGGTTCTCCTGCCAGGCTAGCTTATCAGTATAGATGATTTCATCTGCTCCAAGACACAGGCCTTGCCAGTTTACAAGCGCCACATGTAGGTTTGATGTATGCCCTCTCACGTTCAGGGGAAGCTGAGCATGTCCGAGTCAAATCTTGGAGAGATTTTAGAGGCACCTCTCTGCTTGATGAATGCAAAGCTGTGGCCAGGGGAGTTATGCATAAGTCAAGGAAAAGCCTATCCTATCCTACCCTTCAAACGGGGTTCCCTCAGGGTTATTAACCAATGGGGTAGGTGATCCAGTTTCTAAAGAACTGCTGTTTGAAAGAGGAGCAGAGATTAACCTATACACTCTTTACATAAAGGGTGGTGACATGAAAATACTAAAAAATACTTTTAAGAGAAATTCAAAAATTATGTTCTAAGAGATTCTCTTAGAACCTTTATTCATTGATAATTTTTTTTGAAAACAACAACTCATAAGCGCATTAATTACACTAGACAAATATGTCAAGCTGCCAAAATGTCGAGAGTTTGAATTGCTTAAGGCTGTGATGCTGGTGACACACCCAAATTAGACATCTCCTAGTTTAGCACTCTTGTCCCCTATCTAACAATGGTTATCTAATCCCTGAGGTCTTGGTGTTTCAACTATAAGTTTTCTTTAAATTGGGTGCTTGAGCTGACCTAGATGGGACCACAGTTTCTATTTTATAGTGTTTTCCCTCAAATGACATTTTCTTGATCAATAAAGGGTACTTTGATTTGTAAATACCATGCATGTCTGCTATATATATACTAGGCAAGGGCAACTTGTTAGAAAATTTGGAGTTCCTGCAAGAAAGTACATTACAGCACACAATTATCATATATTGTTCCTGATTTATTGAATTCATAACAGGATATTTTGAACAACAATATAGTTCACAGCAACCTTAAAATGTCTTAAAGTTTAGAGGCGCAAATAAAATGGGCGAGAAAAATGTAGAAATAACATCAAACCTGAAGTTAAAAAAAAAAAGAAAATTTCATTGTCTTTATGTCATGGTTTAATAAGGTGATTGTTATAAAATTGGCCGGGCCACCTGAATGCCTGGCAGGACTATCTGATCTTTGGTCCAACTTGCCCCGCCTGACTACCTGGGTTGGCCGGGTACTGTTGAGCCCTGTTATAGTTGAAACACCAAGACCTCAGGGATTATATAACCATTGTTAGAAAGGGGACAAGAGCGCTGAACTAGGAGATGTCTTATTTTGAGTGTGTCACCAGCACCACAGCCTTTAAACAGTATTAATTAATTATCCCTATTAAATGTTCACAAATGTTCACACTGTAAAATGTAACATTCAAAATATATGCATATATTGTAAGGTAGGGAAGGTAGGCTGGGGATAGGGGGTGGTTGAATTTTCTGTCGACTGGTATATGTGAGTGATTCAAGTCAACAACTCAACACTGGCACAGGGACTATTCATAGAATAACAGTCTCGAGAAAAAACAACTGCTGAGTTCTTTATTCCCTAATCTTTTTACCGTTCACTCTTTGAAAACCTCAATTTTCAAAATTTATTTATACCCCTCATATTTTGATAGCTCCCTGGGTTGCCACCAATTATAGGTTGAACATATTGAAAGAGCTAATCAATACAATTAAATCATTCATACATGTAGCACCTAAAACTACTTGACTACTTTGTTGATGATTTCTTAACAAAACCAATTTTGGGAAAATATTTGAAGAAATGTTTATTTGAAACAAACTAACAAAAATATTTCATTTATTAGCACAATTGTAAATTCATTTTAACCAAACATGGACGTGTTTACAAGATTTTCTTTTTGTTTTCAAACCTGAAAGGTAGTCCCAAGAGTTCAAGTCAGACCAGAGATTATTCACGCTTGACTTTATCCTGAAAGTCTACATACTATATGCAGTGCATGCATTTTACCTGCCCTAAATATAGAATTTTGATAGAATAACCAACTATTTCAAACTGGAAAGCATGTGTTGTCCTGATCCTATCATGTCTAGCTTTCCCTAAAGAAAATGACTCTGAATCAATAGTAATTTTGGCAATGAGTCAAGAATAAAGAAATTACAAGATATTTAACCAATACATGCTTAGATTTCCTAAACCATTGCTGTCTGGACCTATGGCACCTTTGAAAATAACATTGGAATTAAACATAAATTGGAAAAGTATTTGAAGGTGTTAGGTGAGCTGTTACTTAGTTTCAGATAAACATTTCTCCTTGAAATACTTCCAGAAAATTGGTTTTATTATGAAGATATCACCAAAATAGTCAGGCGGTTCTGGCTGCTACGGGCGTTTAAGCGTTAAAGAAAGGTTTTAGAGTGGATTCTGATAGAAATTCTTCCGTAAAATATATTTGTAAGGAAAGCTTTTGCCATATAGATATCTCCCAAATAGTAAGGCTATTCAGGGCACTGGCTACAGGCATGACTGGGTTAAAGGGATAAATGTTTCCCGTGGTAGGTGATACATCCTCATTATGAACCTGTGTGCCTGTCAGGTAACACATTGTTCGTTAACACATCATTCCTTACCTGGCTGGTAATGATTTAACCAGTCACTGCCAGGCATGATGCCCTAAGAAAGGGATATTTAACCATAAATCACTGCATTGCTTTGAGCTGGTAAAAGCATACTTTTATAAGAGTTGATGTTATTTTAAGATCTTACCTGGTTGATAGTAGACAAGGAAGAATTATTTATCCTGAGTGGTCATTCATCCATGAATATTCTAACAAAAGTTAGTCCTTTTCAGTTTTATGTCATGATACTGACTAACAAGGAACTAAACTGTCTTGCCCTGACCACAGGACAAAATGCCCTCACTGATGATGCACCAAATTGAGGGCACAAATATTACAGGGTAGAAAAGGTACTTGTGACAGAAACTACTTGTTTGTGGTAAGCCCTTTGTCCTTAAGGTATTCATGTAGTTCATTCCAGATTCAAGTTCCAAAACAGAACCGTTGAACACTACTCTGATTAGACCTAGCTCTGGTGTACAGATCTCATTATTACTAAGTCAACTTCTAATTGCCTGGGTTAGTTTGAGAGTAAACTCCCTCCTTAAGGAATATAGTAGTGCATACAAACCAGGCTATTCCAGTTCCCAATGCTAATTTGAGTGGCATAAGGCCAAAGAAGGTGTCCCATTCCTAAAACAATAGCAACAAAAATAGGCAGGGTATGAAATACTAAACAAACAAGGTGTCAGTTCATCTTTAGGATACAAAGAAACCTTGAGAAAAAACACCAAGAAACCCAAATATGTATCAGAAATTTCTACATTATATGTATGTATATACATACATGTCAATATCAAGCAAAAACATCAGATTTCACATTTGTGGCTTTAAATTATTTTCTTTCTGTCTAAACAAGACTCAAAATTTGGGTTAACTCCTTCATATCTGTAGCATCCAAAATCATCCTCACAAAATGATGTTTTAGAGAAGTCTTTAAGGAGAAATGTTGACCAGAACTCAATCTATATCATACTCTCAAATATTTATTAAGTTTATGCTATACTACCAAGTCCTTTCCAAAAGTAGGAAAGATCTAGATGACATTTTCAAGACATGTACCACAAATGGGTTAAGGTGAAGGGGCTGAGACATCCCTCTAGGAGTCTGGAGGATCAGAGCTATGTGGAAAACCTATAATCAGGCTGCGCATAGTTAGAACATGAGCCGGGGCATGCTGTAGGGCTAGTCAGAAATAAGCCCCACACCAGGAAAGCTTACAAAGCCATTTCCTTGCCTAATCTTCTGCCCATGGGGGGATTATCCGGCAGGTGGCGGAAACTTTCTCTTGTAATGGTGCTGGCGGTGACTTTGACATCACATTCAGATTGGATTTACAGATGTTTAACCCACATGCTGAGAAGATATGCTGAAGCCTCCCTTTCTCTTAAACTTTTTATTCAGGTAGGCCTTTCAGGTTATGTAAAACCCATTCATCTTGTGAATGTGCTCAAAGCTCCCATGGATATGTACTTTGTTTGATACTAGTTTGACAAGGCTCTCAGATTGACTTGTACTGTTATGCTAAACTAGGGCTTAGCACAGATGGCACTTTAAATATAATTTTCATGATAAGATATGATAGTGATACCCACATTTCCTTAACAATATTTTTATTTTTATTTTATATGACGAAAGAAATATAATTTTGATATAATAATATAACAAAATAATTTTCAAAATTCCATCATTCTATTGGACTTCATAAAATTACTGATAAGAATTTCATGAAAATATACTACATTTAACCTATGTATCAAGTGGGAAGAAGTTGGAATGTAAACACTACTAAATGATAGGTTTCCTTCTTAAGACAAGATTTGGGTCAACCCAAGTACATTGCTCACTCATGAATGGAAACAGAATTCTGCCTAGACAGACCACCACCCGCTTACAGTACATTCATGCCCCTACACAGCGGGACTTGAAAGATACATACACAAAAATCCATTGTCAAACAAGTTATTCAATCACTTCTATCTAGACCCTGTAATTCAAGTGGGTCCCTTTAACCAACTCATGGTCAAAGTTTGGAAAATACATATAACTTCCGAGTTCGGAATGACTCGGGTCTGTATTCACAAACTATTTGGATTATAGATTTTATTGAAACTAACAATCCTTTTTCAAATATTTTCAATACAATATTCCAAAAATAGTGCGGTCTTAGATGGGAGTTGGGGTTAAAAGGGTTAAAGTAACGACCTCAATATGATGTTGCATCTTCCCGAGGTGATGCTCTTAGCCTTAGCTGTCTAGTAAGTGGGTCAGAAAACACATATCTAGCTCTAGAAGTGCATTTTTCTTTTATTTTCTGTGAGTCCATAAGTTAAAGTGGTCTGATATGAATGAAAATAGTGAGAGAAAAAAAAAGAATTTTTGATGGAAATTATCAAAATAATTTTCATCTAAACAATACCCTCCTAAAATATTTTGCTGTGTACTTATTTAATTACTATTTGTCCACGCTTGACAACCCAGCCAGGGTCACTGTGCACGAATGGGTTTTTAAGGCGAACTACATGTACAGTACTGCATGGCCTCATAAATGTGTGATCTCTTTTCACCTGTAAACTATCAAATGGGTTTTACAGGCGAACTACCTGTATTGTATGGTACTGTATGGCCTCAAACATGTGTGATCTCTTTCCACCTGTAAACTGTCTCTTCAGTGGGTCAGCCAAGAGACGGCATGTTGACACAGCCACTCATAGCATTCATGTCACACAAATATTTGTGTACATGTAAACCTAAATCCCCTCAAAGAGGTACACATACAACTTTTCTCTATGATTGCAGGTTTTAAAGGCTTAGTAAGATGGAACCCGAGGCAGACTACAAAATCAATATCCATTCCCTAGGTACATGGGATTTTCCTTTCCTCTTACAAACAAGCCTTCAAGAAGCTGAAGCTAATCTAGCTCAACATTGTGTAGGGAGTTATAAATACTGTTTCATTATTTGTAGACCTCTTCACTCTACGTATCATACATTCACCACTAAACGCCCAAAAAGGTAACTTAATTTTGATGTCTTTATGAAATACAAAAGCACATTCTGAAAATGAAATATTTTTAACTCCACTAACTACATGTATATATGAGGCTAAGTACAAAGGAGTGTAGATATAAGTAACCCCTAATTTACGCAATTAAATTTGATATAATTCATCAAATGGTTCATTAAGGTATATCAATCCTTATGTATATTTGAAATGCATCCATAATCATAAGAAACTAATGACTTTATAGCACAATAGCTGCAATTTCAAGTAGACCGTCTTGACTTTTGTAGTGGGTCATCTTGGTACATCTATTTTAACATGGGCAAATAAATGATGGGCACAGAGGAGAGGTATCAGACTGCTCCAAGGTCTCTAGCTTAAAGTTTAGCTTGGTATTCATTATTGTCAGAATTCAGGCCTTTAAATCTCAAATGATGAACACAGTAAACTATTTAGTTTTGATCAGCACATAACTTGTTTACCTAATTTTTTGCTCCAAATAACTTTGTAAAAGGGAGCCGAATCCTGTATCTAATCGCTGTGAAGTAATGAGTGCTTGAGGACTTGAGTGATCAACCAGGTAGAGAGTGCACAGGGAATCTACATTACTATACAGACATTGCTGTGGTATAATATAACTTATACGGTCACAGCCAATATGCAATCTGAAGTGTGATCTACTATATCATGGTCTTAGCCAGGATTTAGAAACTGGGTGCCTAAAATTGGCAATTGTGAAATTTTTAAGATGGACCACAATATACTAAGATTTCAACCACAAACATGTATAAAATTATCAAAATAAGGCATTATATCCTGATACAATGTCATGGAAATTATATGGAGAGGAAAAAATTCATTTACATGCTTGAGATCAACATTAAAGAAATTCCTCACAAAAAAATTTGGGTGTCCTGAGGGATGCTTTTTAAGGGTGCGGGTGTCCAAAAAGACACCCAAACACCCTGCTGGCTAAGACCATGTACTATATTGCACACACCTATGTACATAGCTATACATGCATTTTCTACATAATATGAGTGCTATGTCAAGTGTCCTCAATGAATGAGTTCATGTAAATATTTATCCCCAAGTCCTTATTTATTAAGACCTAGCAAGTAGCAACACTGCTCATATTCATTATCCAATTTATATACTGACAATTTAAACAATGAAAATGTGCTGATATTAGATATTTGCCATACTCATTGCTATTACACTAAACCATATCGGTCAATAACCTGTTCCTGTTCCATACAGTGCACTAAATAATAATAATTGCACTTGCTTCAAATTATTTGTCGTCGATAATAAACCAAGTACAGACCTGAAGAGTACTTCATGTAATGTGATTATTGTAACTATAACCATGAGCATCCAAACAGAATTAGCAAGCTCATAATATAAAAGTGAATACATTTGCATCAAAAAATGAGTGCATTAGTAACAAAAAGGTCTCCAAGACTCCAACATCTGAAAATGTCTTGCAGTAACAATTATCGAAAGAGAGTGCATTGCTAACTAGATTAAGAGCGAAATACAATATTACCATACAGATATTGTCCAATGATAAGTCATAAACACAAGGGCCTAGTAAAATCTACAAATTCCCTGATATCAGCAAAAGCATTTATATGTGAAATGATTTCCTGAGTGACAGTAGCTACTGGGGGGCCTTCAAATCCTCATTAAGCCATTAAGTAGGGGGATAATCAATGCTTTACATCTCTCCAGCAGTAAATTCTCCCCACTACTGAGGATTAACCCACTCATACCACTAGTAAGTGCCCAAAGGATGTGACATGGCTGGTGCCTATTTCATTGCAATATATAAAGAATGCATTTCATACTAATATTTTCAACATAGTTTAGGTCTAAAAAATTGTTTCCTGTAACCCTACCTACCCTATTTTTTGGCCCCTGCCCTAAATCTTTTTAAGACATTTTGAATCAATAACACGGTATTCCGAATGAAAAACATGAACCTATCATTTATCACTAGAAATATTTCTTTAAATAAATGTTTTCCTAACCACCTACACTAACTTTTCTTGGGATTTTCTACATTTCATTTCATACATATATACATATATGTACAAGACCATTCGGCATGAATGTGTTAATCACATTCCCCATCATCAACTGACAACATTATTCTTTACA
>OZ012684.1:70975756-71063256 GCA_963942565.1 Maea johnstoni | reverse complement strand
GAGCCAATGAAATAACAATGCTATAATCAGCTTATACTTACAAATTATTGACTCTGCATCTGCAATGCTATTCATAATAAATTATGTACAACCAAAATCGCACTGCATTTGAAAGGCGGCAAAGGCCTAGATGCTAATGAATTCCATTTCAGGATATATGAGTAATCATTATAAGCATTACAACAAAGGCAGAATATCAGCATTTGTATGCATTAGTACAAAGGCAGACACCTGTTAATTGGTGACAGAGAATCAAGCTATTCCAGTTAAAAATGGTCCTATTTTTTTGTGTGTGTGTGATTGATTAGCAAAGAAAGGATTGAAAACTAAATCTATATCAACATCCTAATATTTACATTCCAAAGTTATTTAGGTTAAATGGCCAAGGATTGTATTAATGGCTAGTGGGCAGTGGCACTAGTTTTAGTACATAAAGATATAATAACGCTATATAAATAATTCATACAAATTTTGTTTGTATCAGGTAATTCCACTAGCCATCAGCAAATCACATTTAACTAGTGCAGTTCTCAAGTGGAAACATAATAAATTGAATGACCATAATTGTCTTGTGTACGCACTGATGGGGAACATATAATGCTATCAGTCCTTTAAATATAGCAGTTGTTAACCTTTACTGAAAGGTATGTGCAGGAGATCCTAGAAGTTGCTTTTGTTGATGAGAGGCTCAGTATTTGGGCTATTGTGTGATACAGGGATTTAGGCAGGACCGTCCAATTTTAACTTTTTGGGGGATATATTATACCACATAACAGATACCCGGGATAATAAGTAATAAGCAAATTTTTACCTAACAAACCATAATCTAGGACGTGTCTGAAATGTAAATTACCCTTTTGATAAGTACTAAAGGCTATTGAAAAAGGATTTAAAGGAGCTGAGTAGCTCAATATGGATAGGCAGATATTTTCAAATTGCTGTTTTGGACAGGCAGTTTCGACAGGGTCTTAGCCATGGATTTTTATAACAGGGTGTCCAAAATGGGGTTTCAAGAAGACAGGGTGTCCAAACCCCCTCACTGAAAAAAAATAAGTCATCATACTGACCATAAACATTAACAAATATATGTAATTATATGCTTTATTTCTTTGACAACAAATGTTTTAGTAATCATTTTAGAATTAAACTTTTAAATATATCTACTTGTAATTGATATTTTCAAAAAAAATTGACCAAAAGATAGGGTGTCTTTTCCCCCATAAATAGGTACTTTTCGTGGACCAGGGTGCCAAAAAGACACCCTGATACCCTGCTGGCTAAGACCCTGAGTTTCGATATCCTGACTAAGACTCGGGTGTAATATTCATTAATTAGACAATTACTCAAGAGAATTCCAACTGGTATAGATAGACAAAACTGAAACAATTGCAATGTCATATTCCATACTGTCAGATCAGAGTCCAGAGACATATAAGGGACTAATACCACCACCTCCTGTTTATTACATCAAAACATAATGTCTGATCTGATGGTGATGATAGCTTAGCATAACATTGTACCGTGGCATATTTAGGATATGAAAGCACATTTATCCACTAATTATCCACTCACAAGCTAGAGCCAGCCAGAGATGGATTTAGCGCGGAGTAGCGGTAGTCGGTAGATACTTGCCTGATTGTTTTCCAAGTGCCCCATACATTTTCTCTGTAGTTGCTAGTGCTAAATAAATCCAATTCCAAGTCATATGTGACTATCTTAGGTAAAATGTCCAGTCCTTCCTGATGATCCTAATTCATAACCAAGCATCTCAATGAGTAATCCGGCACTTATGAAGAAAATCTATGACTGCCGCATTGGTAGACTGCTTTTATATTCCCAGACCTAGCACAGACTAACTCATCAATACCAAGATCTTATCTTATCTGAATCAAGCTGCAGCAAGCATTCCGCCCAGTTTAAGACACAACCTCATTTGCTGTGAGACAAGGGCCACAGTAAAGGTTCTGCATTTAGAAAGGGAGACAGACACTAATCGTTGCGTAATCTGGCTATGATGTAATCAGTGATCACTGGACTCATAGTCTACATGAGAGATGGTTAGCTAGCTGGGGACTTGTAAATAAATCCAGGGCTAGGTAATCAACATTATAGATAGTACAGTTTGTCTTCTATCCTTTTGAATAGGCACTTGTGGGAAAACCAACCATGTAACATCTATGCCCCTGAAGGAATTTCTAGGCGTCTCTCTGCCTGAATAGAATAGAAAGTCAAACACATTGACAATGATCCAAAACACATAACTTGCTTGAAATTATTTATTTTTCTTCCAATTGCATCTTCCAAAAGCTACTTAAAGGTCAAACAAAATGTGAGGAAAGCACAGAGATTATAGGGGAGTCCTGCTCCTGGACTCCTGGCTCCAGCTAATTTCGAGCCCTGATCTAAATTGCTGATTGCTATTTGACTGCCCTCCTAAGTCCAAAAAATATCTCTATTACAATTTCTGATATCATACGTTAATAGAGTTAAATAACAATTCAGAAAAATTCTTGCAGAGAAATATGTGGCTAATCGGCACCCCTAAACAGGATTGTCTGTTATAGATTTAGAGATCACCTGAACAAATAAAGAAGAGCAGATAACACAATAATCAAACCACTGGATGTGTATTTTTCAGAGATGTTTATTGACCCAGAATAAGCAAATTATTGCTGCATCTGTACGTGTCTACCGTCATCAGTGGCAGAAATCTAGACAAATCTAAATTAGAAGCAAGCTTACAACAATAAAATTCAGTTCAACTCCGTTTGAACTTTAAACATGTGCACTATAACGATTTTTTTTCAACATGAAAAAAGCAATTTTTTGAAATTCAAATTTATATATAGTTTTACATAATATTTTCACTTTTGTAAATTACTGATGCAGCCAACATGTTGCAGGCGACAAATTCTGGCCCATTATGGAATGACCTAATGACTGTACGGCATTATTAGCCATATGGTGGCCCTCTCCAGCTGGACATGAAACAAACATGGGAGTTATGACCAACACAGGCGGCAAGGCAAGCTGATTCAGCCAAATACCCAGCATACACAGCATAGAGATTGACTATCATAAAATAATGATATTATTGGCAATAGCATTGTTCTAACTGGATCCCATTCTGCAGCTGTGGGAGCATGGCCTCATCAGCCACCGCTGACCAGCTCATTATCTTTGTATCACCCTGGGTGCTGTGATGAAACCGTTATACTGAAATCAATACATAAACAGATCTGCAACATGCAATCTGAACTTGAGACGATCATCGTGGTCACTCTGTACTATGTTTAGATTCAGAGCTACTGTACTGAGCAAGCTAGGGCCTAAAACCAATTACTAACCATCAGAGCTGCCAGGATCCTCTTAAGATGATTTCTTTCATTTATTAAATGACATATCTCTTTACTTAAAATCTAGTGTGCACACTTTTTATGTTGGTCACTAAATGATGGTTTGGAAGTAAAAGTTGGTATTGCCCATATGTGAATAATTCATACTTAGACTGCAATCCTATGTCAGAATAATCATTTTTACAGAATGTACAGTTTCTCATATAAAAACATTTCCATCCACTCAGTGACTCTGCTTTGGGGTTCAAATGCCAGCTATATATACAATATAATGTCTACTGGACCAATAACACCTACTGGTCTTGCAAAATGTTTACTGGTCCTACAAATTATCCTTTAACATGACAAGGATAACTATTGCATACAATTCACTGACAAAACTTATCTTTATTCATTTTATCTTCATCTATTTCAAAAAAAAAATTGGGAACATTTTTGAGGAGAAACTTATTAACAAAAATGTTTACTGGCCCTGTAGGACCAGTTGGTCTTTTTTTACTGGCCCAAAGCTGTTTTGGGGAATTTTTACTTGCCTGGGGCTAGCGGTTCGATGTAAGCGTCGAGCCCTGGGTTGGTAAGGAAAGCTTTGGCACAAATGGTAGCCACTGTGCAGTTGCCTGGAGAACTGACACTCCATAGATCATAGGCACAACAGAAGGCACTGGTCCATTAATTTCCTGTTCCATTCAGAATCACATAGGAGTATAGAGGCACCCATGCATGAAGAAAGCAATTCTTTAAATAGTAACAAGCTTCTAGTTGAAAGGGGCAGACTTCCTAATCACAATCAGGCTTATGAGACTCTGATCCTCAAACTTTGAATTGCTTCTAAGCTTGAAGTTTTGAGACACTGACAATGGTGTTTTGAACACAATAGGATTAAAGTACCTTGTTATCTAGGATTTCCAATAAGTAGTAGTACCTACTTGTGAAGCACTGTGTGAGACAAGCTAATTTTGAGCTCTGTGAATAGATATTTAGAGACCTAAAAGCATGGTGCATCATTTGCTTTAAATCTGCATTTCAAAACAACCCACTTCAATTTTCAGGTGCCACAGTGTGTTTTTCTTGAAAGGTTTTGGATGTGCAAATGACAACTTAGTGGGTGGTGCTTTGAACTCATCATGTTATATGTTTATAATCTTGGACTAGTTACAAGTCTTAAAATTAGACTTCAAAAGTTCTGAAATACTGCAACGCACATTTTAAGTCTTAAGCAGCTTCCTGCAATTTGTGATAAAATCACTGATCAAAATAATTCAATGACCATCCTTTGACCAATTTATTTAGTGGGCCGCTCAAAAACATGGAAAAAGGTGTAGAGACTAGTTAGATTTCGCAGCAGGGTCTGAAGTCAGGGTTTTAAAATGCCTGTCTGAAACAGCAATCACAAAATTTCTGCCTATCCAGATTTATATTAATAGCTACTCAACTTATCTGGTCAACTATTTCTAATTTAGCCTATTGTGTCAAAGTGGGCTATTTAGACACCAGTAATTTTTTAGAAAATGGTATGTTAGGAAAACATTTCAAACCTTATTGTGTACTCCAAAATAAGTCAAAATCGAAAATTCTTCTTGAACCTTTATGCCTGTCTGAAAAATTTTTCTTCATGAAATTGTCTGTCCAAAAGACAGGCTTGACAGGTCCTAGCAAAGCAGGGGCTTAGTCACCTATGCATCCAGCGTGTCATTTGGACACCCAGAACACTGTTTTTTGACAGTTTGGACACCCAAAGGTGAACGTCAGGATTTGCTGATGATGACAATTTTAGAAGATAGTGCATGTAGTGTCACTCCTACAATACAAACAAAGCAGTTACTGGCCTAAAAAGCAAAATCTGTAGACATATATGGTTTATTTCATTGGTAGTGTGAACTTTGTACCACACTTTGGACACCCAAAAGTCTATGAAACCTTCCTTTTTGATCACCCTGTTTCCAAATCCTGGCTAAGACCATGTAGCTAAGTCCCTGTTTCGCAGGCCAATGAGGTCATTCGCCAGCAAAGAAGATAACTGATCATGACACCCACATTTGTGAGAAATTTCAAAAATTAAATTTACAAACAAATAATTGAATATTTTCTCTTCAATATAATTCCCAAGATATTATAAAAGGATATGATATATATTTTCTTCAATATATGTTTTTATAATTGTCACCTAAATAGTGTGGTCTTCTTAAAAAAAAAAAGGAATGGTCGTGATATTCTGCAGAGTTTGTTTAGTACATATTCAGATGGTCCAAGAATAACCCCCCCCCCCCCCCCCCTATTTACAATTGCCAGTTTTGGCCACCCAGTTTCTAAATCCTTTTGCTCAGGCCCTGTGTGAAGTATATACTTCTAATATATTTCCTTGTTTACAACAGGAACTCTGAATATATCCTAGAGGGACCTCACAGAGGGTCAGTTTGAAGCTTCCATTCTAATCAGTAAATATGCCCTGAAGGGGATAGTGAAGTGTCCCAATACAAGCTTTAGAGGCAATGAGCTTAATGCGTTTCGGACAGCTTTTAAATCCATGCTAAGTTCCGGTAATTACCTAGAGCCTTTGTGTTGGGGTATTTTCGTGGCACTGTCAAGCCAGTGCAATGATTAGACACTGTGGATTTCACAGAGCCACGTTTATTACTACCCGATTTATACCCAGATACCAAGTGTTGCGTGACCTACTCTGTTACACTACCTCTTAGGTGTACTTCGACCCAAACCACATCCTCCCATATTACCCACTATAACACCACTTAACATGTCCTCTACCACTACACATCCAAGAGCACAACTACGAGTAAATTCAGGATGTACCCTTTAGATATTCCAAAGTTGAAACCACCTATGAGAGATTGCAATGACTGAGTGTGTAATGGTCCATGCTAATGATTGAAGTTGATTGTTGGCTTCAAAGTATGGTCCAAGTTTACCTTTCAAATAAAAACATGCAATCCTGATCATACTTCTATTGCAAAGTACAGTATGATTTCAATGATTTTAGGCAGTATACATAGCACACATTTACTGGTCAGGTTTAAAACATCTGCTCTAGACTAGTTCAGTAGTCAGAAGATGACAGCACACTGAGTTGATGCAGGTGTCTTTTATTGTCAGTAGGGCACTGTTCATCACAATTGTCAAATAAAGTAACTTTCAACGTCCATAAGTATTCAAATTCTATGATTATACTTTATCAAAAGTCGTTATTGAAGACCCTGGTGAAGTCATAAAGTCAGCTTTGTAAAGGCAGGACTAAGGATCAGCTAGTAAGAGGACATCAATATTCTCTCGAGCTGTGGTCGTTGTTCACTCATGTATGAGTGGATGGGGCACCTGGCAGAAATCAATGTTTGTAGACAACTAAACCGGACACTAAAACATTCCAGCTTTCTGCCAGCCACGAAAAAAAATTGTACTAAAAGTGCTATGAATACAAAGTATGGAAAGACTTTCACCTTCGAATGTTCCGGTTCCGTTTGAAATGATCCGAGTAGGTCATTATAATCCAGTTTTTGTAAGATCCGATTCACGATGTGTTTGTAAGTTTAGCCGCCATCTTTCATAAGTCACGTGACGAAGCGTAGCTGTGGACTCGGCGAAAGAGAGGCAGCTGTTTTGTCAATAGATGTCACCACTGTCTAATAAGAACTGATGTTGGGATGAGCTTGATCATGACCAGAGAGGTAGATGCTAGATAAAGATCCAAAACAAGCATGGGCCTTTTTTTAATAAATATTTTTAGACGATGTTAGCTATTTGGTTGGAGACCTACCTCAATAAAAAAAGATCTGCCTACCAAATATAGTCTGAAATGAATCTTTACCCTTTCAAAATGCAAAAGCTGCAAGAGCCTTTGATCAAGACAAGAGAGCCGCTCCAACACATTGATTAAGGTGATAGTCTAGTACACAAAGATTATTACCACTAGGTGGTATCCTTGGCTGGCCCCTAAGAATTTATATCAAAACAAAAGAGTATATATGAGTAGTGATCAGTTGCCACGAATCTTCATCTACCAACTTTCTATTGTGGTACAGTCTAGAGAACAAAAGGAGCGGCCCTTTGTGCCTTCTTTGTTAAATTGGTACCAATCGACATGGCTGTCTGCTCTGACCATGCAGATTCCTTCGAGCTAGACCATTTTGACCAAAATTTTCATCTCATTTTTTTGGCTGAAAGTGAATAACGATACAGTCTTCGAATCCAGTATTTTGAAATATGACAGATATGAACCCCTTCCAGGCTCAAGGTCATGTCTCGGGTACCTTGAATTCTGACAGGACCTGGAAATCAGCATTTACTATGTTAACCACGTGCCGCAAGTAATATTGAGGCTAATGGGAACATTCAAAAATGTTTTTTTTAAATACGCATCGTGCAGATCCCCTGTTGAGGTAGGACCTTGCACCTTACTAAAGACATGAATGCTCATATGGTAGACTCTCATATTCAAGTAAAGGGTGAGTCTTGACATTTTGCAAAAAAAAAAAACACATCCAGATATGTTCTTTAAAGGTGCCACATTACCTTAAAATAGCCGTTTACTGATAAGTTTACCATTATTCCGCAACTATGAGATGCAACCTTTATAATAGCATAAGTGCCGTTGTCTTAATTAAACTCAGTTTTCAGATATTTAAGTTTTAAAAATGACCCGTGTATCGAGTAGGGTTCTACCTTAAGCAAAAAAGGCAAGGGCGGGGGAAAGAAGAAAACGGGAAAAGATCACTATCAGATCAGCCTAATTTCTCTATAGTAACAATTTAAAGCCTATAAGTTCACTGTACAGTTCAAGACTAAACCACGCAGATAGATAACGCTATGTGCCGGGGTAGAATGTCATTAACAGGGAAAGTTAAAAGAATCTTAGTTCTCATCGACCGATAGATCATAACAATTGCTAAGAAACCCACTTTATTCGTTTTGGTATCTGTATAGCATATAGAGAAATACTCATCTTATTGTTTGGAGGTAACTAGTATACCAACCAAGTCAATCAAATCAGGTATCGCTTATAAGAAAATAGGTCTAACCACATGTAAGTTTGGACGCAGTATAGGATAATTGACTGTGGCAGCACCTTAATGGCTCATACTTAAGGTAACCTGACACACCTTTCCCTTATGGACCTGATCTTGATTACCCATGTACAATGACGCACCTGGACATCCTTGTAATTTCTTTTATTTCCTTAGTTTTCTTATGTGTTTGTTATTTGTCCACCAATATCAGACTTTTGTATCACAATACAGCCAATAAATGATATATATATATAAGCAAACGGCCTATGGTAATGTTGAAGACAACTCTAGAGTCCTCTAACTAAACCTTGTGCGATCAATCAAATCAGGCATCGCTTACAAGAAAATAGGTCTATAGTCATATAAGATTTGGAAGCAGTATAAGCAAACAGTCCATGGCAATATGGAACTCGAGAGTCCTCTAAATAAACTTTGGGCGATCTTCTCAGTTTATTAGGGTCTGAGAGTGCATGCACTTCTTTCACTTTTAGATATTGGATTAAACAGCTAGAGGCCATTCACGCGATGCCTAATTTTTACCCATATATGGCCCCGTTGAAAGAGGTATTGGGAAGACAGTACATTTACAGAGAGGAGGAAGGCAAGTGTTGCGGCAGGGCGCTTATTTAGGCAGCAGGATGAGTACAAGATGACAGTCTAATAAGGATCCGTGCGCCCAAAAAGTGAGTGGCGGGCGCACGTATCCAAGCCCATAGTACAGTTGGAAGGTGCATAAATAGGGCACTGATCAACAGGTGACGACGTATGGAAGGACAAATAAAAGGTGAATGGGTGGAAGTTGCATTGAATAATAGGCATGTGGAGCAAGTGTGCATGCACGTGACAATACCAACATCATCGGGAACATATCCTTTATTTACATATTTAAATTAATATTTACATCCATTAAATTATATATTTTTCTTGAAGAAATTCTAAACTTTATCACTTATGATATTTTTTCTGTTGAAAGCAACAAGCTGACAACTTAACAGATCTCATATTCTATGTGAAGGCTAGGCATTACTACACCCATTAAACTATATATTCTTTTGAAGAAATTCTTAAATTGCCGACTGCACCTACAGATTAAAGTGCCATCCGAAGCATTTGAAAGCTAGAAATAAACTCTTGCAAAAATATATATATTCATAAAAATTGGATGGGTTTCGATCCTACGACCTTTGCCACTCCAAGACGTTACGATATCATTGAGTCCATTGAGACATGTTACCCACCAATGGATAAAACAAATCAATATTCATATTCATTATTTGGGATCGTGTCTAACATACCGAAAAGAATCTTGTTATCTACTATTTGGCCATTTTTATTAATAACCCCCAAAATTTAGATACGTCCCCAAAATGAATTCGACCCCCTACCTTACCGTGTCAACATGTGGATCCATAAATCGTCCAGTATAGTATATGCTAACTAAGATGGCCCCACTCGAATGTCGTTAAAAACCAATTAAGAGATTACGAGCGCCAAAACAACTGAAAAAACTTTGGCGATATACCGACTTTATCCGGTTGCCGATGAAAACACAATAATGAATATAGCTACATGCGTTTTCAAGTCGTTAAATCTACGGCATCTCCGATTTCTTAGGCAAATTTTCCCTTCTAGTAAAAACATCTCTGGGTGTGTTCAGATTGTAACATTCGCAAACGTTTCACTTTTTCCAGCCACTTAGCGGCTACGGTTGAACATAGCGTCAAGGACGTATATTCCATATTGTTTATATGGCCCTGTTTCTCTCTTACATAACACACCAGAGATTTATAGATAGTCAGCATTCCTGGAAACACTAGATAAAGGTTGGAAATTACAATCAGAGAACATTACCAAGTCGATAAAGTAATACTATTGCAAACTATCATTACGATTACAAATATTGAATTTATCGCTTTACTTGAAATGTACTTGCTATCTTTTTTTCCTTAGCGGAATAACGCAGGTGGTGTTTCAGAATCATCTGTAAGAGGCAACCTCCATTTTTTCGTCTTCTACTTCACGTCACCGCAGATCTACTAACATATTTTAGCATCTGTGATACACAGCGATTAGTTGGCCTCTTTAAGGTGGCTTTATTTGTGAATACATAACTTCTTTCACGCCCATCAGCAAAGAGGCGAGTTTCATTCATTTTCTCGTTCATGTTCTGTTTATTTTGCTGTTCATACCTGCAACATCGTAATTTTGAGATTTTAACATTTGTTAAAGCCTTCTTTATTGGGGATAAGATCTCCAGTGAAAATGCTATATATGTTTGAATTAAACAATGCAATGAAATACTAGAAACATACAACATTTCCATTCGTTAGAAGAAGAATGAAACTATACACTAGCTGAATCATCAATCCCGGATTGCCTCTGAACCAACAATGGTCTCAGAACATCTTATAATGTGTATCGCCTTACAATATACATATTGTTACTAGATCTAGTTATAATATATATATATATATATATATATATATATATATATATATATATATATATATATATATATATATATATATATATATATATATATATATATATATATATATATATATCATTGATTTACAACCTGACAAATATGACTATAAGCATAACGATCTCGAAATATGTATACAGAGAGAATATGAACATACATTTTAAATGCACTCTCTGAGAGAGAATCATAGCATTTACCAATGTACCAACCAGTGCAGAACATAGCGAGAATAAACTTCTGATTGTCACACTGATTTTCAAAATCATTAAGTAACATACTGATCTTATAAAAAATGGAACTCTGAGGTCATTATAACGTTGACACTGTGCAAACACAAGTATCTCATCTTCAACCCCATTCTTACAAGATGGACAAATACGATCCTCAGGAGGGATTTTCGGGCGCTGCCACCTTCCTGTTTCCATGTATAAGTTATGCGGGCTCAGTCGAAATCTTGACAAAAATATTTTTGTGACTGAATTTTTAACCACTAACAAATAGGGTTCTAGTCTAATTTCTGTTTTATGGAGTCTGTATATCTTATTTGTATCCCTTAGGATGATTAGCGCATGTAGCCCAATGAACATCGCTCATGTATAGATGGCGCTAGTGGTCTTATAGCTCCAATGTGTCCAGTAGGTGCATATTACACCCATTTCCCAGTAGCTGCTACTATGGTGCAGGTGTGCAAGGTTTTTGTGGGAAAGTAAAAAAAATGTTTACCCGCCTTCAAAAGTGACAGATGGAGGATAAATAAATCCTTTTTTTTTCAACCACTCTAGAGGGAGGGTAAATTAAAATGTTGTAGAGGCACACATACATGCGTTCTTCATGAACATAAAAAAACTTAACCCATCGGACAGGGTGCTGGTTTAATCTCTAAGTTAACTTTGTTCGTAATTGACGGAACACTTTCATGCAATTTGCTCACTCGTATCCATTTCACTATCATAAGAAAATGTATCCGTTCTATTACCACTTTCTAGCTCGTAGTAGTAGTAGTAGTAATACTATTAGTAATAGTAGTTCGTAGCAGCAGCATTAGTAGTAAGAGCTCTCAAAAGATAATCATAAGTAGAAGTCTCTCTCTCTCTCTCTCTCTCTCTCTCTCTCTCTCTCTCTCTCTCTCTCTCTCTCTCTCTCTCTCTCTCTCTCTCTGCGGAGGATTCAGTAGTGCACATGCTTTTTACCTGTAAATTTTCAGGAGAGCTATAGTCTCAGGATTAAGAAGTGGATAATCGAACAAGGTATGGACTTAGATAAATAAAAACAAGTGGATATGAAACAGGCTAGCCTCAACCAGTGTCAACAAATAGCCCAAAATTTGTGCACTGCACATGCTCAGTTGTTGCTGGCGATCAGGTTCCTCTGTAATGTAAATGATACCAGAGCCCTGATTGGTTCTTGTTCCGTCGTGACCCCATGCTGATGCCAGATCAGTGACCTCTGGCATGAGTCCAGCCCTTCACTATAGCTCTGTTATCTCATATAGTAATTATTTTATTCATTTAAGTGAAAAGGAAGTATTTTATTTACCAACCATAAACATGGTGATAATGCCACAAATAAGTGGAGAAACCCCACAAAATTTAGCCAAAACAAATCTCAAAGACCTCCTCTTTTAAATGAGACCACATACAACCATTTTCTGTGGGTCTTCATATGAAATTTTCGAACTTTAAAAGGCATGAGTCCAGCACTTCACTATGGCTCATATAGTAATTGGTCTCTCGCTACATATCCATTCTTTTCTCCATCTAAGGTATGGATAACTATTAACTATTGGACTTCAAAATACTTATAGGGGTCTTAGAGAATGCTTTGGAAATTAGTACACAGCAAAAAGGTCATAACTTCACCGTTCACAAAATTCACGACCTTATTTTCTTAACGCAGCATTATTATATATAAATGACATGCTGAGATGATGATTATCTTAACAAGTCAATATTTGTACCACTGTAAGTAATGAAATGCTGGAAATGAATGAAACCAGAGTAAATAACGTTGTACCACTGTACTTAGGCCAAAAAAAGTGTTTGGTTCCTATTATGTCCTTAAAAAATATAGGTAGGGTAGGTAGGGATTTTTTTCATTTTTTTTTCATTTTTATTCTTTAACTTGCACGATTCCCTGGAGTTGGATGGCTTTGATAAAGGTTTGCCTTGTTGTAATTGTCGTTATATGCATTAATTGTAGGCCCCTGATTCTGTTCATCCAGAAATTTATAATTTAATGGTTGGAGAATTGGTAGGATTGGCAAAAAAAACTTCAGGGTAGGGGACAAAAACTAGGTAGGGTAGGGTAATAGGAACCAAACATCTTTTTTTTTAGGCCTTATCAGGGAGTTTTACCTTCATCTATATATCTCTGGCCTTATTGAGATGCGGGGAAAGGAACAAAAAAAACTTTATTTACCCTCCCTCTGGAGTGGTCGAGTTAAAGTTTTATTTATTCTATCAAAAATACGGTCGGAAAAAATATATGTTGTCTTTCACACCTGTACCGTAAACATCCGCGAAGTGAAGCTGTAGACTAGCGCCAGTCTCACAATCACATCACGGATTAGTGCGCATGCAGTGGCTCAGAGGACTGGCACTAGTCTAGTAAAGCTGATGTTGTGATGACGTCATCGGAAGCTGGAGAGCTCGAATGAGAATAGTGCATATACTTTCATTGGATAAAAATAGTTTGAATTCATATTTCTTCCGTGAGATAAAAGAGATAAGTTAAAATGAGATTATACTTAAATATTTCTTGTAAAAATAAAATAAAATTTCGTGGCAAGGCCATGTAAATTGGTGCAATTTCCCCGGATATATTGGAAAAGGTAGCACTAATTTTCTGCTTCCCCCTACTTCCGGCCACTGATAACTTGACACAAATGTTCCATAGGGCTTGTGTTTCTTCTAATACATTGATTTTCTACCACATGACATTCATTCAGTCAAGACAGAGAAATGCATTGATTACATACACTACGAAAGAAGATGTTGCATTCTTTGTTTCAGTTTGAATAGTCAAGTGCCATGATTTGATGAGCATAACCATTGACATAGGAAGTAGAAACAACTTCAACAAGCCAAATCACTGCTAATGCTATTTACATGTACTTCTGGTCTATGTAAATAGCAGGGACATTAAGTACCATGGAGGGTGATGTGCAACAACAGGAAGCACCAAGTCCAGGGGCAATTTCACAAACAGAGCCTAAATTCAGGCAAGATGATAGGCTAGGGTCCTCAAAGGTAACTACATGTACAATTAGAATTGACTTGTCTGAGTCTTATTTCTACTTAGTTTCTTCACTAATGTTGATCAGCAGATGTAACCAGCAGATCTCCCTCAACAGCTTCAGCACGACTCCTAGCCCAGGTGCTTACGAGAACCACTTGACAGGTGCGATCTGCGCTTGAGCAACTTCCTCTATAATGTAAACAAATACATTGTACCAGAGCACTCATTCATCTGTCTCCTAGTGACGTCACACAGAGGCGAGGTTAGATGTGTCCAGGGCATCACAATTTCACATTCATCTATTATTAAGTCTGTCTCTTTGCCCATCCCTACATGTTTATAATTATGTACATGTGAACTGACTTAATACGGACGTGTTTTATCAGGATTATCATATTTACCGTACAGATTTCAAGGGCCCGGTCCCTCCCATGCAAATTTCAGTGCTTATTATGAACAATTTAATCCATACCTCGCCTAAACCTGACTCGTGATTTTCTTCACCATATGATACAATGTTTAAGAGCAGGCTTTTATCCGGATTGCTGATCATGAATTGATACGACGCTGGCACAGAAAGCAGAAATAATGTCCTCTCCCACAAAAAAACGAAGAGGACAGACAATTAAACAGACAGGGGGATGTGGTGGGAGGGTCAGGGAAAGAGGGGAGATATGGGGGGTTGTAAATATATAGTCGATGGGTCATGATTACGTCTTGATTTTTAAATTGTACTTACCTTGCCATGCGTGCTTGCTAAATTCTTCTATTTATGCCTCAATGCATAATCCAGATTTTGCCTAATCCGGACAGAAATTTAGGGTCTGCATCCGTCCGGAATAAGCCAGTTCACCTGTACCACACTTTTATTAATTACTTGATACTTTCTTTTATAGCAACCTGGTAAAGGCAGGGATGGCAAGAAACCCAAAGGAAAACCAAAACCCTTATACTTTTGGGCCAGTGCAGATGTGAATAAGTGGTTAAGGAAACATTGCGGCCAATCTCATGCCATGTATGGAGAAACCTTCCTCAACCATGATATTACAGGTAGGTACAAGTTCTGAGAATAAGCAAACAGTCTCTCTACCTTTAAAGCATGAATTATCTTTTTAAAAAGTACTTGTTCTCTTTTGTACATTTAAGCCCTTTTTGCTCTGAGTGTCCAGCCATCCTGACCCTGTGTTTGGCTGGACCCCTGCTCCCCAGAAGAGGAGTCCAGCATATTTCAAAATATCCTAACAGGGACGTTTCAAAGAAGAGTAAATACAACTTGGGAGTTAAGAACTATTCCTATATCATACACAAATATTCTTCATTGCTCTAGGAAACCATTCACCCTCGTCCTACCATATGCAAAGAGGTATTATTGTCTTGAATTATGTACATGTATGTATATCATTACGTGGCATGTGTGCACAATCTGCATTTTTTGCCGTGTTAAATTTGATTGTTTTTTGTAGGTAGAACATTATTAAAGCTGAATGACAACAAGCTTCAAAGAATGGGCATCACAGACTTTCAGCATAGGTAATGAAATAATCAAGATATGTTTGTTTGTAGCTATTTAGATTTTGTAAAGCCTAGACTAATAAGATTTAATGGAGTTCATTCAGGGCCATTAAATATAACCATACACACTTTACAAACCTATCAACCATATTGTGAACTCTAATAGTCCTAAGTTTTATCATTGACAGATTTATGTATCAAAAGGTTTTCAAAAACTTTTAATTTGCCTAATTTATCTGAATCAGATAATATGTGGTTAATAAACAATTGCCGTTTTAACTTTATAAACATTAAAAAAGTAGTGTTCAGTGACAGTTGTTTTACTTGTTATATGAGTTAGGCATACAATTGCCGTTTTAACTTCATAAACATTGAAAAATTAGTGTTCATTGACAGTTATTTTACTTGTTATATGCGTTAGGTATGTAGAACATAGATTTTAGATACTTCTAGACCTACTTGGCAGATGGAAATATCGGGATGGTTAGACACTGCTCATCAATTCCTTCAGTTGCTTTCAAAATATTGGGTGTATGGCAGATGTTGGATGTGTGGATTTAATAGCGTTTGCTCTTCGTTTACGCTGTTTACATTCAATTTAGCCAATTTTACATTTTTGCTAAACTGTAGCCCTGAATATAATCAGGAACTTTAGAATAACTTCCTGATATAATCTACAGAGTTATCTCTAGGATGATATGATTATCACCATTTTCTTTAGGACAATATATACTTTTCTATGAACATGGAATTTTCTATCCAGTTATAAAAAGATTGAGATCAAGGTAATTCAAGCCATTTCATAAAATGACACACCAATGTCATGAAGAAGGTTATGAGAAAAGATTGCCTATTTATCTGTAATTTAACTATTTGTATTTTCAGAGAAGAGCTTTTGCGTCATATTGTGAGGCTAAGGTTGAAGAGTGAGATGGTGGAACTTAAAAGTCTTGAACAGAAAAAGACTCTCACTTAATTGCAAGCCAGAACAAGACAAAACCAAGATGACCGAGTTTTTTCCTAAACATGTCCAACTTTACTAAGTGATACAATAGAAAAAATGTCAAGACTAGATTTTGTTGTAGAGTCAATTTATTGTGATAAACAAGAACCATGATCATTATCTCTAATGAGATACATGTGAATACAGTTTAACAATCAAATCTGCCTGTTTGATGTGTGTGATGAAAGCCAAAATTACATTGATAAGAATGTTATGATATCATTATACTATAAAACCTTATATGAAACCACCTGTGCTGTGTGAAAAATAAGTGACTGGTAATTAAATAATAAAGAATACTTCCAATTATAGGAAAATGAACCCAACAAAAACTTTTAAAAATGTTTACTTACCCTTATGGTATTTAAAGATACATGTGCATGCACATGCAAAAGATTCAGCATTTTCTAGTTAAGTAATTTTTTGGGCAGCCACATATATAGGTTACAGGCACTGAATGAAATATCAAAGCTGTATTTGAAACTTGAAAGAGGGTGTCTTGTGTATGTAGTATTTGTATACAGATATAAGACGTATACAGATATAAGACAACTGTGATATTTGAATGCACTGTGCATTGCTGGGCTTGTGGATAGGTTGGCAGTGTCTTTCAGCATGTAGTGTCTGTTGTAAGAAAGTATTTATTTTGATTGATGTTTTATCATTATACATAGTACATGTATATCGATTGTGTACCCTCATTATAACACATTTTTGATAACTAACCAGTTGTGTGTCATATTTATTGATTAAGATGAAGATATCAAATCATGGTTCATGGTTGGGTGATCAACTAAGCATTTTAAGTACCAGTTTATACTTGTTAACTTGCACTGTTGCACATCTATGAAATGTACGAACATTTAGATTATTTGAAATTTTTGTTGAAGTACATTCTTCACATGTAAGAAATAAATGGGAAGCATGCAATATTTTGATGATTCTATTTACTGTACAATTAATGTATCTTCTAATTTTAAACTAGTTGTCCTGTCGCACATGTATAATTTGTATTGAAAGTATGTATTGATAACGATTGTTGTAGATTTTTCATAGGTTGCTATCAGAATTCATATTGAAGGTTGAAAATTTTATTGATGTATATTTGTACACCATGAATGGTTACTGAAACTGGATGCATAACTTATTTCTAATAGCCACTCCAATTTTCAACGATTTCAGTTTTCAGAAAGAATTCCTTGCCATGTTGTGAGATGACTTATTATCATATCTGTTTACATGATATGCCACTCCACATTATAATTGACTAAACAGTCCACTCATACTTAATCAAATATCAATATCATCTTTTTGGTTTTTCATCTTTCAACCCCGTCTAAACAGAATGGCAGTCAATTTTCTAAATCAGAGCAAACTAGAGCAATCTTGTCTTTGAAGGTTAGGCGCCTAGCCAGGATTTAGAAACTGGGTGCTCACAATAGGTAAATGTAGAATTTTTGCGCATTCTATTTTTCAACAGAGACCGCTATATACTTTGATTACAACCATAAATGTTTATTTGATTAATGAAATAAGGCATGGTGTCCACATACAATGCCATGGAAATTATATTAAGGTGAAAAAAAAATCAATTACATGCTGAAATTGACATTTTAATAAATTATTCTCAAAAGAATTTTGGTGTCCTGAAGGGTGATTTTTGGGGTTTGGGGTGTCCAAATGAAGCCTGGACGCCCTCCTGACTAAGACTATGGTGAAGGTTGAGATTGACTTAAAGTCTGTAATGGACTTAATACTATATCTCCCATCTTCACAGGCAAGCTACTTGTGCTTTGGAAATAAACACTATTTCTTGATCAAGAGTATTTTTTCACCCATTTCAACCAAGGGTGCCTTTAACTCAATTCATTCACCTGCTATGAAAGAAATTATCTTCTGTTGCATAGATATGACAGGATGTGTGTTAAAAAGCTATTGAATCTAAATAATGCTTCTAGTTTGGGGACTGTCTTGCTCTGACAAACTAGTTAACCCCAGCGAATGGTCAGTGTGGACAAACAGAAGGAAAACTGTGGTCAGTAGTCTTATTCCATTAGTTATGCCTCTACAGCTCATGTAGGGATATGCCCTATGAGTGTGCAGTGGTTCAGAGTACTGAGAAAAAATGTATAACCAATTATGATTCAGTGTAGCCCCTATGAATGTTTTATGCTTAGGAATCTGAGATGTTTCAGATGAATTGATGACGATGATGTTGATGCAGTGTTTTGTTCAGGTATTTTCCAGGCTAAAGGCATTTTCTTGTGAATATGGTAGTCAAATGTGAAATTCTTTGGAGGCATTTACAATGATAATCCAAAAGTACCAACCATATGTATAGGAAGAGTACTTCCAGATCAATTTAGTATCATACATACAAACTAAAAGATGATGTGAATATTTCAGGAATTCTTGGCTAACTAAGGTATGCCTGGACAAAACAATAATGTAATGAACGCATGCTGGACAACACTAAATATTAATTTTCTAACATCTGGTCAAATTATATAGATGCTGCTGGTACTAAATCTTGTAAGTATGGTAAAAACTACCTTGCTTTTTTCTACAATATTAAACTCTCACTAATATTAGGTGTTTTACAGTATGTGATAATGGATAATTGCTAGTATGTTGTCTTTTGTAAATTGGTGCTCATAAATATTATACTTCTACTCTCTTTATGAACTAGCTGTGTTGTTTTTACTGATTCCCTAGTAAGGGATTATGTTCAGAATTTTGGTCAGTCCAATAGATATGTGTATTTTAAATATGGATAAAGAATACTAATGGAGTGTACTTATGCTTTAAAAGTGTGATTTATTTCCATGTTGAAGTGGATACACTCAGAAAAAAAAGATTGTACTAAAAGTGTGCATTACAACTTTATGAATTCATCTATTTGTTTTTGCTGGCATTTTAAATCATCAGATTATGTCACAGTAATTGTGAATCTGTGGTATTTGCAGGATTCTAGTGCATGGAAAGTATTGTTACGTGAAAAAGACATGCATGTTTCACATTGATTTGAATATTACAGTTCAAAATCCAGTAACCAGTTGACACATGAGTAGATGCTCAATTCCAATATTGAAACTGTGCCTATTTCCCTTGTATTGATAAGATATGAAGTTTGAGTTTCATATTCCAAATCACAACATTCATAATTCTCTCTTTACATTTGGTTCTGGTTGAATAAACACACACACACTATTTGATAACTAGATTTAGTGATGATAAAGACTGGTATTTTATCTAATTTGTTTAATTATTGATCATGAAAACTGCTTTCTGTGTTAATTACTGGCTAGACAAAAATGTGTCTGAAACAAGTGTGGTTACTTGCCTCCTCATACTTTCATAAATAGAATATGTGTATGATGCTAGTGATGTTAAGGTATCATCATTCTTCATCTCTTCCTTCTCCTCCTTAGCCTTATAGTACCTAAGAAGGATCATGCGGGAGTCAATCAGTTCCCAGTCTTCCCAATTCTGTGCATTAACAATGTGACCTTCCCCAGATCCTCCAGCCCTAATGGTGTTGCCCATTTCTGAATTGACCTCCCCAGTACCATTCTCCTTCATCAGTTTTATAAGTTCGGTCATTTTCTCAGGATTTTGTGTCTTCAGAGATGCGACCAGGGTACTCACATCACCAGGAGGTATTACAGAGAGAAGATTCTGTAAATGCTGTAGGTCCTGAAGTGAGAAATACTTGGTCAAGGTGTATAAGGGGCTGGCCTCATCACCTTTCCCAGTTTGTGGCTCTTGTACTTGTATGTGAGCATGTTCAGATGTGTCACAGGTATCAGTAGATGACTCTTGGGGTTCTGTTGGTTCTTTTATATCCTCAAAGTTGCTCTGGATGCTGCTTTTGTAGGTTGCACATTGCTGGCTTGGTTCGGCTCCTTTTTGCTGAATCGTTGCAGAATGTTCTGAAGGTGATAAAGGACTGGGTCCTTGATGCAATCCTCTATTTTCCTCTCTGTCAGGATTTCCAATTGAGCGTTCTTCATATTCACAGGTATCGTTTAGCTGCTGTAAGACCCCTGCTCTTGATGTCCAACTAGAATTCTCTTCATCAAACTCGGGGGCACTTGAATTCTCATGAATTATCTTTGAGGGATTTAGAATCTCCTCCTCAATAATGGTGGGACTTGAGGTCTCAACATTAATATCTGTGGAACCTGGAATCTTACCATCTAACTCTGAGGGACTTAGAATCTTATCATCTGTCTCAGAGGGACTTTGAATCTCACCATCTATCTCAGAGAGACTTGGAATCTTACCACATATCTTAGAGGGACTTTGAATCTCACCATCAATCTGAGCGGGACTTTGAATCTTACCGTCTATCTCAGAGAGACTTGGAATTTTACCATTTATCTTAGAGGAACTTGGAATCTCACCATCTATCTCAGAGAGACTTGGAATTTTACCATTTATCTTAGAGGAACTTGGAAAATTATCATCTATCTCAGAGGGACTTTGAATTTTACCATCTATCTCAGAGGAACTTTGAATTTGACCATCTATCTCAGATGGTAAAATTTTACCTTCTATTTCAGAGGAATATGGAACCCCTTCATTAATCCCATAGGGAAAGGTGCACTTCGCCTCACATGAAGGTTTTTGAGCAACTTCCTCATCTCTCACACCATACAAAGAAAGGGACTGGGGAGTAAACTCTTCTCTGAGGTCTTTGTTAGAGGAGGTTGAAGGTCTGGTCACTTGACTGAAAGGTGGCGTCTGAAGGTCCATGCCTCCCACCATGCTATGCTCTGAGAAAGGTGGTTGAATCACTTGTTTGACTTCACCAATCTCTGTGGTTGTATTTAATGGAGTAATGGATTCTTCAGGAGGCATCTGTATGACAACATCATCAAGCATGCTGTATTCAAGAAATGTGAAAGGAGAATTTTTTTCCTGTATGTGTGTTGCAGTTGTTGACAGATGTGGGTCTCTACCTTCTACCATGCCATGCTTTAGGTGGAAGGAAAGGGGAGGCTCATTTTCCTGATCTTTCTCTGATGACTTATTTGCAACTGCATCGCTGACCATACTGTTGGCAGGATACGGGGGAAGGTCAGTCTGGTCAAAAGCGCTGGATGATTGCTGTGTAGCTATGCCATCAGTGGTGTTGTGTCCATAGACCGTCAAGAGGATGGTGGGATTACTTTCCTCACCAACATAAGATGTGGGCCTAGCTTTATCCTCTGATAGGCTACTGGTACATGTATATCCTAGAATAGGAGAGAGAGGAGAATCTGGCTCCTTACTGGCACCAGCAATTTGCTGAGTGATTTCACTGTCAGTCATGCTATGTCCTGGGATGGGTGGGAGGGCAGAGGAATTCTCTAGGCTGATCTCAGGGATCATTGGGTCAACAATGTCTTCCAACATGCTGTACTCTAAATTGGAGCATAGTGGAATATTTAACTTATTACCACTTGATGGTTGTGGTATGGCATCACTATCAGTCACAGTTATCTCTGGGATGAGTTGGAGGGCAGGGGCACTTTCTGGGCTGATGTTACTAATCTTTGTGTCAGCAAAGTCTCCTAACATGCTATACTCTAGATCTGAGCAGAGCAGAGATAGGGTATCACCATCGGTCATGTTGTGTTCTGGGGCAGTTTGGAGGGTAGAGGCACTCCCCTGGCCGTTGTCAGGGATCTTTGGGTCACTTATGTCCCCCAACATGCTGTATTCAAGATCCAAGCAAAGTGGATAATTTACCTGTTTTTCACCTGGATGTGGATATATGGTGTTAACATCGGTCATGCTGTGTTCTGGGACAGGTTTGAGGGCAGAGGTACTCCCTTGGCTATTTTCAGGGATTTTTAGGTCAGATATATCCCCTAGCATGCTATACTCTAGATCGGAGGAAAGTGGAGAATTTTCTCCACCACCACTGGGAAATTGGTGTGTGATATCTCTGTCAGCCATGCTGTGTTCTGGGACTGATGTGAGGGCAGCGGCACCTTCTTGGCTTGTGTTGGGGACCTTTGAATTAGCTTTATCTCCTAACATGTTCGCCTCTAAAGCAGAGCCAAGTTTAGGATCTATTCGATAACCACTAGGCGGTTCCGTTGTGACATCACTCTCAGCCATGCTTAGTTGTGGAATGGGTGAAAGGGCAGGGGGACCCACTTGGCTGATATAAGCAACCTTTGTGTCAACAGCTTCTCCTAGCTTACTATACTCTGGATCAGAGGACAGCAGAGGATCTAGTACTTGACTAAGACTGGGCAGTTGTGATGCAGCATCGCCATGTGCATCAACAGTAGATGTTGTTGTATTCTGCTCTGTGCTGTGGTGGGAGAGAAGGAAAGAATGTGGCACGTGGCTTTTGACTTTGGGTGTGACTTTATCATCTTGTCCCGTGTTCTCAGTCTTGCTGTTTTTCATGCCAGAAGAGTAACTTTCTTGATTCCTGTTAGAGGGATGTTCTTTTATCTCATCTAAGAAATCTTCTTTTGGAGGTCCCTCTATCTTACTACCAGGTATCTCGGTCATGTCACTGGTGGAAGATCTTTCCAAAATGACATGATCCATATCTATGTTGGAAGAGTAGTTCTCTTGCCCAACACCAGGTGGCTGGTTGGCTACTTCATTGGAACAAGGTACTAGTTTCTCCATCTTGCCATTATTCACATCAGGGGGACAGCATTCTAGCCCATAACTAGGTGACAGGTGTGTGGTTTCATTGATGAAATCTTGTAAAGTGTTTTCTGGTGTGAAGTCGTCCATGTTGGGAGAGTAGTTCTCGTGCTCTACACTAGGTGGCTGCTCGGCAATCTCATCAGCACAGCTTGGTAACATTTTCTCTATCATGCCATTGTTCCTGTAAGGAGGGTAGATGTCTGGACTGGCACTAGGATGCTCCTTTGTGATGTCTGGCACATGGTTATTCACCATGCTGACATCTGTTTGGTGAGAATAGTTATCTGGTCCAGCACATACTGGTGGATTATTTTGTGGTGCATCTGTAACTATTGTGTCTTCACATTCTCTAGTGACCCTCATGTCTCCCTCAAATGTGCGCCTTCTGTGGTGTAGACAAGTGTCTCCCTTCATGGCCTGCAATGCCTCATAACCCTTAGTACCAGGTCCCAGGATGAAAGACATGGTGTCACTGTTGGGCTTTCACCAAGTTCCAACTCTCAAGAGGCAGATGGAGTTAACACTTCTTTTCCTAATAAAACAAAAGAAAATTATTGTGAAGATGTTTATTCAATTTAATATTTTGACTAGTTAATTACACAAAATTTAGATTACTTTCAGATAATATCAAAGGGAGTTTTCTGGAACAGTCCTCATATGAACCATTGTGAAAACAACAATTTACCCATACATCAGATAGAAAACAAATATTTCTTACATTCCTTTCAGTTTACTGCAGTGATTATGTTGTTTATGCATTTTAAACTACACTGCATATTTGGAAGTGAACCAACATGCTGGGTATGATTACTAAATACTTCGGAGTGCATAATGTTGTCTAAGCGAAGCCACTATTCAGCTACATGGCAACAGCAAATCGTTTTACTAAGTACTTGTACTTATTTCACTGAGTATAATGGGCAAGGCTAAGAAGGATTAACTGTTCAATATTGCACTTAGAACTGCTTACTTGACCATGACAGATATACCCACTACCAAATCAACAAGAAGTCTGGGGGAACTTCGCATATACCCTTTCAATTCTAATAATGCAGAGAAGGTTGCAGATTAGGATTAGGTTAGGGGCAGGGTCTTAGTCATCAGGGCACCAGGATATCATTTGGACATCTAAACCCTCAAAATATACCAGGACGTCCAAATATTCAGTCAAGAATTTTACAGACAACCCTCGCTTATCTCAGACTTTCCTAACCTAGACTAAAGTAGTGGTTCCAAACCATTCCTATCTATTTAAATGTCAATAACTTCAGAAAATAGTAAAGTGATTTGCTTTGATATCACTTTGAAATATGGTATGTCTTGTTAAATAAGTACTAGATGCATATGATGGTTTTCATGTCTTTCTAACCTCTGAATAGGAGGCTCTAAAAAGTAGTCCGATTTTGACCACAGTTAAGGGTTTTATTAAGAGGTGAAAGGTGGGATCTTGTTTAGACTAGTATTTCCCCCTATAAAAAGGTGATAAGTTAAAAAGAGACAACAAAATAGTAAAATCCTTATGTAATTACCCTAAGAAGATTGGTCTTGAAGCCAGTTGTTCTTTAGAGTAAACTATTTTGTTGGGAAGGCTTACACGTGGATTTCCAATGTTGAATCATTTTCACCAGGTGTTCTCTTTTACTGTGTACATCCAACAAAAAAAATGTTGACTAATTTCAATCTATCTTTTCTACATAGAAACAAATATTAACACATGGAATAAGTATTTACTAGCTGAGAAAAAGTAATGAACTAATTATGTTTAGCACAGTAAATGGGTATGTTATTATGAGTATGACTATACTGAGTAAGACTTCTAATAGATTAAAGCTTGATGAAAGTACTCACAGCTAACTATTATGAATATGTGTTCACAATATTCAGTATTTAGAATACTTAATTTGTGCAGTTTGCTGGAATGTATACTTACATTTGTATCTTCCACTGGCAAGCTGAGGAATGTGATACTGGAGTTGAGGCAGGATGGTTGTGAAATGCCCCTTTCAATTCATCCAATGGCCACATACGGGTCCTAGGTTAACTCATACATGCCTAAACATATCCTTGACAAATGCTGCTTGGACCTACAAAAAATTCTAAAATAACCTATTCACTAACTATTTGAAGGGAAGTTGCAAATTGGTTTATGATATACATATCTCCTTCAAATATATTTCTTCAGAAAATGCTTCGATCATAATTGTAGTACAAATATAATTAGGATGTTATTGGCTGCTGCGGGCATGAATAGGTTATACTCATGCATTTGTATGAATTAACAGAAGGGTCTTATGGTAATCCATGCACATGTTCAACTTAACATACCAGTCTTTTGTTAATTCATACGTTTATGTTAGGCACATGGATTGCTGTATAAAAGCTTATACTTATACTGTGGATTAACCGATTTATGATTGTAGCCCCCAAAATATGCCTGACTATTGTAGAGATATTTTGCTACTAAAATCAAACTTTAGTTGATTATTACAACCTATTCTTTACTTTTCTCACAATTTCTCATTATTTGTGATATTTGTGTGCTAATGTAAACGCAAATTTCTTCCAGATGGCATCTTTCTTTTGAAATAGAAAGATTTATCAGGACCTACCATTCACTTTCCTTAGAAATAATTTCCCATTATGTATGTGTTATCTATATCTTATTTCAGAATTATCTTCCAAACAGTTGACATGATGCTTTTGAAGGAGAAAAGTTTATAAGGCCTCACCATCAGTTTTCCCCCAAACTCATTTCCCTTTATTCATATGTGAGAGAGCCTTTCTGCAGATCTGTGTGGGGTAACCATTATGCAAAACAAAACATAGAATTCAGTGGTTTATTCTTTGGTCATGGTACACTCAAAATACGCACACCCATTTAAGCAAGTATACATCTCATGGGAGTTTGTTTCAGAGACATCAGGATGTGAAATTAACATTGGCAAGCACTGCCTGTCAATGACCCAGTCTTTACGCTAGAACCTACAACTAGAAAGGACTTGTAACTTATGCCTTTTTACAATTACTAGTATTCAAATAGCCTACACTGCACTCAGATTATGGGATCTGCAAGACTTGTTTGCTCCATTGCTTGCTTCCCATAGGCTAGAAGATATTTTTCCCCTTTTCTTTCTATTTTTTCTTGAATACTGGTGATGACAGTTTTATAAATATGCAGAGATTCTCTGAAATACCAAGTATCGATGGTTTCTTTCAAGTGATGAGACATAAGATAAACAAATACTTAAGTAACTTACCTCATAATTTGTTCAAACCACATTCAGTTTGTATACTATGCACCATAAATTTTTGAACTAACCCATAATACCTACAATCTCAGTGTTATGATGATGCTTTTGATGGAAGCAACTTTCAGAACACATTTGAAGGACATGTGTTTATCAGAACCTAACAAACAACTCTTCTCAAAATTTTGAGATATCACACTTATTTCCCATGTTATTTTCACAAGTATCATAAATCCATATGATACTCCTTAACCCTTACAATGCAAAGGCTACATTTGTACAAAGCATACGGATGCAAAGATATTTGAACACCATCTAAACCTTGTCATGCTGGTATTCATTGGATAGCTCTTGCTGAGTACTCTCAAATGAGTACCCAAAATGCATGTGTTTCAGTTATTTTCCTGCTTTCTTGTGTCATTTTGTAATGGCAAAGTTAGCCACTAGCAGCATAAGATTTAGAGCAACTCAAGAGCATGAATAGGTTATAATCACTTCTATCATCCACAGTGATTGTTTGAGGAGAAGGAATTTAATGAGCCTATGAGCATTAAATATTAAACTAACAATTTGCATGTAACACCAAATACAGGACGTCAATCAGGCTTCTGATTTTGTTTTGATTAACTGTGAACAGACTTTACAGGAATCAACAATCTATTTAAACAATTTGAGTTAAGAGTTCACCTGAGACATGTTTTCTATATATGGGATACTTATTTCTTCTTTCTGAATATAAAGGATTCCCCAAAACGTTTTCTTTAGAAAGGTATCACCAAAAACGTGAGGCCTTTTTTGGTTCAAAGAAACTACATGTAATGTGAAGTTCGAAATATTATTGTGAACGTAATATTAGCGACTTTAACGAGTGGATGCTGCTGATAAACTAACACTCCTTTAATGTATCCATTGTATCAGTGAGTTACTATTAATCATTACCTGCAAAGTGTAACAAAAAGTAAATCCTTCTGGAGTGAACATTTGCTTTACTGCTATTTTGTTCACTACATGATTTTGAATCTGCCGCTTACTCAATAAACATCAGTATTTTCATATCTTAATTGTAGTGCATGTTTGACTAATCAACCAATTGACCAATTCTACACAAATATTAATACATACAAAAATAATCAAACATTAAACAAAAGACAAAGCAAAACAATTATGCAGTGAAATCGAATTGAGAATCAATTCGACTGTTAATATGCGTTACATAACTGAACACAGGTGCATAAAACATCTCTTGGTTAGGAATACCTGAAGGTTTCTTTAAATGCTAATGTTTCCTTCATTCCATTCAGAGTGACCTTATGGATAAAATTAAAGAAACTTTATGGGATACCAAACTTAATGATGCTTTATGCAACCAAGCCCTGCTTTAACTTGAGCACCACAGCAGCCCATTCCTAGGAACCAAGGCATATTATGCACTTTAAAATTGCATGTGGGAGGTAGTTCAATGTAAGTTTACTATACAGCATAACATATCTACAAGGTACTGATATACTACTTTGTGCCAACGACTGTATAGACATATCTCATTATTGTTCCAATCTTCATCTGCCAGGGCTGATAAAAAAGCACCAAGGAGGGGTTGGGATGAAAATATCCATTTCCATTCACATGTGTCCAATATAAGTTTTTCACAAATGCATTTTCTATCCCAATACTCATTTTCTATACATATGACAAGTGTCGTAAATGTTCAAATCATAAGTCAACATATTTAGGCCGTAGCTGGACAATCTATGTAATATCTACTTAATTTTCCACCGAGGAAGCAAAAAGTCGAGGTAATAGTTGGGAGTTTTATAATTATTTTACATATGAAAGGCGAGCAAAGGTCCATTGATGATGACTGGTTGCAAATCTACAATATTCATCATTACTAAATAGTATGAATTTGGAACCGTTGCGAGTATGAGTTGTACTATCACTTACAAAAATAAAACTTACAAAACTGCAAAAGATATTGGTTGTTCAACATTGTCTGTATATACATCTTACATGTATATATATATATACATATATATATATATATATATATATATATATATATATATATATATATATATATATATATATATATATATATATATATATATATATATATATATATATATATCAACAAATATGCATGTTAGCTACTGAATAATGGTTAAACTGTGGTAGCAGCAAAGTGTTATTCTTCAGAGCACCAGTGCAAAAATCCAGTGTAATGGTTTAATATGCTTGAACGCAGATTAGTTACCTTCAATATCCACATTTCAACTTGGTACAAAGAGAATTTCAGTAAACATTGGCAAACATTGGCATCAAATGGCAGGAACATCCATGGACATCTACATACACACAAGGCATCAGGACCTAGCCAATCAACAGCTGCGTGGCAAATAGTTTTGACGCTTCACAAGATATGATGTGTGATGTATATCAAGTACTGTATATGGAATGCTTTTCACATTCGTCATCCTCATTTATAGCAGAAATTCCTCAAATATATGGCATTACATTACTCACTCACACATATATATATATATGTATATATATATATATATATATATATATATATATATATATATATATATATATATATATATATATATATATATATATATATATATATATACACAAACTGTATACTGTGTTAACTTTGTGCATATGAAATAAAGGGCAGCTGCCTCTGATGCACAGTTTAATCATAGTGAACTTGTTTTGAATGACAAGCTATCCCATCAGTGTGTTGTACAATACTTGGGATGATACAAATATATGTATATATTTTTTCATACATACACACAATAATGAGTTCAAACTAGTAGCTGCTGGTCGTATCATCCACCAGTTCCCCATAGTAAGCTGTGATAGTTTTGATCTTGTTATTGAGTAGATTCTGCTCTACCTCCACCTTTCCTCCAGGCCCTGCTAGGAGGGTGAGCTGCTCCACACTGGTATTTCGAGGGACAAAGTATGCTATCTCCTTAGTGATCGTCTTGGCGACATTATACACATCACATCTGAAAACTAGGTTAAGGAATGTAAAGGTAAATCTGGAAAAGCAACTAAGATTTCTGAAATGTTGAAAAATAATCATGAGAGCTTTCTTCACTTGCAGCTGACCAATGGTACCTAGGTTTTTACAAATATCAAATTACTCAAGCTTGCTTCTTGTAAGTGAGTTTTGTATAGAAAAGTTTTCTTTTTGTGCATCTGCATCTCAACATATTTATGTTAGGTTCCCACACTTCTTTCTTTAAAGTACTAGTAATGGGTACCCAGGTCATTTCTGGGATGTTATACATCGTGTATTTATAGATTAAAAACGCATAATAAAAGTGTAGTATTCCTAGTATTAAGCGAGATACAGAGCATAATTGCTCTGACACCCATAAAATACGCCGATGGCGGCAAAACTTGGCTGTGACGTCACGGGTGGCCTTCATGCAGGATGGCGTCAAGTCATATTGCATGGAAATTACATATTGACATATTGCTTTGGGCTGCCTCTTGGTCCAGGAGTGTCCAATTTCTACAACAGTTATATTGTTTTAAGGCATTAAAAGTGCTCTATTACTTGATACGTTTTTGTGATGATTGGTGGCATAAAATATCATTTGTCAGCAGTTTAGGGTAGTCCCTACATCACATGAAATTGCTTTATATAGGATAACGCAATCGTCTCCTAAGCTTGACAATAAGAACTGTCGCAGGTTAAGATACTTGATAAATAGTGGTTTTGTGAAATGTTGAATAAATGTACTTATTACGAATTTCCAAAAAAATACACAACTATTCCTTACAAGTCCCACTCTTAGTTGAATAGATCGACATTTGCGATTCCTTCTCTCACCTAAACTTAAGTCTGTCTGACACAAGCGAACGGTCTCTCCTCTTTGATGTATATGCTATACAAACTTGATAAACCTCTTGGGAGCACTAGGTCGAGTTTTATAAACATACTTTTGCCTCAACTCCGCAAAATGTAGATTTTGCCCATTATGTGCCCATATTAAAATTGCGCACGACATCGCATTTCAGTTGTACCGAAGTTTGCAATGGGCCAATTTTACAATGGGATTCATGAGCAAATTCAACATTTTGCTGAGTTGAGTCAAAAAAATATGTTTATATACATATATAAACGACTATATATATGTGTTTATCAGAGGTTCGCCAAGGTTGGATGCCAGTGGCGAACACAAACTTTTTGTAACAAAACAAGAAAAAAACGGTCAGTCAAGCTTGGGTCAGACAGACTATATCCCCTAGACTGTTCATAAACAGTGACAAAGGACCACTTTTTGAAAAAAAAAAATAATGGCACTAAATGGACTTCATTTATTCATTCATTCCCACCCAACCACGCCCTCAAAAATACGTTACAGTACTGAAATGTACATCGAGCTTATAATGTAGCTCTACATTTCGGCTAGCTCAACATGTCACTTCCGATTTCTCGGCCGTTTGCGGTCGGATTTTAACGAAATAAACATCGCTATTTTCACAATTAGATATCCCTTCAAGATAGAAATTATCATGAACATTGCGTAATCCACATTGAAGTGGCAGCGAAGGAAGTCGACCATGCCTTCATGTGACAGTTTCCCGAATGAGACCATAACAAATGCTGTTGTTGTGTTTAACTAGCGTTTTCTCACATGTTTCTGGGTTGATTTTTACGCGACAAAGTTTGTTCGGACCGCACATAGATATTACATAAGCATATATAATATCAAGGCAATCGCTATATTAACGATGGAGCAGCATCGAGGAAAGTACAGCTATGTTTACGAGCGACTATTCCGCTCAGAGTAAAAAGAGATGACCTAAATCTGAGAGGGGCACCCGTGACGTTTACTACTGCGCAGCCTCGTTTTCAGTCGTTTTTCGGCGGGAGATTTTTTTCTCAAAATTGGCACTTTGGAATCACAAAAAGAATTACTAAACATAACTTTTTGGTTCTTCAATCTACTTACTTATATTTTGTAAGTTATGAAGACCACACCCTTGAAAAGAAAAATGTATCTTTTTTACTAGTTACTAGTACTTTAAGGAGTTGAACATTTATAGTTAAACCTGGCAAAAGTTCTGTTGGTAGACTCATATCTGGTCTTTACTAGTGGACGAACAATATACTGTTTTTGACCTCTTAGACTTTAGTACTTTTTACATACAACTAGTCTCTACTTCAGTTGTGATGCATTACAATTATTTATACAAAAGGAAGTATTTGAAAAAATTAAAAGAACATAAAAACATTTAAATTATGGCTTGTATTTAAGAATATTCAATTTTAATTTACACACATAATGAGGTTTACCTGGACTGTAGCAGAAATTTGTGATTACTCATTAAACCTTCCACGCTGATTCTAATAGACTTATAGATATTAAGTAGGTATTTTGAGAACATGAATAATTATGCCTGCTGTTATTTTGTAAAGGATACCCATCAGCTCCACCATCCAGCTGGACCATTGTCTTAAGATCAAAGACGTCTGCGGTCAGGTAGTCTGGACCCCCCCAAGGGGGGCTGAGAAACACGACATCCACACCCTTCAGTGAGGGTAACAGCTTCATGCAATCCCCAACCAGGAAGTCTATGCGATCTGCCACGCCATATATCTCTGCATTATGGCGAGCACACTCGATTTTCTCAGGGTCTATGTCAATGGCAATAACTGGAATACAAATGTAAAACATAACTATTAAAAACATTTTTAATATGGTTACAACTAGGAAATCTATGCCATCAGCCGCACCATATCACTGCCTTATGGTGAGCACACCTGATTGTCAGAGGGTCTATGTCAATCACTTTAATGGGAAAGTGAGATGTAATCATTTATGACATTCTACATACAGTACCAATCAGGAAGTCTATGCTTTGGACAGCAGAAATAACAATGATAGCCTGTGAATCATCATCTTGAGGCATAGGCATGTGCGGTCATCATCCATTTGATAAGGTAAGTATAAGACATGTGATTAGATATGTCATGCATCATAACAGCGATCACAGACATATCCATGCAATGAACTTATGGCATGATTAAGGCATGCACATACAAGTCATGTTTTTTTATTCTCAAAGACTCCAAAACTGTAATAATAAGTTGCTTCTAGAATGTATTAAATACAAAAGAAACAGTATAAAAGACATTTAGCAATGAGCAGAATTTTACAAAATGTTCTTTCATAATGGATATTTACAGAAGCTTTACACCATGTAATGATGCCTGTAGCTCTATGAAGACCTATTTTGGTGATTGACAAATAATACTCACCTTTAGAACAAGTGAATGCAAACTGGATGGCATTACCTCCCACCCCACAGAAGGCATCAACTATGAGATCACACTGACAGCGCTCAGCTATGTGCTCTGCTATCTTCTCTGGAGTCACAGAGAACCAGGACTCTGAAACAACCAAAACATCACAATCATTAGATCACACTGGCAGCGCTCAGAAAACCAGGACTCCCAAACATCCAACACATCATAATCATAAGATCACACTGGCAGCGCTCAGCTATGTGCTCTGCTATCTTCTCAGGAGTCACAGAGAACCAGGACTCTGAAACAACCAACATAGCACAACCATTATATCACACTGACAGCACTCTGCTAAGTCACAAGGATAAAATTATTCCATGCACTAATTACCTGAGTGTTCACTATCCATGTAAATGGGAAGTACCAAGCCACTATACAATCACATCAACTAATCTGTGTGCCTATATGATAGTACATGCAAAAACAAATTGTCATCTATTTCATGAATAATACTCGTAAATTTCTTAATTCTGTAAAACCTTAACTCTGTTTCCTTATTCGTTAATATAAGTTATAGACAAAAAACAAATGAATTTCAGAGTATTGGGTGTCTTTAGATTACCTCTGTCAAGTTGTATGCCGTCATCATATCTGGAGAAGAGCCTGTATCTCTGTGCCCAGTATTTCATGAGCTCAGGATTATCTGCTATCTCTGCTGGGGGCAATTTCCCCTTTCTCCTTTTTCTTCTCCTCCTCTGCTTTGCCGATTTTGTCATTTGGACTTCAATATGGTCCTCCTCCTCCTCCTCTACTATTGTCTCCTCTTCAGTATCTCCCTCACAGCTTCCCTGAGCCAGGACAGCGCTCGATGAACCAGCATCCTTTTGCACATGCACATCCGCTACTAAACCAGAACAAGCACCCTCTACCGGCTTGGTCGAGTCTGAAGGGGTACTGGTAATAGACTCCCCTGTAGGTATACACTTTGATTTTTCATCTGTTTCATCTTCCACACTTGCAGTAGAGTTATCCTTAGGCAGTTCAGTAAGGAAATCCTTCACTCTTGATAGTATCTTGTTTTTGCCTTCAGGCATCACCATATTACCATCATCGTCAAATTTGATATGAGTCGGTTTCCGTCCCATGTTGATATCCTTAGACTTCTTTCTCAGTTTCTTTTCTTTGTAGGTGACATGTGCAGCCTTTAGCCTGTTTTCTTGTGGACCAGTTGGGTAACTAAATATAGAGTATACGTTAATTATCATAAGGTAGTTACATGTAATATCATATATATTAAGGGCTATCTATGACAAAAATGAACACATCAGGTTCTACACCCAATATCAAACTCCAAAAAGTTCTTGAATAGCAACGAAATATACAAAAGAAATACCCCCGAAACGAAAAATGGAATATGGATATGCCCATTAACAGTTTATCAACAGATTTAGGATTGAGTTAAAGATTTATTATTTTGCACTTAAAATATATAATATAAACTTAATGCAACAATTTAAAATGTAATAAATGGTAGGTAATCAGGGATTTCTAACATAGAATAGGGTAAAACAATAATTATTACAAGGAAAAATCAGGAAGTTAAGCCATATGTGACTGTTGCAAAAGAGTTATAGTTATCCTTACATCACATTGCCATTATGGATAAAAAGAATATAGTGAAATAGGAGAATAACTATAACAAATAATAATAATATTAATAATAATAATAATAATGATTATTTTCATCATTATTCAATAACAATAATAATGATAATAATAATAATAATAATAATAATATTAACAACAATAATAATAATAATAATAATAATAATAATAATAATAATAATAACATTAATAATTATAATAATAATAATAATAATAATAATAACAATAATAATAATAATAATAGTTATGATAATTAATGACTTACTTAGCCCCTAGCTTAGCAGCAAGTTTGTATCCCATCAAACTGAATGCCTCCTCTGCCATCTCCAACTTGCTTTTCTTCTCCTCAACCTCCTCCTCCTCCTCCTCATCAGAGGTCACAGTCTCATTTAAATGCCTGGAACACAAGTGCCAAATGCGTCAGAATGTTTTCCTATCTAGCTTGCCCTGCATTAACTTTATAAGGTCTATCTATGGTAAACGAAACAGTACTGATATATGTACATCTACTGGCATTTGTTTTGGAATGCAAAACAAATTGCTTTTTAAGTGTTGGCTATGTAGTTTTACTGCTATAACATCAATGCAAATTACCCCATACTAATCATGAATATTTCCATCAATTGTTGTCTACTCAGGACCATATTAGATTATATTTTACAAACTTTTATCTCAACATTTTCCAAAAGACAATAACGTTACAGAAATGTCAACAACATAATCAGGCTGTTTTGGGTCATTTCAGTCAAGAATAAGTTACATTCAAATCAGAATTTTGTGAAGAGCACATCTGTCAAAAAAAAAGGTTTGACGCAAGATCTATATTTAGCACTTCTTATATACTGCACTGATTATTTATTAGTTAACCTAAGTTCCATGCTAATGAATGTGGACAACACAGCTTCAGCTAGTAAGTTGTCAGGGTGTCATTTCAACATTCACACTCTTCAAACAGATTCCATATATTTTGGTCAGGCATCTCCAAAATGTTTCCAATGTAAATGCTAGCCCAGAAGGACGGCAACCTCAAGTTCACTTTGTAAACGAAATTCATCATAATTTCCTATCAGTGAGGTGGATCTGCCGTAATGGCTGAGTGGTCTAAGGCATTGCCAATGACAGATTATTGTCTCTCACCACTACACTGCCTGGGTGCAAATCCCGACCAGGGCCAGTGAAAAAAAAACATGTTGCAAGTGACTTGGGGTTAGGCAATGTTTTTGACTGGGCACTCTGGTTACCTCCACTACTTAAAACTGGCTAATCACTACTATATCAGTTGCCAATACTTACCAGAAAGAGTGTAGACAATTGAAATTCTTACCTGTTTGGGAGTTTTGTTGGTGGGTTGTCAGGTGGGTCATCATCGCCTTTTCCAGACCCTCCCACCTGTCCTTGCAATCCTCCCGGACTCCTGTTACTGACAGCTGCAGAACCACCTAACAAAATATTGACATTGATACAAGTTATTCAAGTTTTACTGTGTTTTTTTCCAACAGGCACATCAATCAGTTATAATGGGTACTTAGTAATTCTTATGGTAAATAAACTAAGGTTGAAAATGCTGAAATAACAGATGTTGTTGAACTTTCAGGTAAATTTACTTCATAAATTAAAACGAGATACTGAGGCAGGCATATGCATTTGGAATTAGACCTATGTTAAGTACAACAGGCATTTCCTTGTCAGAGACGCTACAATATGGCCATAGCATGTGCCTATTTCTTTTCACCTTCTAATGGGAAAGGTGAAAAAAGGTCTTAAAAAGGTTACTTGATCTCACTTCGTGTGCCAGTGACTTGCGGTTAGGTAGTGTGTTTGCACTGGGTACTCCGGTTTCCTCCACAACTTACAACTGGTTAGTCACAAACTAGTCACAACATGGCAGAAAGATTAATGAAAAATCGAAATTCTAAATTTCACTTTCTGTTTTCTCCCTGATTTTATAAATTGCACTCATGAGGCATGGCTACTTACCCTGCTGATCTGACGACTGTTGTTGTTTTTCCCTCTTCCTCCTGCGGTTCCTTGACCCTCCCCCATCAGACGGACCATCATCTGCTTCATCCTCTTCACTCCCTGTGCCGCCACTGGCTACGCCAGCTGGCCTGATGGTGTCACTGTCTAAACAATCCTCATTTGTACCTTGTTCATCTCTTTTATGCTCTATAGGTTCATTCACATCCTCACCTACTTTATCGGTTTCCTGGTCTTTCTCACAAATATGAACTTTACCCTCTTCTTCCTTTTCGTCACCATCTTTATCACCAACATCATTATTTTCATTATCCTTTTCATCATAATCATCCTCACCCAATTTATCATTATCTTCCTCACTGTTGTTGACATCCAGTTTTTTCTCACTTATCTGAACGTTGCCGGCTGCTTCCTTTTCATCACCATCTTTATCATCATCATCATCTTTTCCATCATCATCACTCTCTTCATCATCATCATCCTCACTTTCCCCTTCGGTGTCATCCTCACTATCCTCTTCGCTGGAGCTCTGCACTTCATTTCTCATTTCCCTGAGCTTCTTCTCCCGATAGTTGTCCATAATCTGCCCAATCTCCTCCATGGAGAAGCGCTCCAGGGCCGAGGTCAGCGTATCCACATCGTGGACAGAGAAGTGTGTGAGAATGTGGTCCAGAAGGTTGACATCTTTGTGGCTTATGTTCAGTTTGTGGAGCTCCTGCTCCAATAGAGTCTCATCAAGCCCTGCCTCCTCAAATGACTGGGACAGCTCTGGCAATACAGCACAGTCATCAGGTACATCTTTATCACATAAATCACCTTCAACACCTGTATCAGGCAGCTCACCTGTCATGGAGGGCAATATTGAATCTTCATCAGTTTCGGGTAACTTCCCAGTATTGAGTGTAACAGAGGTTTCTGCTGGCTGGACTGGAGGGAGACTCACATCTTCATGCGCACAACAGCTTAAAGATAAGCCACTTTCTCCAACTGTCTTCCATTCTACAGCAAGACAACCCCCTGTGTGAACACTGGTCTTGTTTTCTACTGAAGAACCTAACCTTGTTCTGGTTTGGGGGTCATCCTCTGAAGAATCTAATTTGGTTTTGGTTTGGAAGTCATTCTCCGAAAAATCTAACTTTGTTTTACTTTGGGAGTCATTATGCGAAGAATTTAAATTGATTTTGGTTTGGAAATCACCCTCCAAAGAATCTATCTTGAGATATTGGGAGTCATCCATATCATTGAGCGGTTCACTACCAATATGTTCAGTTCTTAGCCAAGCGGAATGGTTGACACGCGATTCTAAGGAATCAACAAGTTCACTCTGACATTGCAACTCAAATGGGCTCGACTGTTCTGCAGGTGTAGCATTTTCGTCAATCACACAATCATTAACAAAACCCTCACCTTGCTCAGAGGATTCATTAACAGGTGTCCAAGATGATTGTGTGTTATTATGCTGAGCATCCGTTGCTCCGGGAGCGTACCAGCCGAGGAACTGGTTGTAGTAGTACCAGTAGATTTCCATGTAGTGTTCATCCCACAGTGCTCTCCACTGATCATCACAGCTTACACTGCATCCAGCTTCTGTCTCTGCACCCCTGGCTCCACCAAGCTCTGCATCTATCGGTGACTGTGAACTAGAATCATTGCCAAGGTCCTCTGAGTGTCCCTCTGTCACCTGTGATGACTCTGTCTCCTGTGGATTGCAAGATGGCACCAATGTCTCCTTGCATCCAGTAGTATTTGGTGCCTCAGGATCTGTTTGCCTATCTCCCTTGCTCACATCCGCTACATGGTCTCTGACTGGTGATATATTGGGTCTGCTTTCTGGATCATCTCCAGCCACCCCTATCCTACTGTTCTCCTGCAGTTGCGACCCATCAGCTCTTGAGTGAGTGCTGGAAGGTGAAGTGTAGCTGTGCATCATCTGAACCCGCAATGAGTTGAGATTGTTCTGGTTCTCAGCCTCTGCAATACTACATGGACCAAGTAGGCTGTAGCCAAAGTTCTCGCTGACGCCCCTCAGCGTGGTCTCCACAGCCTGGTGGTATTGCACTTGTCTCTGTCCCACCTGCCCCCTTTCTACACCCTCCTCCCTGGCATTACCATTATCTCCAGCGATTGCCTCATTAACAGTTCCCCTGTTGCATTCTGCCCCCTCTGATGAAGGCTGCTCTTTTATCCCATTGGTATTTTTAGTATCCTCCAATTCTTCACTCTCTTGTTCATCATGGAGGGAATCTTGGCCACTAGAAACAGTACCGTTTCCATCACCCTTACATGTGGGACTTGGTATTTGGTTTTCAATAGATGGAGACGTCTTCACTTTCGAAACAGGCCCTTCAGTTTCACTTCTGAAAGAATTATTATGTTTTTGACTACATTCGGGAGGAGAAACAGACTCTTTTCCTGTAACTTTGTTCCTTGACTCAGACTTTTCTTGTTGACTTGTTGGACATTCTCCAGCATCGAGGGATGGTATCAATCCTTGGTTTGGTTGGATTTGATCATCAGGCCTGCACAATGATGCACCTAAGGAACTAATGTCATCTTCGGTAGGTTTGAATCTGAATGTTGTAGTCAGATCATGATCCTCTTTAGAAACACTGAGCCCAGAGGACTGGCTCAAATCGGCTGCCTGGGTTGATTCAGCCTCAGGGCACTTGGTATAACCGTGATCTTGTTGCAAACACGTTGTCTGTGAAGGACCAGCTTCCGTATTCTGCAGGTGTCTATGCTCCTGAATCAGGTTTTCATTTTTCACACCTGCTGCGGTTACATGATCGCAGTTTTGTTCAAAAGCAATATCAAAAAGAGGATCAGTAGATACATTTTCCTTTAATAAAATTCCCAGGTCATCATCCATGTGAGCACCAGCATCAATAAGGTCATCAATAGGTGGCGCCTCTGTCTCAACAGTGAGTTCAGCAATGGCAGGAACAGCACTGATCTCATCCATGTTCACGTAATCTGGGTACTTCTCTACCCAGCCCTGCCACACTAGATATTCCCCATACTTTGCCCAGTACTCTTGCCAATCCACTTCAAGGACAGGTAGGTCTGTTGTAGTGGTCACTCCTGGGGGCACTGTCTGGCTATAGTCTTCTTCATGTACCCCATGCCACTCTCCCAAAGCTGGGGTGTTTCTACTTAGGTCACCAGGAACATGTTCTTCTTTACATTTTGGCTTTTTCTTCCTCCTCTTCTTAGTCTTGTTTTTCTGTTTTGGCTTGGAATCTGTCATGCGTAGGTCAGTTCCCTTGAATACAAATAAAACATTGATTTTGATATGTTGTAACTTTTCAATTGAAATCCGAATTAGGACATACATAATGGGCACTCCAAATACAACATTTTGGTTGGCAAATGACAAGTTTGTAGACAAAACTCAAAAGGTGTGACACTATCACACCTCGTCTGATATGTTGCACTGATGAGCCCTACTAGAATTTCCAAATGTTGAAGATCTGATTTTCTTCTAATGACATTACCTCAAACAAAAAAAAACAATGAAGAGTGAAAATCTTAATAAAATATCCATATTGTTAAACCATGTATAAACATGTCTTTATATATAAATTGGCCATTTCCTTGAAAGTGAAAGTAATAAACATGAAAAGAAAAAGCATATCAATTTATCTGTAACCACTTTAGTATCACCTTGCCAGGGAAATATCATGTTTTTCGGTCATGGAACATTAAGTGTGTAATGTTATAGAACAAATTTAAAAACAAGCCACTTTCATTAATGAAAATAAACCCTACTGGTGATGATAAGAGGCAGGTTTAATAGATATTATCCTATTCACATCTGAGGTGTGCATGTGTTGACAATCATTCTATTTGATGAGTTCCTAAATATCAGTTGTCAGATTACGTACTCACTCCAAATGTGAATTGTTTAAATACAGTTGCGTTAAAGGATATTACTATTACTGTTCTCACCACAAAAGAGACAGGTAGACCCATAGCCTTCATCATTTCTGCATCTGCATCGTATTGAGGATCTAAGACTATCTCCTCCTCTTCCTCAGTGCTGCCACCTATTGGTCCTCCATGCTGCTCACCACTCTTGAGGCTTTGATGAGAATCCTCCACATCGCTTGCCTCCTCCTTCTCCTCATCACTTGGTCCTCCATACAAACCTAATTTGTACAGGTCATTGTCTCTACAGAGAGAAAAGAATTTCATTATAAGAGGTATGTACTAGAGCTGTCAACACTACCTGACAAGTGTATGTACTAGAGCTGTCAACACTACCTGACAAGTTGCTAAATCAATATTCTATTTAAAGTGCTTATCTATCAAAGGAGGCTTGGATTCAGTAAAAGTGAGAAAGTTGCCAGTGACTTAAGGTTAGGCAGTGGCTTTTGCAGGGTACTGCGGTTTCCTCCACCACTTACAACAGGATAGTCACGACTTAGTCGCAATATGGCAGAAAAAGTGACGAAAACTGTGAATTCCAAATTAGTATCAGTAAACATTAGTACCACCCAGTGGACAAATTTTAGACTACAGCCAGTTAGGGAACCATGGAAGGTGTGGGTGACTGTGTCTGCTGTGAAATTGACAACTTTAATACTATACATTGCAAACAACAACAGCACTATACTAGGATAACAAAATCATTTATAAGTAAAGCAATCAATATTACCTGATGAAAGCTCTAGTGCAGTGGCATTGCACCGAATGACCTTTCTCCTCCTCCTGGCCCAGTCCATCTAGGTACATCTTCACTTCAGCCAACCTGCTCCACTGCACACACATCTAATAAAAGAAAAGTCAAAACAGGCGTCAGTTGCCTGTGTGCAACACAATAATCTGATGATAGGGACTTCTTCCTTAAATACTGGTAAATAAATTTCCAATACCAAAAATGTGTGGACTTGCCCAGAGAATTAGATCTGAAATATTTAAAGTACCTTGTTATTTGATGCTTCAGCCATAGGAGACTTCAAATAGGCCGTCTGGGCCCGCATCATCAACAGTCTAGAAATGGTCCAGAGGCGTGCAGCCAGACATTACCAGTATTCAATCTCTTGACGGGTTCAGATCTGCTCTCAGTCAGGTGACCCTGGACGTCAGTAGAATCTATTAAGGTAGAATCTATTTTAACCACTTTACAAGCCTAACAAGACTAAAAACACTGACTGCTCTGACCTGGTATGCACCAGGGTAACCTTCCCAACAGACCAGCTCTCCAAATATCTCCACTTCTCATCTACATGCTTCGCTCTAACTAACCACCCTTTATATTAACCCTTAACACCTTTTAGAAATGCGCCTGCGGCGGCCTGTCACAATACTCAAACCTGAGTGCGACAGTATTTGATGATGTAATGAACAGGGGGATACAACAGGTCTTTGGAAAGAATTAACAAAACACAACCAACATTATAAGCAGCAGCCACTGAGCTCCAGAACTAGGCATATACTTTTTTATTTGAGACACAAAAGAAATAAAAATGTAATGGTCCAAATGGATTTGTTCTTCTATCTTCTTTCTTTCTAAACTACAAGTATTTAAAAAATACAGTTCTACAATGATACAATCAAAACCTTTTAAAACGATCATTTACATTATATATTGTGCACCGATTTCGTAAATTTACGCTTACAGTACATTGAGAGCCACTTACTTTATCATAACTCAATTAGTTGATCAGGCAAAGAAAAAGAAATGTGATTCACTTTAAAACGACGAATCACTTGCCATTACAACGCATTGTACTCCATGGGCGCTGCCATTTTGAACGTCTTCGCAATGTTTGGTCATGTGACATCAGGCAGCGCACTCTAGCGGCAAACTCGGGACTCACTGGCTTAGAGGAAATGTAGCTTAGTTGTTATTTTTTTTTAGTTCCTAAGCCTACACGGTAGGATTTTTGAACATTTTGCATGTATGCCTCTTCAATCGGCCCTTCCAAAATCATTTCATAAGGGTTAGCTTTTATCAATTGACGTATTTCAGTCTTGTAGATAAAGAGATAAAAAGTTGTTTTTAGAAAGTAAAAATACCTTGTTTCAACCAGTAGCTGGCATTATTTCGTTCTATACAAAAATATATTTCCTGTCACATAGCATAAATATCTAGAAAATTTCCAATCATTAAGGTGGATTTTGTGAATAAAGGGCCATTTTGAGATTTTTTTTTCATATCTTGAATCCTACAGCCTTTTCTCAAGTTCAGATCAACTGTGTCTGTCTATAGGCCATCACTGAGCAGAATAAAAGACAAAATAACATGGATCCTTTCATAGACTTGCACAAAACCTTAGAAGACCAACACATGGAATGGAAACCAGCCGGTCAACCTGAACATGCTAGCCTCAACCAGTGTCAATTAATAGTCGCTAATAGGTGCTCTGGGCACCCCCAGCAGGTGGTGGAGATAAGGTTTCTCTGTAATGTAATCGATGCGGGAGCCCTGATTGGTCCTTGTTCCCACGTGACCTCGTGCTGCTGCCTTATCTGCTAGTCCTGGCATGAGGCTAGCATGTAACTATAGGGCATATAGTAATTGGTCTCTCGTTACATATCCATTCTTTTCTTAATCCAAGACAAAACCCAGGGGATATTGGCATATTTATAGCTTAGCATATTTTGGAGGGAACGATATCACATTTCTTTTTGAATTTTGACATCGTTCAAAAGTGATGCAAGCCTGATGTCGGAAAAAGCACTTTCTTCATTCTAACCAAATAAATCGGAATAAAATTGTTATGAATGGTGATTGGTGAATGAAGCGAAAATTAGAGAACAATGTGATACCCTTCCCTCCATGTCGATCCTGTTTCCATAATTGTGAAATTTGATGGTTGTAAGTACATAAGGGGGTGGGATTGGGGAAAGAGGCTCCGCTTGGTGTCACCTTATATGTTTCATTTTTTCAGGTTTTTAAACCCTCACTTCTTATCCCCTGCTGGAGGGTATTTTTTGGTGCTTAATGCATTCCTCATCATAAAACAGTTTAGTTAGAACAATATTTGCCATAGGCTAAAAGGTCAAATAAAAACAATGAAGAGGAAACACTGATTGGGGAAGATAACCCCATAAGCTACCCTGATTGACCAAAGCAAAATTGAAGTCGAAACAAACCTTTGCTCCAGAATACAACAGACCCGAGATGAGTGAGTTGCTTTTTAAAGTTTGAAAACATTTCTGTTGTCAAGCTAGTCCATGTAGGACACATAGTATAGAGTGTATTACGTAGGTCACAAATAATAGAAAACAAGAATATAATATAATTCAATGTAGACAAGGGAATTATGAAATAATAGTGCATTGCAAAAATATTTGTGCATATTATTTACTTTCATTAGTTTTAGTAGAAGGCGTATTTCATATATTTCAGTGGATCAGGTTACAACTTAACCTATTCTGTATTCTATAAACTAGATGCCATTGTCCTAAGAAATCTGGATTGTTTTACTTATGACTGTGCACCTCACTGTAGAACAATCCTTTTCTTCCCTGCATCTCACTATACTGTATTCATGTTAACCCTTTCATGCCTGGTCTCGGTAGCAAGTATCGCTCGTATAAATGATACTTTAGAAAAATAGCTTGGGGCTCAATTTAACATCCTTGTACATTTACAAAATGTTTTGATGGAATGTTGCAGTTTGCTTTGTGATCCGCACTTCTATATTTTTCTGAAAAAATTGCGCTGGTCACATAAATATAATCAAAATAGTCGGGATTTATGTTTGAGCGGAACAAGCTTACGATATGTTAAGCATAGAGAAAACAAGCTTCTTAACATACGCTCCTTGATACTACCCCTAGTAAACCGATAACAGGCGTCCATCCTTATTATCTATTGGTTTTGGTCGAGACATTTCCTGAGTCGAATGGAGAACCTAGAATAATGTGCGGATGCTATAGTTTGTCTGATCCAAGCTTGGCTATCCGTTTTTTCTTCTTTTTTGTTATAAAAAGTTCGTATTTGACATCCAAACTTGGCCAACTTCTTCGGAGCACTAAGGCGTGTATGTACGTATACACATACTTTTTGTGTCAACTCCGCAAAATGTTAAATTTGCTCATTAGGTCCCATTGTAAAATTTGCCCATTGCCAACAGCACAAACACGCGAGATCGTATTGTTGGCAATGGGCAAATTTTACAATTATTTCAAATTGCAGTCAGACCTTGAAATAACTTACACAAAGAAACATGTATATGATAATTATATGGCTCTCTGATAATAACCTTCTCTTGTTCAGTTCCAGACGAGAACCTTATACGTGTAAGCGTACCAAGTGCCTCTGACACAGTGTCAACAAAGGTGTCAGGTTTCGCTTGTTCCAGCTCATCCTTATCCGACAAACTTGAAAAGAGCAAAGTCATCTACATACAGGCATACGCTATACTAGTGTAAATGCCAACCAAACATATTCTGGCTTCTATTAAGTGTGCGCAACATTGGAACAACAGATACATATTTTTGAACCAGTTTTCAGTGTTCAGTTAACGACTTATCATAGGTGATATACTAAGATTTGCAAATGTAGTACAATTTTGCAAGGCCGGCAATACCATAAAAAAGTGTTCACCTATGCGCTCTCTTTAATAGTGAGTGTTTCGTCTGGCCAACGTAACTCTTATTACATAACCTACATAGGAGGCATTAGATACGATTGTTAAAACAGCGGCTTATATCTCGTTATATAATTGCGTTAGTTGAGTGGGCTAATAATTATCCCTGACTTATTTATAAAGCTGCAATGCCAATGACAGCATTTAAGTCTTTGACATTTAGAGTTCTTGCGTGCGTTATGTCTGTAGTTGCCGTTGTCCGGACCTGTACATCTCATAGGTTTTTAGGTCGACTTAATCCTCTTACTATAGGTACTTGAAGTAGATTTCTCATCGTGCAATATTCCAAGTATGTGATGTCCAATACCGCCCTGTAAGATGAGAGAAAATCGGTAATTAGAAAAAGCTTGTAATTCCAGTCACGATTAGGGTTGTCGTTGTTTTTGTTTTTTTAAAGAGTGAGTCTCTAATTATTTTAAAAGCTCTATTAAAACCATCCTGTCCGGGCGTACCACTAACGGATTGCAAAATATGCCTAAGCGGCAGAGGAGAGAGCAAACAGAGCTACGAACTTCTACATCACTGTTCTTTTAGAATAATGCATTGGGGAATAACATTTAAGCACAAGAGGCTAGCTTATACTGTCATATCTGTGGTTCCTCCATTGGCAGGGCAAGGCCCTTTTGGCAAATGTCGTGAAATACTAAACATATACGTGCAAGAACGAAGTAACATTTAAGGATTGGAATCGGTTTGGATATCATCGTTGATTGTTGACCCACAGCAATCGACGATTAAAGATAATTGGTTTCGCATCCCTTTTCTAGTGTCGTCTTATCCCTGAGGAATCGGTGATATTCATATTTCATATTTTCCATTCAATGTAACTATATCCTCTGCAATTTGCCTGCTAGCAGCCTCTCCGCAGGGCTTTATTATACTATACTACTAATACACAATATATGTTTGCTATGACGATGTGCAAAGGACCTTGATGACGAAAGAGGGTAGAAAGCTGTTAACGCATGGTTCCCTCGCTATACTCATCCAGAGAAATAATGAAAATTGTATGTAACTTGGAGCCTAAATTTTAAAATTATTAGTTCTATGACATGGAGGTAAAAGGTTACGATCAAATGAAAACAAGCTCCCTTCAGATAGTATGTATTTTGTAAAATATATAAACCACTTCTGTTGATATATTACTGAGATGCAGGTTTGTGTTATCAAACCGAGTTGATGAATCAATTGTCGTTTTTCAGATCACTTGGGCCGACCTTGCAGTATTCAACATGGTTGAGGCCATCCATCAAATAGAGTCCAAATTCTAGGAAAGTTTCACTCTTCTGAAAGGTCTCGTAAACCGAGTTGCGGAGAGGCCCAATATTGCTAGGTGGGTGGCAAGTCGACCACAGACACCATTCTAGATTTCGAATGATGTCACGACTAGTAGGATGAGTTTGAGCCTAAGACAAATATTGCTATACATTATGCACCTACTCAATCCCCTTCCAATATCATATTGATTATTTTTGATAATTCCATAGTATGACAGTTTCTGCATATTTATATATATATATTTATATATATATATATATATATGTATATATATATATATATATATATATATATATATATATATATATATATATATATATATATATATATATATATATTATATATATATATATATATATATATATATATATATATATATATATATATATATATATATATATATATATATATATATATATATATATATATATATATATATATATATATATATATATATATATATATTCCCAGATTTACAACCATTGGGTAACTTGTGACATACCATAGGGCATTCGAAACCAATTGTAATGAAAAGAGGGGAGGGGCGGTGTATATTTGTGACATCACTCTTAATAGATTGTAATCATTCCTACTCAAAACTATTTTCGTTTGGTATTATCCATTTTTTCGAAAATAAAGTACTGCATAGCGTATGTCATTCACATTCGTCCTAGCTTGGTTCATCCTGGTGAAAGATATTCTAGATGAATTTTGGTCATTCAGTATGATTTACCTACTTGTTCGCATTCTTATCATAAGCACCGAGATGAATAGTGCATGGGGATGTAGTGAGAGACGCCCGCAATCATTGACTGCGCTTGACGAGTCAGGGCAATGATGTAATTTGTAACTATATTGCAAATTATCAGGCTGCTTAGCGTAGTTGACCAACTTTTAGTTTTTGCCATTTATTTGATGGAATAAAAGTGTTCAAATATAACTTGATCAAAAACTTAAATAGTTTATAATATATGTGTGTATTGAAAGAAAGAATATTTACTGCAATTTTGCAGAATTCCGTACTCTTTACATTACCTGTGGGTGACTTCCTATTTTGTTCTATAACTGCTCACAAAATAAAGATTATGATTGACCTTAGTCCCGTATTTGTCATTTATCAACCGTGATTGTACCAAATGCTTGGAAATTACCCTTTATTTGTCATGTTTTATGCTCATCCGTTGTTGTATGCTTTCCAAATAAAGTATGTGTTTTAGGTAAACTATGCTGAGGGTTACAACCCTATATGCCATGATAGGGCATTAAACTTAAACAATACACTTAAAGGTCTTGGACCCTATTCAATGTTTGGGGTTTTATACAGCTAGCCATTGCTTACCTATGCTGTGCCAATCGGCGATTCCATTATGTCATGGTTCCCGATGTTGAGGTTATACTTAGGGGCACTAGTGATATTCCTCAGTAACAGAGGTCACACCTGTGATTTCTGTATATAAGAACACATTATTAGTCTTTAATTAAAGACCCCATTAAAGTTTACCCCAAAATGTAGTTGTTTTTATTCATACTCTCTCATTGTAATGTCCCTATTGTGTGTAGTGATTGCCAAAAACAATTGTGTGTCTTACAAGTGTGTGAATTTTTATAATGACTCAGATTGTAGACTTTTTAGTATTGTATGTTTATTGAGTGTACAAGTGTGTATAGGATCATCTCAATACATTATGGAACCGTCAAATACCTTGAAATAACCATATACTAGTACTAGTATAGCTCTCTGGCAATTACCTTATCATATTCAGTTCCTGATGAGAACATTATACTTGCAAGCATACCAAAACGCCTCTGACACAGTGTCAACAATGGCATCCGATTTTGCTTGTTCAAGGTTTCCTGATAAACTTGAAAAGCGGCTAAGGCCTATGTATACTGTCATACTGTATACTAGTGTAAATGCCAACCAAACATATTTGGCACGAGAAGTTGATAAATCTCCACCAGTAAGTATTTATTTCTTAACAGCTAGGCTGGAAAATAAGTTGTTGATTTTTTGAACCCGCACGTCCGTAAGCTCATGAGCTCACGAGTCAAAAGGGTGGTGAACTCATGAGTTGATCTCCCTCCGTGGGTCCAGCTCTACTTGAAATTTTAGTAAGTAGTTATTTCATTTCAATGAGATTGCATTTTTATATCAACATAAGATTACTATTTCATTGGTTGTGAACTTTTAAGATTGTAAGATTTTTTAAAACGTGTTACTTTATTGTTTTTCAACAATAAAAAATGGTCATGATTTGCTTGCACAATACAGAGCATCTGAAGGTTTGGAATCCCTTAAAGATGTCACGAAGAGGGTTTTTGACTGTTTCAAAACCCCACTAGATTTTGTGAGGTGTTTAATAAAGTTAGTTTAAACACCTTTATAAAACAATTAAGAATCTTGTTGCAATGAAGGGGACAAATTAAAAAGTTTGTCAAAGAAACTGCATTATTTTCCTTCTTGATGTGTGCAGACTTAGACACATATGTCCATGTACTGCCGTTCCTTACTAATAATCAAATACCTGGGACAGCAGTGGTGTTTGGGGTGGTTTGGAGGGATTTTCATTCAGCAAATGATATGACTAATTTCTTCACCTGTAAACTTTTGCTTGGTGTAGAAGATTTTTCTTTCCTTATATAAAGAGCCTCCATCAAAGGTACCTAATATCTGTGGTCTAAAGGTCTAAGGTCCTTAAAGTGGACCTGCTTTCGGTCGTGTTAAGGCTCTTGGGGGGGGGGGGGGGGGGATGGGGGGTCCTAGAGACAAACTCAGCCGAATGGCCAGCAGCAGGTCAGAAAATGCTATGATGGCTGTGTGGTCTAAGGCATTGCCACTGACTGCTAGCTGTCTCTCACCACTGTTCGGGTTCGAATCCCACACAGGGCATGTGAGAAAGTTGCCAGTAATTTGGGTTAGGCGGTGGTTTTTGCTGTTTTTGCTTCGGTTTCCTCCATCAGTTGGCTGATCACAAATTAACCACAATATGTCTGAAAAAGTGATAATAACGAAATTCTTCAATTCTTAATGTGCATACGCATTCTTAATGGCTACGCACAGCAGGTTAGTGTCAACCAAATATGTCTTGGTTCAGCAGGACAAGGGTTAAAAAGCCTAGTTCAGCGGTTCACCAAAGGAGAAGGTCATTTACATTGACAAAAATTAGCCAAAAAGGCTGTCAGAATTTTGTGCTTGAATCAAGGTTTATTTCAATATGTCACATGACTCTTTTGGACCAAAATTTTATAAGATTGTCATACATAATCATCCTGATACTGGATTTTGGCCAATAATCCCCATTACAATTTGGAATCAGACATTTGCGGAGAAAATTACAATTAAGACTCACATAGACTCAGATAGTTTCTTAGAGTAGCCCCTACTTAATCCAAGTCGCTTCTATTGCCAACCTTCATACATTAAGTATTTAGCTGTTTCAACACATCCTAACACACACGAATTGGACTAGTGGCAGCAGCCATTCTAATCCATTAATAGATTATGTTGATGATAAGTATGAACCAAGCAGACAATGGGTGGGCTTGATTGCGTGGTACAACGCAGTGATTGACTACTTGGCCCATACTCTGTCACAAGAGACTACCCTCATAAACAATTTATAGACTAAAATGCCAGTAGCCCCATTGCTTGTGTGTTAGGATGTGTTCAAACAACATACTTCTTGTATGAAGGCTAGTAGTGGTGGTGATCTGGACTTGGTGAATTGGCATAGTAAATAATGGCATTGGATTTTTGGAACATAGTGAATAACATATCCAAGAAAAGTTTGAAAAAACTCTCTGAGAAATTGAAAAATAGATAATGACCCTGAAAATTTTGGGGAAAAATTTCCTTGAAAAAAGTGTACATTTAACATTCCCACCACCCTCCCCCATTCTCCCCACCAACAATTTATAATAGTAATTTTTCACTAAAACTGTTTTTGATTTTGTAACTGAAATCTCATTGAACTCAGAAATCTAGAATTAGGTTTCTGATTAGAGGTTTCTTATTCTTAAAACGGGAACTTGTAAAAAAGCCTACTCAAGGTGTGTTAGCAGTTCATGATGTTCAATGTAGACAGGTTAAATATGGCCTATGTGAACAAATTTAACGTTCAATGTTCAAGTTAGACAGGTGGTCAACGTATCCAGGTAGCCTCCCATTGATTTTCAATGGCAATGTGCAGCGATATACGCAAGTGTTCAATGTACCCAGGTGTTCAATATGGCAGGTTCGACTATATTTACAAAACAAATTGTTATCAAATGTGTATCAGTATGACTATACCAACATATTCAAAATATATCCGAAGAGACATTTTTAAAACTTTAAGTTTTGGCTTTTGTGATTATCATACTTATTGATTTTGATGATTTAACACATTTAAAGAGAATATGCATGATCATTCATTAATATATAAACTGGAGTTCTATTTACTCATACAAAGTTTCAGGAAAATTAAAATTCGATTTCCAAAAGTGTTGTAAGACCTCATTTGAAAAATACAAGCATGACATTGAAAGAGGAAAAACACCTAGCTAACGGCACAACATGATGGACGATAATGGGGAAGATATACAGAAAAAAAACATACAAGGTTATCAAAAACAGTACAATGTTATAACAATTCATTTTAGTTTTATTAAAAAAAAGTTGAAAAAACATTCACTTAGAAAGGAACTTAATTCAGCTGTCATTCATTCAGAGGTCTAAGTTGCCAACCTCCCCCCCCCCCCCTCCTCCATTCATCTCCCTGTCCCACAGCATCTGGCTGTGCATTGAGCTCCTTACCACTGTCATGCTCTGATTCTAGTGGTTCATACATGTACGGCCCTATTACGCCCGTCCCTTTTTAACGAGGTTCACTGCTGCTGCTGCTAACACCTTACACGTATGACATTATTGTGGGGTGACTAACATGATGGTCTACCTCGAGTGAGCATTGTCACAACCTCGGTAATAATGTTCACGAGGGGTAGACCATCATGTTAGCCACCCCACGGGGATGTCATATTTGTTTTATTATACCGACCCCACCCACAACCCATGACATGTTGAAACTTACAAGGTCATATTTCTTTTCTTTTACCAAACAATAACCCCCCCCCCCCCCCCAGCTCATCCCTCGGGGGCACGCAAAATCCATAAACTTACTTGGGCAGTGCAACATCTGAGCAGCAGGTTTACTGTGCTGACCATGCTTGGATGTCATATCTGTTTCATTATGCTACGCCCTCGGGTGACAATGCTCACTCGGGGTAGACCATCATGTTAGCCACTCATACTTGTTTTATTATATCGAACCCCCACTCCCCCTCCCCCGGGCACCCAAAATCCATGACAAGTTGAAACTTACAATAATCACTTGGGCAGTGCACTATTTGAGCAGCAGGTTTACCGTGCTGACCATGCGGTGATGTCATATTTTCTTTATTATACAAAACAACCTCACAACAGCATAATCATATGATACAGTGTATCTTCAGATTCTTTAGTGTTCCAGGTAGAGAATATCACAACCAACCGCCCTTTGTCAATCGACATTCTACTTCATTTTTCTGTTTAAATTGAACGTTTTGCAGTATATGTTAATTTTTTTTTCAAAAGTTGAATGATTGGTCATATGGCATGCCATATATTCTGAGGGGTCTATGTAGGTTGTTGTGCCAGAGTGGACTGCCTTCCAACAATCACAGACCGAGAAAAGCTTGGCTGAGCACTCTTGCTCAATACCCTCGGTTAACACCTTTTTAAGGTTAAGGTACTTCAGTATAGCGTCGCGCCACTAGTCTTTTTTCCATCGCCCGCAGATAGCGCTTCTACTGCAGACATCGATCCTTCAAAGGGCTCGTTTTTTTCAGCCTTTAATACATTCATACCTGTGAGCCCAAACATTGACCTAGTTATTTAAGTCATTCCCTTGTGATCAGAGTAATTTCAAAAATATTCAAAAGCAAACTGTTGGTCGAAAACCGATTGACCTGTTAATGCAAGACCAAACTTAAGTTTATCATGGTCACAGGCAACCTCAATCTTAATTTTATATATATATATATATATATATATATATATATATATATATATATATATATATATATATATATATATATATATATATATATATATATATATATATATATATATATATGTGTGTGTGTGTGTGTGTATATTTTCTATATATTCAAATATATTGCAACAAAGAAACTTTGAGTGATTGAAAATTAAATACGAGAAAAGGGATTCAGCAAAAACTGTCGCTTTACATGAACCAACATTTGGTTTACTGCATGAAAATAGGGGCATCAATTGGCAAATCTAATTCACTCGAGTGCCGTTTTTCAAATATAAGATAAACAACATCTCGAAATTGTAGTTTTACTGGTTTACAATGTACTTCACGATACCCCGCACAGGCACACCACCATCATAACTAATGAGAGTGTGGGGTCATGTAAGCCGCCCAGTGACAGGGTAAACAATCAAAATGGCTACCGAGTACTAGTAAGTGATTTTAGTGCATATGATCACTTCAGGCATAAACTGTATAGAGTTGACAGCATAATGTGAGTTTATTTTGCGGTATGCCTCAGGGTATGGTTACACATAAACACATATTGGACTTTAAAAGCCTTACTGTTGCATGATTTGGTCGCCAAATAAAAACGTTAAACTGCTGTCATTTTCCCATTGATCAATATTTTCATTCGTTTAGCACCCAGAAGTTTAATGTCATGTTTTTCAGGCAGGTTGGGTGTCTACGTGATTTGCACCTATGCATTACTAATATATGGAGCCTCTGATATAATGGACATACAGGCTGTATTCTACAGATGTCGTATTATATGGGGCGCCGTTTGTAACATCCATACTTTTGTTGACAGAAGCAACTTTTGTCAATACAGAAGTACTTTTGTCCAACAAAAGTTACTTTTGTCTGACAAAGTACTTTTTGTCTAAGATCACACCTCTACTAGGTCTCCACCTTAACCAACCGACGTTTAGCGCCTTAAACGAACAATCCTTGCCGCTATAGGTTTGCGTGAAGCCGTGTACTGGTCATTTACAGCAACTAGGACGCGGAACGAAGACCTACCATGCCTTCCTACAAGCTCACCTACTTCAATGGACGCGGACGGGCGGAAATTACCAGACTCATATTCGCCGAAGCTAGCGTCGAATACGAGGACTGTCGCATAGAAAGAGAAACCTGGCCAGCGCTGCAACCCAGTAAGTCTTTAGTTTAAGCTTTCTGAAAAAAAACATACCTTTAAAGAATTATAGACACCAATACAAACAACATGCCCCTATTAAAGTGACATCTTCGTGACGTGTCAAATAGCAAAGTTTATTGCCACACTGCTCACACAGATCATACCCATGTATCTATCATATGAATGCATCTTGCCCAATAAGCGTCCATTAATTGTATTACAAATACATCAGCATTTAGGGCTAACCTCCAGTATTCGCCTTGAGTCATTTGACCACGTGATCATTGAAGTCTTTCTAACTCTTTTGAACCTTTTTTAAACTATTTTGAGAATGTAGGATAAAAAAGCTTGTTTATAGATTTCCCTGCAATGGACTGTTATATGATAGGATTATTTTCACAAAGCGTCACGCATAATGTAATTGGCAGATCTCGGAACACCAACACTAAGCGTTAAGGTTTTGGAGTTTCTAAAGAACCAAATCGCAGCAATCTTCATATTAGATCTAAATAGAAATCTACACACCTACTTTTCAATTCAAAATATTACAATTTCCGAATGAGAAGACACGCACAATAAAAGTATGGCATGAAATCTTACTATTATAAAGCCTTTGTATTTCATTTTAATTCATGCAGGTATGAACAATCGAAAAAGGGAAAAGAAAATGATATTTCAGGCTTTCGCAATTCCCAGTGACTTGCTGAATTACTCGATGACTTGCAGTTTTCATAGACGTTTGATCGCGGTCATACTTGGGGTTTTGGGATGGGCTTTTTAATTAGATCTCAGCTGCGGATAGGCGACAACCAAATTAGTAATATTTTAGGTAAGGATAGTTTGCACTGCCCATCGGGGTATCAAATAGCTTTAAGGTACGGATATTTGTCTAAGGTGGATTTTAGTTTTAGCAGAGATTTATAACATGCAGTAATGCTATTCTTTCTATTCTCGATAGGGTAACTATTATATGTGAGAAAAACGTGTTTAGTGTAAGAATCATACACTTGCATATCCACCAATGGTTTAAACATATCATATTAAATCTTAGCGAAACAGGTTCTTTACACACAGTGTTATAATACATTAACCAACATATATCCAGAGTTTTTCGGAACTAGGGTTGGATGCCATGTGTCGGCAGTAGAATGGGTGTAGTAAGGGGGGGGGGAGGTTGACTGTAACGTGTTCGTGTTCGGCGTTCATTTACACTACAGGTCTGTAGTGTAAATGAACGCCCGCTACGCGTCGCCACCTATTATAATTAGCATATTATAATTAGCTTCCAATTACCTGTGACGTCATCAAAACTGTAAAATCGCTAATTTCACTGATTTAAAAAAGGTTATTTAATTTCCTAAAAGTGTATTCTTAGTACAATTAGTCCATTGTATGTATCCATGCTGTTTGACCAAAACAGAGTGGACGCTATCATACATAACTGGAAGAACCAAGTTTTCGGTAATGAAACAATCCAAGGCGTTCCACAAAGGCATTCGACGTGTTTGAAGCCGCCTATCGGCGGGTTGCGGAACCTCGCGTCAAGGACGATGAGTCATATTTACTACCATTGTTACTTATATTTCAAACTTTGCATTAACTGGTTCCCTGAACTGTGACCTTTCTAAAATAAATTTCAATCAGTAAAGACTTTTTAAAGGGAGTCCCATACAAAGATGTTGAGTAAAATGGCGCCATCTACAACTGGTGTTTTCAGTGAAATGTTGTTAAGGCTGTGATGTTGGTGACACACTCAAAATAAGACGACTCCTAGTTTAGCACTCCTGTACCCTTTCTAACAATAGTTATCTAATCCCTGAGGTCTTAGTGTTTCAACTATAAGTTTTCTTTAACTTACCGGCTTGAGCTGACCTCAATGTAAATACAGTTTTAATTTTACAGTGTTTTACCTCAAATGAGGTTTTCTTGATCAATAAAGGTTCATTTGATTTATAAATACCATACATGTCTGCGTAATGTATTAAGCTAGGGCAACTGAAAGGCAAATTTGGAGTTCCTGCAAGAGAATACCTTACAGCACGCGATTTTGGTGGAAATTTTACTTGAGAAAGTAGGTCAACATGTCTGACCATTGTGTCAACATGTCTGACCATAGTGACCTACTTTCTCAAGTAAAAGTTTCCACCAAAATCGCTTACTGTAAGGTATTCTCTTGCAGGAACTCCAAATTTGCCTTTCAGTTGCCCTAGCTTAGTATATTACGCAGACATGTATGGTATTTATAAATCAAATGAACCTTTATTGATCAAGAAAACCTCATTTGAGGTAAAACACGGTAAAATTAAAACTGTATTTACATTGAGGTCAGTTCAAGCAGGTAAGTTAAAGAAAACTTATATTTGAAACACCAAGACCTCAGGGATTAGATAACTATTGTTAGAAAGGGTACAGGAGTGCTAAACTAGGAGTTGTCTTATTTTCAGTGTGTCACCAGCATCACAGCCTTAAGACGTACTATTTCATCTGGTCACTGTATAGTGTAGATCACGTGAGTGTTAATCTGTTAGCTGCCCAAACAAGTAGATGCCTTAACAACAGCATAAGATGTAGACGTCTTGGCACTCATGGGGCTATGTGTAGTGTACAAATGGGACTGGAATGTTGTCTTCACAATAAGGGTGTTCACATCTCTTAGGTGATCACAGTGGGATTTTCATCGCAACTATTTGGCGCTCCACGCAAATCACAGGAAATAAAGAACTCCGAGTAAAGCGAGCCAAACGTGATGCGAGCATTTTTGTACACGAGTAGTTTCCAATATTCCCATTAGAGGGCGCAATCTGTCAATACCAAGGCAAGAGCGCATATGCACTTAGTGCAGAAACAGAATTTTAGGTGATGAATTTCACTTCCTATTTGAATGCAATGGTATTGAAAAACTTAGAATATCAATTATACCAGAATACTATAGAACTAGATGCAGCACTTTGAAAATGAGTCAATTATTAAATACAAATGATAGAAAATTGTTAATTAAGGTTGCCAAATTTGTTTACTTTGGCATGAAAGAATACACATCTCTTCCAGATGGTGTGAGTGAATAAATTGATAATGTTGATTTAAACTGTCTGTATGACTGATTATGACAGTAATCAGATAAATCAATGTATAATGTTGACACACATTAACTTTTATGGGTGTATACTGTATATATGTATATTTTTACAATTATGCAACAATGTAGATGTATATATATGTTGATTTTTCTAAGGAAATTATTGTATTTCTCTATGTACCGCAAAAGGCGGTTAGAGAGTAATAACATTCGTATTCGTATTCGCCCTCCACAGTGCCGTCTCCTCTGAAAGAAACCAAGCCGAGTTAGCCAACAATTCGCTGCTGTTATGCGTCTCGAAAAGCGTGCGGGTACTTGACATAACCAACACTTTTCAGGCCTTTGTTTTCTACGCTGGCCAAACCACAAGGTGTTATCCAAGGGCATTGAGTAGCACAAAACAAAGGGAGGGGAGAGTTGTTTATGTTGCTCACCTATAAGTACCCTGCCCCCACATGTCTTGTAGGTTACCATACAAAAAGAAACACCTTTCATACATCATGAAAAAAACGGATTCTTTACAACAGATATATACTTGAACAATGATTTATTCATAGAAATAAAATAGATATTCCAGACACAGGAAATTGACATATTTACCCAGGTACAATTTACATTTGTGGGTATATTTAGCCTATTCATGCTTGAAGATCTCTTTGACAAGTGTCATCTGGACTAGAATTAATCATAAATTCGCAATACTATGTGAAGGAGTGTTGGTTTTTATGTTGTGATCATGATTTCCATTTTCAAATATTTCCCTCAATATGCTCTAGTCAAAAAGATATAGACAAATTACTAGGGACATTTTAGGGCACTACAAGTATGAAAGAGTTAATCACTCCAGAATTGCAATATCTCCACTCCTTGAGATTTCTTAACTTCATCCCTAGCTATCCTAGAGGCTTATGGGTTAAAACCGTTTTCAAATAGCTCACATTATACGACTTCTTCCATTTCGACATGAGTAGCTGTAACTGGATTAGGGGAGCACTGAATATTGCTAGACAAAGCATCCAAAGCACCCATTGCTAGACAAAGATTTTGAATAGAATATTTATTCTTATTTTCATATAAAAATGCAATCTGGAGGATGATTTGTTCAAACAGCGCTTGTACCGTATTCAAAGTAAACGTCTGAAATCGGTAGATTTCTCTTATTGAAATGAAATATGTAACTATACTTATTAAAACTTATTAACAATTTCAGTAGTCATAATTTTTCCTTTTTTCCAGCTACACCATGGGGATCTTTGCCATTTCTAGAAGTGGATGGCCAAGTCATAGGTCAAAGCTCAGCTGTAGCACGCTACGTGGCCAATCAAGTTGGTAAGTAAAGTGAATAATATCTGGATCATTGATCAATCGCGAACAATAGAAATGCAGCGGTTTGTAAAGGACCTTTATCGTAACAATTGTTCCATCAACTAGATGGCAGCACTGGTAATTGGCGGGCACTCCGGCCAAGCCGATCTGGGAAGCTGCTTTGAAATGTCCATAGTTGTATTGTATTGTATGTTTATTGGCCACAAACATCATATTCATGAAAGCATACATAGATACAAATTTCATTGATAAAGTATAAATAGAATTATAAAGTTAAATTTAACATAACATAGAAACAAAAAATAATCTAATACATACTAAGGTTTATTACTTAGAGCAGGACAGCTACTAGCTCATTTAACAATATAACACGTATTTACTCACAAAGATATTAAGTAAATTTGTAGATGGGTTGTTAATTCCCAGGACAGAAGAACACATACAAAATGCAAAAGAATTTACGTATTGTTCAATCCAAGTGATATTATTCACTTAACTGTGTATTACAATAAGTGCGAGTAGTACCTTGTCACCAAAGGGTGAGAATTATTGCTTAATACTAAAAAGAAATTGAAACGACACTACACATCATGCCTCGGGAATTCTGTACGTTTTACAGCGACAGGTACAGATTTATCCGATTCCCTGGCGGGATTTAAGGACACTAATATACATGATGTAAACATGACTACATACTATTTCCCAGAAGAGCATCATATGCTCAATTACAACGCCCTCTGTTGGTTTACCTAACAAGGTATTCAGAATATTATCCGAGTTTTCAAGGATAAACCGACCAATACCATTCTCTAAGCCATTATTTTGTCAAACATACTGTTCCTTACTCTATCTAGCTCAGGACACCGGAGAATAATATGTTCAACATTCTCCACTTCATTTTCGATACACAGCTGGCATACTTTATCAACCCTACTTGCAGATTTTAACCTTCCATCATGCGCCTTTAACCTACTGAATTTGCAGACAAATTTTGCCATTAATTCACATTCTCTTGTCAACCTGGGAATCATGTCCGACAAAAACCACCAAACCATGTAATATACATCCCCTGATACCCTCTTTATAGTGAAAACAGATTTGTACAGAACTGATCTGTACATCCAGTCCTCCCTTTCAACTTTCCACGCAGCTGACCAGACTACCTTCTTCCACTCAGGTTTAGAGTTCATACCTGTCAACCCCAGACCAAAAAAAAACAGGAGATTTTCTTACGCGGCAGTGCCGCTACCATGTTAGTTTACCAACTTCCCACCAGGTGCCGCATCTGTATATATAATTTACCAACGTCCCACCACGTGGCTCCTACCTAATGTAGTGCCAATACTCTCAACTCTCTGCAGTAAACAGATGGACATAATAACAACAAATCAATTTTAACATGACCCTATTTATTATTACTGTCAGTCCATGAATTTCATGAAACCGATTCCTTTTTTCACTTTAAACAGGTTACATTACCTGGATTTTTTTTCTTAATGTTATGATGCTAGACCAGCATGCACCTCTTTCTACCTCTTAAAATTCAGCTTAATATCAATTAAAACATATCTACTGCTAAAAATAGGAATGGTTATCTAGGCTAATTGCAACTTTTGGGCAAGCTGGGTTCAATTAGGTCAACTGAGTATTGTTAGGCAGGCTAGAAGAGCTGAGTTACATGCTAAGCTGTAGGAGTTTAAGTAGATCTGGGCTGAACTTGAGGAAAAACAGGAGATTATAGTCGCTTTAGACTGGTTTTCTAGAAAAACAGGAGAAAAACAGAAGACAATAAAAAAAAAACAGGAGAAAAACAGGAGGCAGGTAAAATGAAGTCCAAAAAACAGAAGACTCCTGTTAAAAACAGGAGACTTGACGGGTATGAGAGTATATTCTAGTCCCATATATCATTCTCATTACCTCATCATGTAGGTCATTGTGATACATAATAGATACTCTCAGAAAATCATAAATGGGGCTGTCATATAAATTGCGTATACCTTGTCTTATATTTCGAGTAAAACTATCCGCCCTTAGCTTAAGGATCTTTTTATAAATACAGTTTTCGTCCCTAAAAATAATTGTTCTTAAAAATAATAGCTTCTTAACATAAATAAAATTTTCATAGTCCGGACGGCCATGTTGGAAATGCTGAGGCCGGACTGAATATAATTCTCTATTCTGATTGGTTATAATATAAATGTTGGCCCGGTACATTACCTTTGCCACAGAAAATCGTGCCTTCCTTATTTTAATTTAGAATGAAGTTTTCAAATATATAATCTATTTTAAGCGGACATAAAGTATATTTTTCGGTATAGGAAGGGAAATTACTAAAGAAAAAAATTACTATGTGTATAGAATGAAATCAGGAGACTTTGTAACCAAACTGGTTCGTAACCAAACTGATGCGTACCCAAGTAGCTTCGCACCCAAGAGATTTCGAAGTCTCCAGCTTGCGCCTAGAATTCCGATATTTGTTTCATTTTTACAAAACTGATACACATCTAGTCATTATAAATCATTTTCCTCTATAATGTTAATGTTCTTTATACATCCGGTTCCCTCACAAGTTCATAAATAACTTGGTCCCGCCTTTTGACTATTGATGCTTTGCATCTACAACCGTACTTGTTGCTTTGTGGAATGCCACTATCAGACTGTAGATAAGTTCATGTGTGACCAGCATTTTGGATGTAAGCCATGACTGCATACTTTGATTTGCAACAATAAACTCTTTACAAATTGTATTCATCCTTTATGTTCATATTCTTGATTATAGCACGATTCAATGTTATATGCTAAAATTTTCCGCTGTGTCATAAGTGTATGTGGTAAACATACTAAGAGTCTGCAAAAGCAACAATATGTTCAGAAAATGCTTTCATGGGTATGCTTAATGAAAGATTGCGTATTTGGAACAAGAAAATCAACTTTGAACATGCAACTCCAGTTTCAAAATTGTACTACATTCGCAAATCTGAGCATATCACCTATGATAAGTCGTTGATTAAACAATGAAACTGGTTTTAAAAATGTTTATGCAGAACTTCTCGTGCCAAATACGTTTGGTTGCCATTTTCACTAGTACACAGTATGCCAGTACGTAAAGGACTTACCTCTTTTCAGGTTTGTCAAGTAAAGATCCTATTGAACAAGCAAAAGCTGACGCCATTGTTGACACTTTGGCAGAGGTATTTGATACACTAGCACGCGTAATGACCTCACCTGGAACTGAACAAGAGAAGGTAATTACCAGAGAGCTACATGTATATACAAACTTTCTGTTTAAGTTATTTCAAGGTATTCGATGGTTCCATGATTTTATTGAGATGAGTTTGCACACAATAATACACTCAATAAAATACAATACTAACTTGTCTATGATCTTATAATTTTGAAATGGTGCGGCTCATTATGAAAGTGCACATACTTGTATGACATTAGGGCTAATCTTAATTACAGATTAAATACTTCGCTGTGACACCACACTCTTCATCAATCTCAAGGCCCACGAATCATTTAGTTATGCCCTTGTCAATTGTATTTGAATGAACTATCCAATGGGAAGATTAAACACATCTGGAAGAGTATTATTAGGTTATTCCATTAAAAGATTCAAGCCTCACTTAACCCATAGTCTCAGCGATAAAAAGGTTGTTAAAACCCATTTCTTCAAATGTGCAATGGTAGCTAAGATATACCCTCAAAGTCAAAATAAACGGTTTTACTACAACTGCATAGATTCCTCCGCCTGGAACCTATGTACTGCAACTGTGAACTTTTCTGTACAGACATTTCAAGTCGTCAAAACGTACTTAAAGAGGTCCAGAGATCAAGAGAAATAAGGTTTTTTGCTTATTAGGAATTTGTAAAAAAAAGTGCATAACATTTTTCAAGTGTTGATCTGAAGCAGCTCCCCTTAGCTGCCATGTCTAGATTGTTTTTGAATTAATGTAAATGATTATTCTTTTGAAGGCTGAATCTTTAAAGAAAGAAGTTGAGACTACTTTAACAAATAAATTCAACAACATTCAGAAACAGCTGAAGAACAACAATGGTGGACAGGGATACATGGTCGGTGATAAGGTAAGCATGGGTTACAATGGAGCCAAGCAGCTGTGTTAGAAAACCCAAGTGAAAGAACGGCCTTAGGTTTTTTAGCACAGCTAGCTGGACCTATCTACAAATTATACCCCTCTATATTCAATACACACTTTCAGGAGAAGTCTGTTGTTCCCTGCAGTATCTTCTCCAGTTAATTTAGTATCAACCTTAATTTAAGACTAAGCACACGCTCTGACATTTCCACCGAAAAGTGTGACATATAGTACTTAATGCAAAGATATCAAATTTCATATAACTACGTACGTACAACTGGATTTTTCATGTTGTGGTAAAGACAAAGTAAATGATTTTCGAAAAATCCAATCACGGTCGGCAAATGCCTAACCCTTAACAAGTTCAATTAATTTTCATGAGCAGCTATACAACTAAATAAGAAGTCACCCACAGACGTGTAATGAGTACGGAATTCAATAGATATACATTCTAAACAATTCGTGATCGTGAGGCTGATTTACAGATTATGCTTGATGTTTTGCCAAACTGGTGTAAAAAATTGCGTTTAGACATCAATGACACAAAAAGCTTAAATTATACATTTCAGTAATCGTACAAGCAGAGGTCAGATTTCCAATTTCATTGTGGTGACCAAGGGCTTAAAACAGTCTCACAGTATCTGGACCTTGTTTTTGATGGGTTTCATGATTTGTCTCGAACTGCCAAATCAGTAGCTACTTCGGCCAGTAGGGCATGCATCAGGTCTCATAATTTCAAAATTCGATGCAAATGGTGGTATGCCTTACAAAGCGTTTACAAAGGTGTGCGAGTCTCTTGTAGCACAAATTATTGACTATGGTGCAGCGATATGGGGTTTGAAGGTGATAAGTTATATAAATGCAGTACAAAATAGGGCGTGCCAAGTGTTTTTGGATCTAGGCCGATACGCTCATATTGCAGGGGTTCAGGGCGAGATGGGCTGGGTTTTACCATTCCCTTGGCAATGACTGAGCATATCTAGAGGAAAAAAAACTTGGTCCTCGTAAGTGGCTTTTAGAATTCTTTTAATACTTTATAGAACTGATGTACACACACACACAGACACATGCACATACATATATGTATATATATATATATATATATATATATATATATATATATATATATATATATATATATATATATATATATATATATATATATATATATATATATATATATATATATGTGTGTGTGTATATGTATATATACTAGCTGCAACCCGTGCACAGCATGGGCTCATGCACAGAATCTTAGATTTATGAGATAAGAACAGCTAACATTAGCAGCCAAGGGAAGAGCTCTTTATAATGATCTTTCTAACAATGTTGTGATTTCGGAACCCACAATTACAATTTTAATATATTTTGAAAGAATACATGACCGCCTTTCTAAATATAATTTGTTGTCTTAGGCCCAGTAATAAGTGAGAAATCATCAAATGAAAATGGACATATTTTGCCGAGAATGTCTGGAAATCAAATCGTCTGTTGAAGGCGTTTTCATTCGATGATTTCTCCATTATTAGTGGGCCTAAGATTACGATTTTAATTTATTTAAAAAGAACATATTACAGACATATTTCTAGATATACAAATGTTGTTGTCTTAAGGATGCCCGCACCAGTTTTATTTTTGTCCTTAGAATTTTGTAATTTTTGGATATGTTATACCTTGTGGGACAAAACTAAAGGGTATGTAAAATGAAATTGGCTGTTTGGCCGATTTCTCTTGTTAGAGACAAATTTGTGATTTTTGAATAGTGACCATTTCAGAGAAAAGAGGCTGCCACGTCACACATTTCTTAATTTTCAGCTCATTCTGGGTTGTTCGCGCACAGAAAAATAAATTGTCGATTTTCATGGGTGTAAATTTGCATGCAGGTGATGAAGTAGGTCCTCTTTCTGGTAGCCCAAACAGCGTTTCAAAACCTACTACATCTTTTTCACAGTTTAAGATCGAATTGGAGGGGTTGAGTTGAAAATGATCACTTTTTTCTCAAAAGTGGACGCAAATGTAGGGCAATTTATGGCACATAATGAATTGTAAAAAAAAGATTAGTCCGAAGATTTTTTTTATCTTTTGATATGTTCTTGCCCTGTAGATTTGCATTCTATATGTGAAAAAATAATGGGGGTGTTTCGAGTTACTTTTTTAGCTACGGAGTTTTGAGTGAAAGGGTACGTTTTTTGCTTTTTTATGAAAATGAAAAGACAATGACACGGCCTTTGTTTCCCTATTGTTGTGACAACAATAGGAGAAAATCCCTTTGTTTGAGTTGTGTTGAGCTCTCTCAGACGCAAATATAAGGCAATGTATCGCACATAAGGAATTGTAAAAAAAAGAACTAGTCCGAAGGATTTTTTAATTTTTTAATATGTTCTTACTCTGTAAATTTGCATTCAATATATCCAAAGAAAATGGGGGTGTTCCAAGTTACTTTTCTTGCTACAGAGCTACGAGTGATAGGGTATCTTTTACGCTTTTTGGCAAATGAAATTGGCAATGTCGCGTGGCTACAATAGGGAAATTCCCTTTGTCTGAGTCGTCAGTGTTGAATTAGTCTCTAACCATGTCTGCTACTGACGTGTGCAACTAGTATAGACGACATCTACAAGTGTTCATATTTCCAGGGGTGTCCAACTGTCTCATTGTCGCACCAGCCTGCGACAAGGGCTTCAACACATGGGACAAGCCAAAAGCACTGTTTAACCCGAGAAATTTCGTAAAACATGACCATTTGATCCTATAATGTATTTCACTTGAATTCTTTTTGTTACAAATTGTATCTAAAAAGCCATTGAACTCAATTTTAGTAATAATGTCTATTGATTGTTCTTGGTCTGAACTATTGTACTAAGGGCTAATATAGTAGTGCAACCAGGTTTCAATGTGCATTCATCGCGAATTTAGGTGTTGAAATTCCTAGTGAACAAACGGTTAAGGTAATATTATGTGGATTTATACAAGGTACGTCCTTCTGCGATATGACACCTTTATGGTTATGCGCCGGAGAATACATCTGTAAGATGTACTACAACACACTTAGAGCAAGATCAGGCATAGGCTAATGGTTGAAAACAAATTCTCCAAGTAAATTACGGTAACCAGACCAAAAGAAACCGAAACGGACTTGATGATTTTGCCTACTGTGTTAACAGTTTAACTATTTTCTTCCCTCTCTCATGTAAGGAGACTCCTTTTGATAATTTTTCCTCTTAAACTTCACTTGTTAACAGTGGAAAGTTACACCTTTCCGTCGAGGTGAAAACCCTTTACACGCTGAGCAATTGCGTTTTCACTTAATATGCAAACCCTTTTTCGACTCTATTTCATTACTGTCCTTTTTTCCTTGCTCTTAATTTATCTTATGTTTTTGTCAGTTTTAAGTTACCATTCTGGTTTTCGTTTGGTTCACTTATGTAAGTTCTAGAGTTTTGACTTAATGTTATGTTATTTATGTTCATTTATTCACGTTATAGATTTGTATACGCAGTATGACCTTTTTGTAAATGATTTTACAAGCAAATAAACATACTACTACTACTACTACAACTATTAGCTATTATCGGCCTACGGCCACCAGAAATTGCTATGTTGAGTAATGGTTATCCAATACGGCCCCTCTCAAAAGAAAAATAATACTTCCTCGGGTTTTCCAATCCTTTAGACCTTTAACCATTTAAGCTTTTAAGGTCTTACGACACTTCATCTCGGTGACAACTTTTGAGTATTGGGCAAACTAGAATAATTAACTATATTTTACCTGACACTAAAACCAATTCTAAAAAGAAATTTATACAAAAACAGACTTTAATGTAACATATGTAACATTATGACTATACCTGCCTATTCTAAATGGTATCCTAAGAGACAGGGTTTAACACTGAATGTTTCGACTACAATGATTTTCATATTCATTGTATTTGATGAATTGCACATCTAATAGAAAATATGTATGATCAATTACCTATATATAAAATGGGGTTCCCTCACTAAACAATATCTTATGTAAGAATAAGCAAATACGTTACCAACAGGGTTACTATTTTATACCATTTTTATGAAAATCTGCCCAAAAACTAACCCGAAGACCCGTAATTTTCTTTATTTTCTTCTTGTTAAGAGCACTGTATAGATAGTTCAGACAAATGTTTACAGGAAAAATCATTCGGCAATTCTGACATACCAATGTTGGGTTAAAAATTGTTTGTTGAATTCCCGGGTTTTGACCCATAATTCTTATATAACACCAAAAGAATAATTTCAACATGTCAGAACAGTATTTTTGACAGTTACAGTATCTGTCAAGGGATTAGCAAGAAAGGATACCAGTTAGAGAGAATCAGACGTTCATGACATAAATTACATTATTTTTTCAAAAAGATGTGAAAAAACACACAGTTGCTGACCCCATGATTAAAAGTTGTTTAGAAGATCACTGTGCTTCCTCTGATTCAAAGTCTCAGCAAAATAAAACTGAAATTTCCAAAAGCGTTGTGAGACCTAATTTTGAATGGCGAACAATATAAATTACGGAAAACGTAATTTATCCTCCCCATTCACGCACACGTATGGTAGAAGGTCCATATTTTATTATTAAAAAATCGTTTCACTCGTATGCAGAGCGGAAAAGTTATTGCCATATCCCTCAACAGTACGCTAAAGTGGGATAAATACCCCATCCGTCCCCGACGTTCATGTCACGTATGCCTGACTCCCGTAATATACGCAACAATAGGATGTCTCCAACAATCGAAAATAAAACTGGTGTGTGTATGAATGCATATTTATATGATGTTTTGTGGCTGAGGTGGTCAATTCCCATTATATCACATGGTTTACAATCATGTTTTTGGCAAGTTTTCTGCTTTAAATGAAGATCTAAACTAAGCTGTTGTTATAACATTCTGCATGGTGCAATAATCAGAACATCACATAGCAATAGGACTTACTATTGTTGGAAGCATGTGAATGTGTGACGCTCCCATTGTTGAGGGAGGAGGTTATTTAGCATAATAACCTCCTCACTCAACAATGGGAGCATCACATATGCACATACTTCCAACAATAGTAAATCATATTGTTCTATGACGTTCTGATTGTTGCACAATCCAAAGTGTTGCAACAATCTGCTCATGCTAGGTTTAGTTTAGATCTTCATTCAAAACAACTCCACAAAAACATTTTTTGTTAATATTTTGTTTTGATATCCGTATTGTAGGGCCAACCGTCCCTACCTAGATTTCCACCTGAAGGTTCGCTTTAAGGATGCCCGCACCAGTTTTTTTTTCGATTGTTGGGAGACGTCCCATTGTTGCGCATATCATAGGAGTGAGGCATGAGTGACATGAACGTCAGGGATGGATACGACATAAATCCCGCCGTAGCGTACTGTTGAGGGATTTAGCAATTATTTTTCTGCCGTTCGCACAAAGGCAATGCCATTTTCCAGAATAAAATATGAACCTTATACAGTATGTGTGCCTAAAAGGTGGGGATGAATTACGTTGTATGCAGTGTTGTTCGCCGTTTAACGTAATTGCTGAAAAAAGTGAAATGGCTGTAAAGGATCAGGAAAACCGGGAAAGTATTATTTTTTATATTTTGAGAGAGGGCTGTATTAGACAAACATTATTCAACAATAAACAATAGTCTATTGTCCCTGAAAGGCTTTTTTGCATTAAAATGTCATGGAAATAACCAGTAGAGTAGAATGGTTTACATCAAGGAAAGTGCACAATATATAGAGTACATTGATATATAGTCATGAGCCATTATACATTATCCGACTTTCGTGAAATAGCACCCTATTCAAAAAGGGGTTATCATGAACCCTCGGAAATCAATTTCTAATTCACGGTTTTATACAGGGAAAATGTATAAAAATGTTTTGCTATGTAAAGAAGTTGAAAGAATGTCTTACGTACCGTTTTTATGCAGATTAAAATGCCATTATGCAAATGAAAGTTTTTGGCCATATCTTTGCAGATTTTACAGATAACTGAAACAATAGCAAGGTAATGAGAACTGTCGGGAAGTGGCTGCATGTATCGTTTGCATGTAAACACATGGAACACGTATTTCAACTATAGAGTTTATAATTCGGTGCCTGTTTAGCGGCAGCAAGTGGCGACAGCAAACTCGGAAGCCCAGTCACTTCGGGAGTCACTCGGCGTCAGAGCCGCGTATATTTCGTGGATTGTGAGGGGATTTTCACCCCCCATACTTCGTACCTGGGTACAAAAAAGTACCCTACTTTTACAAAATCGCGATATTCGGAGGTCTTTAAAAAGACCCCTTCTTCCACGAAATACGTAACGCGGGTGGGGCCCCCCTCTGTACCTGAGCGCCCCCCCGCCCCCCCTCCCCCCCCCCCCCCGTGAAATATTCCAGAGATCGACCATACAGTATGCACAGTATCTCTATCCAGGTCTTTGGTCTCCTTTCCTATCAAACAATTGAATGTTTCGGCACAGTTATCACGAAATATAGTTCCAATGTATCTGCTGATGTATTTCAAAGTATTAAACATTTCAGTGCGTTAATGCTCGGCCTTGGCACTGCATCAGACTACATGTCGTAAATATTCAATTATATAGAGGTCGAAATTGGTCGAGAAACACGCTCTAAACAGATGCGTACACGTTTTTAGACGTACGTCATCTGACTTATGAGTATCATTAACAGACATCGCCTGTCCCAATATCTTTGTTACAGTCGGTTTGATGTCTTATTGACCAACAGCAATCGACGATTAAAGATACTAGTAATTGGTTTCGCATCGTTTTTCAAGTATTGTCCTAGCAATGAAGAATCGGCGACATTTATAGTTTATATTTTCCATTCAATATGACTCCTCTGAATGCAAATTTACTGCCAGTAGCCTCCACGCAGGGCTTGATAAAGACTAGTTCGTACGTGGTTACCTGTTGAATTTATTACGTTTTATGTGATCTCTCACATAATGACATCATCATTTCTTTAAAGTCACCTTCATTTCATTAGATTTTGTACATTTTATTTAAAACTGAATGAAACGTGAAAATGAATGTTCACTGTACAATAAAAAAAATTACTGATTGGCCCCTCAAATGTATGGAAATAGAACCGACGGCCAAAATTGAAATTGCACGGTGACGTTATAGTCGCTTGGTGACAATTTTTCATTTCCCCGTAATAAAGACTTGTTTGTAATTGTATTGTGTTGCTTGCATATTTCTCCATAGTCGCTATTCTAAAGAGAAATACATAAGTATAGGGATGGGGGTATTTAAGATTACTAATTCAAAACCCTTGGTGCGGGAGATCTTGATAAATTAAAAATCTTTTTATGGGGGCATAAAGTTGTCGGGTCCCCACCCCCCTCCCTGCCCCCATTATTAACACTTTAAGTTGTCGTCTCCACTAACTGCACACACTTAGCTGACATAGGTAGAGACTGGTCGTGAAAGTAACCCCTCTGGCGACTCTAACAAAGGGTATTTCCCTATTGTTGCCACTGGACATTGACAATTTTGCTTGCCAAAAAGCGTAAAACGTACCCTATCACTCGTAGCTCTATGGCAAGAAAAGTAGCTCGGAACACCCCCATTTTTTTTACATATATTGAATGCAATTTTACAGAGCAAGAACATATCAAAAAATAAAAAAATCCTTCGGACTAAATATTTTTTTACAACTCGTTATGTGTGATATATTGCCCTATATTTGCTTCTTAGCGAGCGCAACACGACTCCAACAGTGGGAGTTCCCTCCTATTGTTGCCATAACAATAGGGAAACAAAGGGTGCGTCATTGTCTTTCCATTTTCATAAAAAAGCAAAAAACATACCCTTTCACGCATAGCTCTGTAGCAATAAAAGTAGCTCGAAACACCCCTATTTTTTTTTCAAATATAGAATGCAAATTTACAGGGCAACAACATATCGAAAAATAAAAAAATTCTTCGGACTAAGATTTTTTTTACAAATCATTACGTGTGATAAATTGCTTAATATTTTCGTCCGTTTTGGAAAAAAAAGTGAAGATTTTTAACTCAACCCCTACCATTCCACCTTAGGCTATGCAGAAAATATAGTAGGTTTTGAAACACAGTTTGTGCAAGCAAAAAGGGGAACTACTCTTTTACCTGCATGCAAATTTACGCTTATAAAGATCTACAATATATTTTTCTCTGCACGAAAAACCCAGAATGAGCGGAAAATGTTAAAATGCGCAATGTGGCGGCCCCTTTTCCCTCAAATGACCACTTTTCAAAAATCACAAAATTGTCTTTAGCTAAGAAAATCGGCCAAACAGCCAATTTCTTTTTAAATTTCCTTTAGTTTTGTCCCACAATCTATAACATATCCAAAAATTAGAAAAATCCGAGGACAAAAAAAAAACTGGTGCGGGCATCCTTAATGTAGCTTATGGTGATAGCGTTTAAGGATGCCCGCACCAGTTTTATTTTCGATTGTTGGGAGACGTCCCATTGTTGCGTATATTACGGGAGTCAGGCATGAGTGACATGAACGTCAGGGATGCATGCGACATTCATCCCGCCGTAGCGTACTGTTGAGGGATTTAGCAGTTATTTTTCCGCCCTGCGCAAAAGGGCAAGAAAACTTTCCACAATAAAACATGGACCTTCTACCATATGTACGCATTAAAGTGGTGGATAAATTACTTTATTTTGCAAAAAAGAAACAGCATACGGACGATGTAAGTTTTCATTAACTACACGAAAATAGTTCTAGTAAAGAATTTAATCGTCAATGTTCTTCAATATCATCTCAATGGCACATTGATAAAGTTGATTGCTGCTTTATTAATCATACTATCGTCACAAACTGAAACATTCTTGCTATTTTCAAATCGCAAACGCAAAAATATTTTCAATCCGACTTTAGTATACAGTACTATACAATAGTGTTCAGTCATTTTGAAGGAGAAGTTGTATGAATTGCATTTGTCATCTTTTTCATTTTTCCAAAAAAATTAAATGAAAACAAGAAAGTAAGAAACCATTGGCGCAGGTGCGTAAGGGATGTGTTGTTTATTTTTTTCTAACTATTAACTTACAACCTTGCTCCCTATCTCCTGCTGATTACTGTAATTAGCAGCAATTCTTGAATTATATCATTTTTCAACTACGCCTTGAACAGATGGTGTTGTATATGGTTTTTATCATACGGACCGTCTGGGTATATATATTGAAATAAAAAGGAGAATTTGTCTGTTTGTGGGTTTAATTTTGATTTGTCTGTTTCTAAAAACTGGTACGTATATAGTTTTCGGGTGTTTATTTTATTTTATGTTAGCAGACGGGGTTTAGCATAAACGGAACCAATGCTAGGCTTCTTGGTCCTAAAAGTGTCATTAACTACCTTATTATATGCCTTCTTCCAGCAAATATTCTGGATATTTCGTATTAGAAACAATACATACTATTTAGGTTAAAATATATTTGTTGCATTTACGCTAATCCAAATTTCAAATTAAATCCGTTCTGTAAATGATTCGGGCTTTTACAAAACCAATATGGCGGACATTTACAACCTGTCCGACTTGATTGCTGGCTAGAGCAGAAAAGAGTCTGATATAGTCCAATTAAACGGCGCTGACCTTTATTTGTGACGGCATTACACAGAACTAGCCGCCGGTGATTGAAAATAGGAAAAATATGTTTCGCAGCTGTTTGTATGTGCCAAGATTATAGCAAAATGCTTTTGCTTAATATAGTTTTTACGAGACGGGACTTAACTCTACCGTCCATATGATATCAGAAATAGGAAAATAGGTAGAGTCTATTTCTGAACTTCCAGTCCATCAAACTGGTGAAAACCAGAGACTTCAACCCGTGGGGCGGGAGGTGGGGGCACCTAGGTTTAGAGGGGGCCGCATACGCTCGTTATCAAAATTTAAAAATACCCCATAAGCACTGATTTCTGGCCAAAAAAATGAATTTCACCCCCTATACTTCGTACCTGGGTACAAAAAATTACCCTTCTTTTACAAAATCACGGACATGCGAAGGTCTTAAAAAAAGACCCCTTCATCCGCAAAATACATAATGCAGGTGCGGCACCCCTATGTACCTGAGTGCCCCCCCCCCCCGGAACTGATCGCACACAATTAGCTGACAAGGGTACAGACCCGTCCTTATTACACTGACTACTCCAACAAAGGGAATTTCCCTATTGTTGCCACGGACATAGACACTTTCATTTGCACAAAAGGCATAAAACGTACCCGATCATTTGCAGCTCTGTAGCAAAATAAATCAACTCATGACACCCCAATTTTTTTTGGCATATATAATGCAAATTCACAGGGCAAGAACATATCAAAAAATAAAAAAATTCTCTGGACTAATTTTTTTTTTACAATTCAATATCTGTGACAAAATGGTCTATATTCGCGTCTTAGCAAGCGCAACACGACTCCAACAAAGGAATTTTCCCCCGTTTGTTGCCACAACAATAGGGAAACAAAGGTCGCGTCATTGTCCTTTCATTTTAATAAAAAAGCAAAAAACGTACCCTTTCACTTTTAGCTCTGTAGCAAAAAAAAACAACTCATGACACCCCATTTTTTTTTCGCATATAGAATGCAAATTCACAGGGCAAGAACATATCAAAAAGTAAAAAGATTCTCTGGACTGGTTTTTTTTTTACAATTCTTTATCTGCTATAAATTGCCCTATATTTGCGTACACTTTTAAGGAAAAAGTGTTCATTTTTGATTCAACCCCTCCAGTTCAACTTTAGCTTGTGCAAAAGATAAAGTAGGGTTTGAAATACAGTTTGCACAAGCAGAAAGAGGATCTACTCCAATAACTACATGCAAATTTACGTTTTTAAAGATTGCCGATTTATTTTTCTGCATATAAAAAAACACGAATGATCAGAAAATAAAAAAATGCGCTACTTGGCAGCCCTTTTTCTCCCAAATGGCCACTTTTCCAAAATCACAAATTCGTCTCTAGCTAAAAAAATCTGCCAGACAGCCAATTTCTTTTTACATTTCCTTTAGTTTGGTCCCACAAGGTACAACATATCCAAAAATTACAAAATTCTAAGGACAAAAAAAAAACTGGTACGGGCATCCTTAAGTGTCTTTTAAAATGTCTACCCATTTCCTAATATTTAACTAATGACTAAACACTAATGAGCCTTTCACTTATAATGTTATCTTGTCTACTTCTTTATTGTCATTTCATGTTAGGCTCGTTCATAATTTATTTTAGTATTATCATTTTCATTTCAAAATGGAGGCAATTCAGAATAATGCACACACAGATACAGACACACACACACACACACACACACACCCCCCACCACACACACACACATACATATATATATGTATATATATATATATATATATATATATATATATATATATATATATATATATATATATACTAGTATGTATATATATATATATATATATATATATATATATATATATATATATATATATATATATATATATATATATATATATATATATATATATATATATATATATATACCATATTCTTCTGATTAAGCGCACATGACCGAATAATCGCACAGGCCTATTTTTCACGGTTAGAGGGGGAAGGGCCAGCGCAACAGTCATGAAAAACTTGTAAAACTTTCCCCCAGAAGAAGTAAGAAAAGCGAAATCACCTACCTTCCCTCTTGCTGTGTCTGCAAACCAGCGCTGAATCCCGCCATTTCAGCAGTTCCTTCACGCTCTCACTGTTCATATTCGTCGCATGAGCATACTATTGACCAATTAATCATCTTTCCACATGTGGCAAATGTCTAAGCAACCAGAACAGTGAGAGCGCGAAGGTGCAATAACGGCCAATACATTCCGATTGGCAATCATTGAGGTGTGCGGTAAAACGGCAGATTGCTGGCACCCCTTCTACAGAAAATTTTCCCAACCTCTACCCGCACCCTGCGGCTAATTGGAAGAATTCGGTATATATATATGACAACCATAACATACTTACCTACATATAATGTATACATATATATATATATATATATATATATATATATATATATATATATATATATATATATATATATATATATATATATATATATATATATACTGTAGAACACGACATTTCCGCGTGTGTTTATATATAGCATACTTAGCGTCTGGTGCCGCTTCGCTATATATAAAAACGCTGTACTTTTGTCTTTTTGTCTTGACTGTAACTTTTAAATACTGTAACTTTTAACATCATTTAAAGCTAGATTTTAAACACTTTTATCAAAATGAATTTAGATTGAGAAGACTGCCAAATGATAACTGTAATGTGCCAAAGTGAATTTGGAATTTAGTTTGAGAAGACTGGTGAGATAAAATGATATGACATGATGATTTTTTAAAGATAAAGAATGTATTCAATGTATTTTAATGATATGAACTGTGACATTTTTTAAACTGATTGAAATTAATAAATTTTACAGAATTTAAATCTACACAGTTACATTTGTAACAAATGCCAAATAAGAACTGATGAACTGGTAAGATAAAATGATACTAGTATGACATGATTTTTCAGAGATAAAGAATGTATTCCATGTATTTTAATGATATGAACTGTGACAATTTTTTAACTGATTCAAATTAATAAAGTTTTACAGAATTTAAATCTACACTGTTACTAGTGATTTGTCTTAGTCTGCCAATTCGACAGACCGTTGCCCTCTCCAACTGTCAACTGCATGATGAAGTTTTGAAATTTCAAATAGATCGAGTCAATGACTGAGAATGATGTCAACAAAGAAAACTTGCAGTTGATGTTTGCAGAGGGCGACGGTCTACTATCATCCCCCCCCCCCCTTCAACTGTCCCGGTCCAGAGAACAAAGTATATACGGGCGCCTCCTTTTGAGAGGATGCTCAATCATCAATCATTCTCTGCTCAAATTAATTCGTCTTTTTTGCGACAGATGGCGCTGTCAGCGGCGGCGGCTACGTTAAAAAGACGCTAATATAAAGATACGCTATGATGCAAAACTCACCAATTCGCTATACTTGGGACACGCGTGAATTTCGTGTTCTACAGTATATATATATATATATATATATATATATATATATATATATATATATATATATATATATATATATATATATATATATATATATATATATATATATATATAAACATATACATATACGCTTGTGTGTTTCTATGCCTGTTATAATGAAACGTAGCAAAGGGAAAATTATGTAGCTAGAAGACATTCCTTTATCCGTTGTTCAGACAAGAATGTCTACTGCCGGCACGGACTCATACGCGTGTAGTGTGATTTACAAGGCTATATGAGCGAGGCAGTGATTGGCTATCTATTTTTAGTAACCTTTTGCAAAAAAAAAAAAAAATCAAATTGTGAACTAGGATCATAGAGTGACAATTTCTTTTCTTTAGACTTTCGGATATTAGAGTGAAAAAAGAAGTGGTGTTAATTGGGGCCTACATTATTTGTTACGATCAAATGAAAACAAACAAGCTCCCTTCATATAGTATGTACCTTGTTGAATATCTATAGCACAGAGACTTCTGTTACTATTTTAATGGGATGCACGTTTTGTGTTATTAAATTGAATTGATGCATCAGTTGTCTCTTTTCAGATCACTTGGGCCGATATTGCAGTATTCTACATGGGTGATACAATCCAACAGAAAGTTCCCGAATTCTTGGAAAGTTTCAGTCTCCTGAAAGTTCTCGTAAACCGAGTCGCTGAGAGGCCCAATATTGCTAGGTGGGTGGCAACTCGACCACAGACACTATTCTAGATACAACAATTTCGGATGATGGGGTTGATATATATATATATATATATATATATATATATATATATATATATATATATATATATATATATATATATATATATATATATATATATATATAGTCAAACCACCTCCGAACAAGGACCCCCAGCGAACAAGGACTGTTCAAAATCCCCCCAAAAGAAATAACTGTATTTACCCTCCGAATAAAGACCCCCTGTCAACAAAGACAAGAGACCGCCCTTTTTCTTCCCAAGGACCACAATTTCCCTCTGAGAAAAGACCACTCCTGGAAATATACATTCTCAATTCTCTTTGTTGTTAGAAATTCTTCAACCTGATTTTCAGTAAATTATAAAAATTAGTTTTCCTGTGAGGGAATTAAAGCGATACATACCACGCAAACATGCAGGGATGGTATACAATTGTAATGTAACCCAAGCCTAGGTGGGGACCAGTGTAAGTGCGATTTAACCCAAGCCAGCTTATGTTCTATTGCAATTTTGTCATCCTTTATCTTAATCAAAAATGAGGTCTTTAGTTTGCTTTGAGATTTTGTGTAGTACAGTTGATAACCCAGGTGTAGATGCCACCTAAAAGATGTTGTGTAGTACAGTTGATAACCCAGGTAACGATGTCACCTAAAAAAAAGTTTCTTAGCGTGGTAGAAAGAGTTAAAGTAATAGAGCTCAACAATAAGAACAAAAGTGATTGTAAGATAGCCTAGGACTTTGGAGGTTTTTTTTTAATTTCAAATTGCACACATGTGCAACAGGGTTTTTATTTCCCATGGCATGTCAATTCACAGTGTTACAAAAGAAGTCTATTTTATATTGTTTTACCATTTTCTGACCCCTGTATAGAATCAGAAAACATAAAATCAAAAGAGAAACATGAGCAATTTCAGGGTAGTGTTCAATCCTTTAGAGGATTATGAAATCTATCAACTCAGTGAGTCTAAGTTTGTGATTACACCCTGTACCAACTATTTCTTAAGTTGATGTCATTTCTAAGGTCCATAATGAAAAGGTTCCAATTGTTTTCAAACTGTTGCAGTTTGCCAATCATTACATCACGTGATTTTAAGACACTTAGATTTTTCAATAAACACCTTTTAACATCTAAAACTGTCATTTTACTTCCTGTTTTTCTTTTTTGGTATATAACATCTTTGACACTTATTATTATAATATTTGATATTTGGTTATTTGAGGGTTCGCCAAATATCTTTTCATGGTCTGAAATAATGAAGTGGTTGTCATATATTCTTCTCACCCATGTAATTGTATCTGCCCACAGTGCTATGGTATTCCTACATTCAAGATATATAGGTTTTATAGTTTCAACACACTCGTCACAAAATAGACATTTGTCAGAGTCTATTAGATTCATCTTTTTCAATAATATATTGTTTATTGATCTATTATGAAGGAGTTTAAATTGGTTAAAATATTGATACACCGAGGGTGAATTTCTTTTTGAATTTTTAAATGATATCGCCAACAGTTCAATATTTATGTTGTCATTGAGGGTCTCACTCCATTTGTTGGAAAGAGTGTGTAAGATTGTTGAGTCCTTACCTAATATATTGAAATATACATTTTTGTTTCCTTTGTTACCAATCTCAATGTCATATAGGATGTGCGACATTTGGGGGAATATTTTAATCCTGTCAGGAAATGCTTGTTGACATATGATATTAATCTTCCTCTTGAGATTAGAATGCAATAAAAAGTCACATATCACATTCCATCTTGTTTGTATCTGATTCCTGTCAAGCATATTGCCATTATCATCCAAAATGTCCCCTATTGTCACAATACCCTTATTGATCCAAAATTTGTTCTTCCATGGTATAATTTTTGAGTTATACCATAATGGCATAGTCAACAATGATTCTTTACTATGGTATACATTTTGGTCTGTCAACCGCATTAATGCCTTAACCGTGTCATTCCAAAAAATATTTGGTATTTCCCTTATCAGTTTCTTTTGATACATATCCCCAAAAACATAAATATTTCCCATGTTATACATATGTGGAATGGAAGCCCATCCTTCTTTAGACTTATAAATTCTCTTAAACCAGGAGATTTTCATAGTGGCATCAATTTTCCTAATGTTAGGATATTGTAATGCACCTTCTGCTACTGTATGTTCAAGTATTTGTTTTCTAAATTTGGGGGGGCCACCATTCCATAAGAATTTTTCAAATATAGACTCAATTTTGACAAATAGGCATTCATTCGGACTAGGCAGGGACAGCAGGATATGTATAAACTTTGAAACCAACAGACTTTTAATGATAATTATTTTCCCTATTAAAGTTAAATTTCTTAATTGCCATATTCTAATTAATCTTTCCATGTCAAGGAGTTTTGGTTCGATATTTAACTGTGTAATATTTTCTAAGTCTGTTACATCATAATTTATACCAAGGGATGTAAAATTATTTGTCCAGATTAGGTTTAAATCAGGACATAAGTTATCACTGCTGTCCCTGTCCCCTCCGAATTTTACCACTTTTGTCTTGTCAACGTTGATTTTTAACCCTGAAATACGATGGAAATCTTCTAAAATATTCATACATAATCTCAAGTTCCTCTCACTGTTTAATATAAATAGTGTAGTGTCATCAGCAAATTGCGATATCCTGTGCTCCACATCTCTTATTTTATAGCCAATTAATTCCTTATGGACCCTGACTGATACACCCAAGAGCTCCACAGCCAAGACAAAGATATATGGAGATATAGGATCTCCTTGTCTGCATCCTCTTTGAAGATTGATGATATCAGATTGATGACCATTTTGCAAAATTTTAGAAACTGAATTTTTTTGTAAACTTTTAACAACTTGAATGGTTTGGTCTGAAAAATTAAATAGTTTCAAAATTTTGCTGATGAAGTCCCAGGAAATCGAATCAAAAGCCTTTTCAAAGTCAACCAGTATAAGAAGTCCACTGGTATTTTCTGTTTTGGATTCGTTTAAAATATCTAAAGTCAATCTGGTATTTTCACCTATAAACCTGTTTTGTACAAAACCTGTTTGAGAATTTCCTATTAATTTTGGTAAAAAGGCTTTGATTCGATTGGCCCAAATTCCTGAATAAAATTTATATATTGAGTTTAACAATGTGATGGGACGCCAATTTTTTAATTTATTACGAATTTTATCTCCTTTGGGGATACATGTTATGATTCCCATCAGATGATTTTGACTAATATATTTATTATTGAAAAAGTAATTCATCAAGTTCAAGAGTAAGATCTTCAAACTTGTCCATAATGACTTGTAAAACTCGTTGGTGTACCCGCCAGGACCTGGGCTTTTATTAGTTCCACTATTAAAGACAACTCCCCTCAACTCTTCCTCAGTAATACAATCATCAAGAGAATCCTTTTCTGTATCATTTAAGGTTTCGAAGGAAGAAGTATATTCAAATAAGTTTGAGTCTTCAATTCCTTGAGTTTGCTTGTAATTGTATAGGGACTGGTAGAATCTTCTCATTTCATCAAGTATGTCCTTGGGCTTGGTAATTCTGTCTCCTTCTTCAAGAACTAATTCCTTGATATTTTTTGAAATGAAGTTTGAATTTTCTAAGTTTAAGAAATGTTTGTTCGGTTTTTCTCCCAGAATATGATCTTTAATTCTTGCACGAACGAATGCCCCTTCCAGTCTAATATCTCTTAATACTTCTAGTTCCTTTTTTTTATTATTTAACTCATCCTCTATTCCCCTATCTGTTATATCAAGAATAAATAGGTCTTCCAATTTTTCAATCTCTTTAGTTAGAGAAGTTTCCCTATTTAATCTAACCCTCTTTTTCCTCGCAGCATATGTGATAAAAATTCCCCTTAGGTGTGTTAATAGAACCTCCCAGAAAACATCTATGTCAGTCATAAAAGTTATTTCAAATTTATCAAAATGTTTAACATGATCTGGACTATATGGTGTGCAGGCATGTATCTCTACCATTAGGAGAATACCCTCATTAATCTTTTCCATTAAATCATTGTCGTTTAATAAATCTGCATTCAACTTCCAGATGCCTTTACCTTTAATTGTTTTTTCTAAGTGTAATTTAATCCCTATTTTGCAATGATCCGACCGATATTTAAAACGAATATATGAATCTGAGAAGATATCTAAAATTGATTGAGAAATAAGAAAGAAGTCAAGTCTTGCTGCTTTTGTCGGATTACTTCTAAACCAAGTGAATTTTCTTTTCTCTGGATTATTTTGTCTCCATATGTCCAATAGGTTATATTTTTGAATAAATTGCTTTAAAAGCAATGTTGAGTTGGGGTTATTGCTTTCCAAGTAATTTAAAGTATCCAGATTTTGATCTAGTACAAGATTCCAATCACCACATAGTATCCAGTTGCGAATCATGTTCTCTTCTAACATATTTAGAATATTTGATAAAAGTTCTGGTTTGTCTTGATTATGACCATAGATATTAAGCATCAAAAATCTTGCTATCCCGGGAAGCTCTAAGTCACACAAGATAAATCTACCATCCCTATCCTTGTTCACCATATGTAACTTATATTCAAAATTGTTATTAATAATGGTTACCACACCCAAGGACTGTTTTTTATCACCTGATATGAGAAATTTACAATTCCAAAGTTTTTTGAGTGATGGCAAATCTGCAGCTATCAAATGTGTCTCTTGCAGATGAACTATGTTAACATTCCTTTTTTTAAAATCGTCGAAGATATCTATTCTCTTCTTAAGATCCCGCAGTCCCCTGCAATTCAATGATTCAACAGTCAAGTAACTCATCATCCACTACAGCATCACACCTATCCAAGCAAAAGGGAGCCGTCACCAAAGTCACATAATGACACCAATCTAAGGAGCGAGCACAGGACACCGCACACACCAATTCCACCACACAATAACATAACCAACTTGCCTGGGAAATTTTCCAATAAACTGACTGAACAAAAACAAACATAATACACAAGTACATAAGCAACACAAATACATGAACAATCAACATATACACAAATAGTGATAACATAATATAGAGCATTTGCAGTCAGATAAACTTCTCTGACTATCAAGTGTTCTCTATACGAAAAAGTATTTCAGTTGTTTCCTGTTTGTTTTTTTAAATAATTATATTTCAGGACAATATCCTGTTCTTGTAACCAGTTTTCCTTCAGTACACTTCTACACTAAATACACTGGGTTTTTTAGTCCCACTATAGATAGTAAATTCGATCCTGGTAAAATAGGTGACAGACTGTCCAAATACCTTTACAGCAGGTCAAAACTGAAGCAGGTCAAAACTGAAGATTGAAATTAATGTGGTCAGTTGCCTTCTCTGACTATATTCTGTCCTCTAGGAGAAGTATAATATTGCAGTTTCTCAAGTTATGTAGGTTATTTAAACCAATGTGAAAGAACACTAGTTCACTATTCGATTCACAGTTGTCAAATTTCAATTCACAATTGTCAATATAAATTCTTTCAATACACTCTCTATATTATAGTTTTTACAGTTCTCAATTCGCAGAATACAGTATAAATTAAATAAATACTCTCCCTTTCTCAGGGTTTCCACAACTTTCAACTCACAATTATCAATACAAATTATACAATGTACACTCCCTCTCTTAGGGCAATGCAACAGGAATAAACAAAAAGGATCTCAATACACTTGAACTCAACTTGTGTTTACACAATAGAAGTTGGCCGTAAGGATCTAAGCCAAAGATCAACTTGTCAATACACACTATATAAAGTACAGTCCCCTTTTAGGGCAATGCAACAAGAATGAGCAGTAAAGATCTCTATATAATTGATCTCAAAACAAGGTACCTCCTCTCTCTTAGTGTTAACACAGTAGAAATAAACAATAATACTCTCAACTAGCGATCAACACACAAAAAAACCAAATAACAGTATGGAACTCAACCAGAGATCCAAAATACAAAGAAAAAAGAACACTAGCAAAGACCCTAATTTGCTCAAAGTGATTTTCAATTAGCAAGTACTCTTTGTATCAAGTAAGAATAAATATCCACTCTCCTATTTATGGAGATATCACTTGTGGAATTATTGATTATATAAATTAGGAAAGGGCGGTTTGCTGAATAACACAGAAAATTAAGAAAGAATAAAACAAAAAACAAGAAAAGAAAAACAAACAGTGAACTAAAGGGAGCACTGGCCTTGAACACTTAAACTCTGTCGCCCAAGTGTCCACCCAATACACAAGTGTTCACACAACAATTATCACCAGAGTATAAGTTACTCAACAAGTTGTGTTCACACAAGTCACACACATGTAAGTTCTGACATGAAGTGATCCTCATTCACTTCAGTTAATACATATTTATATATAATGTTTTAATGCCACTGGAACTGGCATTCCATTCATATATAATATATATTTGGAGGAATTCTTTTGATAATTGTATTTTCTTTAAGTAGATGCACCCAGGGGGTGAGAGGTATGTAGTGACTAGATTTAGTGGAGTTGGAATGAAGTTGAAATGAGGGGATGAGGATCTTGGCAATAGGGTGACACAGCACAGTCTTCCTCCCTACCAATGTAAGATGGATTTCCCTTCGCATTAAAGGATTGAAAAAAAACACACCATAGGTAGGGTTCATAGGGTATGTTGTGTCATTATCTATATTCTTGTAAGCTCACAAATTCAATCTATGTGGAAGTCATGAGAGAATTTAGGTTGCATTTTTAATTAAACCATCAGTAAAGGAGGAGAAAAGGGAATAGTATGTCATTTTCTATATTCTTGTAAGCTCACAAGTTCGAGACATGCCAAAGTTAAGGGAGAATTTGCATTGACCTTCTGGTTAAACCATCAGTAAAAGGAGGAGGAAGACTAATGTTTCATCATTGACTAGGACTTTGGAGTTGGTAAAACCCAAGTTCAGAACATTTTGAAGAGAAAAGCAGAGGTGCTGGAAGAATATAAAAACATTTCTGGGGCCAGAACCTCAGAAAATGATAAAATAGAGATGTAGTTATGCTCCAACCTTTCCTATCATTGCCAAACTGTGAAGATTTGAATGTTTAAGTGTAGCTAAATTGCCAAACCACTGTATACCTGGATTGCTCAAAGTACATGCAATGTATATCTTTCTCATTCTGAATGAGTATATTTTTCTTATTTTGAATTCTCGTATGATAACTGCCCCATCATGTACTGCTTTTCCAAGCTTTACTTTATTTTTGGTATTATGAAATATCATGTGATATTGATAAACCATATAACCCGATACATAGTTTGGTCTTCTTTACATTTTACCCTTCAATCTGTGCTTTATTTTAAAACAGATAAAAACCAGTGAAAAAATGGTAGGTGCCCTTATGAAAATAGCATCAGTAATCAACCCTCAGAATAAAACCCACCTGTGAACAAAGACCTTTTTTTTCTTCCCAAGGTTTGACTGTATATATATATATATATATATATATATATATATATATATATATATATATATATATATATATATATATATATATATATATATATATACATATATATGTATGTGTGGAATTCCTTTTGTAATGTTATGCATTGTTTGGAAATAATAAATTGGTGGCCTTTTCAGATAATAATAATAATAATAATAATAATAATAATAATAATAATAATAATATTGTCATTTGATATTGCGCCCTTTCCATATAAACATGCTCAAAGGCGCATTACATTCATTGTCAGAGGATAGATGTTGATATCCACATAGTTATTTGATAAATACATCTTTGAACAGATGTGTTTTCAATTGTCGTTTGAAGATTGCCACACTCCCAGCTGCCCGAATATTATTTGGGAGCTGATTCCATAGTTTTGGGGCACAGGCACTAAATGATCTGTCACCGTAGGTTTTCATGTTGGTTCTCGGCTTGCAGAGTAAGTTCTTGGATGTTGATCTCAGTGTCCGTGGTGGGACATACTCTTTCAGCGTTTCCCTCAGGTAAGAGGGTGCAGTTCCATGCAAACACTTGTACGCCAGGAGAAGAATCTTGAATTCAATTCTCTTCCTGACTGGTAACCAGTGAAGTTCCTTTAGTACTGGAGTGATATGGTCATACTTCTTTGTGAGTGTGATCACCCTGGCGGCATTATTTTGTACTCTCTGGAGCTTACATATTAGCTCTTCAGGTATTCCACAGAGAAGTCCATTGCAGTAGTCGAGTCTTGAGGTTACCAGGGATATGACAGCACCTTTAGTTGATTCTGCAGTCAAGTATTTTCTGATCCTTCCAATGTTTCGAAAGTGATAGTTTGCAGATTTGACTGCCTTTGACACATGTGCGGCCATATTCATGCTTGGATCAAAAACAGAGCCCAGATTGCCGATAGGTATATTGAGAATCTTAACAATCTCACCATTTACGGAGATGCTAGGCACAGATATTTTGGCTCGCTGCTTAGGGGTACCTAGCACTAGGACTTCCGTTTTGTCTGCATTCAGTTTTAGCTTGTTCTGTGACATCCATGTATATATGTCAATGAGGCAGCCCTCCAGCCTAGCAACTCCTATGTGCACAGCTTGTTGAGTGATAGGTTTTATTGCCAGATAGAGCTGTGTGTCGTCTGCATATATGTGAAGCTCTAAACCATGCTTTCTGATGAGTTTTCCAAGGGGTAGGAGGTAGATCAGGAACAACAATGGTCCTAACACTGATCCCTGTGGTACGGACCACAGAATGTCCTGTAACTCAGAGAATGACTTGTCAATCTTGATGCGGAGTGTGCGTCCTGACAGGTAAGACTTAAACCAAGCAAGTGCTTGACCCGTAATACCTAATGTATTTTCCATTCTGCTGAATAGAATATCATGGTCGATGGTGTCGAACGCCGCACTCAGATCTAACATGACCAGTATAACTACTCCATGCTGGTCAATGCTGGTTAGAATGTCATTCTGTACTTTCACTAGGGCAGTCTCAGTGCTGTGACCAGGCTTGTAAGCAGATTGTAAATGTTCATGCAAGTTGTTCTCAGTCATGTAGTCAGTGAGTCGCCCCGCCACCACCCTCTCCAACAGTTTTGAGATGTAAGAAAGGTTACTGACAGGACGGTAGTTCTTTAGAATATCTGGATCTAGGGTAGATTTCTTAAGTAACGGTGTTACTATAGCCGACTTCATGGATTTCGGTACCTGGCTAGATCTAAGAGAAGAATTTATGATGTTAGTCATTACTGGAAGTAATTCGCTTCTACTTTCTTTGATGAGCCAAGTTGGGATTGGATCAAGCATGCAGCTTTTCGCAGGAGACTTGCAAATTATCTTCCATACTTCCTCCTCTGTAGTATTCCGCAGAACATTCAGAGTGGAAACAGGTGGTGACTGTGCTATTTCCAGGTTGATGTCAGAGCAGTCAGGGAGGTTATCCCTGATTTTATCAATCTTTTCCTTGAAAAAGCATGAGAACCTATTTGCAAGTTCTTCTGCAGAGCTGTGTTCTGGGAGTTTTGACACTTTCTGCCTGAAGAGGAGTTCATTCATTGTCTGGGACATCGCTTTTGAATCCTGCCCACAATCAATAATCCTCTGATTGTAATATGACACTTTGCTACTTTCAAGGAGCTTGTTGTATTTGTCTCTTTCTTCCTTGAAGATTTCACGATGAACTGTCAGGCCAGTTCTCCTCCACAGCCTTTCAGCTTTTCTTTTCTCAGATTTTGCTCGATGGAGATCATCTGAGAACCAAGGCTGTTGTGGTCTTATTACAATAGACTTTTCCTTGGGTGGTGCATGCTTATTCAGCACATTGGTTAGTTGTGTATCATATATGTCCATGAGATCAGTGACAGAGAGGGTGTCATCAGGATCCCCCAGTCCTTGTGAAATGTCTGTTCTAAAACTTGGCAGGTTAATGGAGCGAAAGGCCCTTGTTATTATTTTTGTCTTCTGAAGGTGTGGCTTGGGGTGATGGACGTTGCATAACAGTAGATGGTGGTCTGTTATCATATCACCCACCTGGACCTCTTGTACAAGATTATCTGTGTCTCGACACATGATAACATCCAATATATTGTGTCAAACATATTGTTTATTTTTGTATCACAACGTGGACATTGATATAAATATACATATATATATATATATATATATATATATATATATATATATATATATATATATATATATATATATATATATATATAAATATATATAAATATATATATATATATATATATATATATATATATATATATATATATATATATATATATATATATATATATATATATATATATATATATATATATTCTTAGATTTTCAGCCATTTGGCAACTTGTGACGAATCATTGGGCAAGACGTGTCCCCTTACCCTTCGTTTCTTGCATCGCCCAAAGGCCAGGGAGCCCTAGCAACCTGAATATAGGAAAATTATAATTGAATATGTCTGCATGTCAACCATTAGGCGACATGTATGTTTTAATGATATATCAGTAAAACTAGGATATATATCTACCCTTTGATATAGAGGATAACTGTTATCATATTTCAATTACACCTAACCAATAAAAATTGATAAACGACAATGAAAAAAATGTATTCAAGAAAAAGGTTCGTGTAAGAACATGTGACGTCACCCCATATGTATTAAGGTTTTACGATACTCTATACCTGAGACATCTATTGGCCGTAGCAGACTAACTAAAATATCAAAACCTGAAAGTGTCTCATCTGCCCAATGGGTCAAGCCATCTGTTTAAGACTATAACAAAGTGGGTGTGGTCCTCCATTATCGAAGTCTGGTAATATAGTATTTTCACATCATTCAGTATGAGTGCAAACGAGAAAAGGAGAGCAGGAAAATTGAAAAGAATTAATACTCTTGAAACTTCTACAAGTGGGGAAGATGATGAATCTTCCAGAACAGTGCTTTCACTACTGACCAGAAAACATTCAATCCATATATTTTACCCAAGGGTCCAAAAAGCCCCATTAGCTCCAGAGTAACCAGTGTGCAAAAAATACGAACTCAACTGATAAATGACAAAAAAGATACCATCAGTTCATGCTAAAGAAGGCATGACAATTTTTCATTTTTTTCTCAATGAAAATAGCCAGAAATATATTGTGCCAATCGCCAATGATGGCCATGTGTTTGATGACAAGCATCTAATAAGGGCACGAAATCGCACTGGATTGACAGATGATTTTAAATGATTTTTTGCAGGTTTCAGTGATACGCTGGCATTTTGCAAGAAGTACCATGGCATTTCACACAAACCGAGTGACCTGTTTGTGGGTATTGTTAGGGGGACATATCAGGCACAAGGTGCATCTGATGATGCAGTAGCATTGGCTTAATTGGTCATAGTAAGCAAAGTCCAATTTCATCCCCTATTCCACAGTTTGAAATCTCTGGCATCAGCCATAAATATGGCATGCCAAAGTGATATTAATTCAATTTACAAAATATCATGTAACTTTCAAAATATTGTTCAACTTGGTTAAATATATCATGCAATTTATAAAATATGGTGCAACTTTAAGAAATATATATATATATATATATATATATATATTACTTTTCCGAAAGGTTGTATATTTTTTGGAAACATGTATAATGAACTCAGAAAAGTTATGGGTGTTGTGACCAGGGCATGCGCTTGTGGTGGGGAAATGCGCTGGTCAAGGGGAAACTATCATTTATTTTAA
>OZ012684.1:70965756-70970756 GCA_963942565.1 Maea johnstoni | reverse complement strand
TCCACAGTTCACTTAAGTTCTGCATTTTCTGCATGCTTGCTACTGCAAGCACAATCACGTCTGTATCCACAGTGCGTATCATAGCCCTTGTGAGACCTTGTTTAGCAGCATGCGCCACATGCAGAAATATTCTTGTGTCAGCCTCCTCCTGATTGCATGGTGCTATACCAGCTTTGTCTATGGGTGTTGAGCTGATAGCATCTTCATTGCAAGTGCTGACTAAAACCTTTCCTTCTATATTGAGGGATTGCAAATGCTCTGCAAGAAAGGTGAAGAGTTCACTTTTGTTGGCATCTGAGCGCAGAAAACTCTGCCAGTTGCCTGGAGTTGTTGCATTGGCCGTAACCCTCTTGCGCACACCTTCACCATGGTTTTCTCTGGTGCTCTGCTTCAAACTATTGTCAATATAGCGATCCCAGACAATATCCAGTCGTTTCACATTTTGGACTTGGGCCAGAATGTAGGGCAGGAAAACTGTCTTGGCATAGTCATCAAATGTTTTACAGAGTTTTGGTGGTAACATGTTTACCACTGCTGCACCATCTAATACTTTCATGTCAACTTCAGGTGATTCTGGTACTGTGTGCTGCCCAAAGAAGGGAGTAATTCAGACTTCTGTCCAACTCTGAGTTTCCCCATAGATGCCAAGGAAGGTGGTGTGGGTTGATTTTCATGCTTGGAAAATTCCTGCAAGTTACCGTCTCTCACCTGGCATGAGATGTACAAATGGCGAAAACAGATTGCAGTCACTCTTCAGGGAAGACACTTGAGTTTTCACTTTTGATTTCTGTTTTGGAGGATTGCCAAACAGGGGAAGCTTGTTTTTATGAATGGTGTCTGAGATGGCTTTAGTGTCACTTTCTAAGCGCTCCTTGACATACATGTCATACTGTGATTGTCCTATTTCTTGAGCATTCTTTACGGCAGTAGTCACAGATTCTGGCATGATGTCCTTTGTATCAAGTGCTAACAAGTCAGCACTGTCCTCCAGAAATGGGCTACCCATTTCTTCAATAACATGAATGAGGGACTTCACATCTTTGGCAAATGTACGCTGGACTGCTGGCACTTGCTCATGGTGACGGATATCATCATCTTGGCAGGAGAGGAATGAGGTTTCAAACTCCTTCACTGTGCGAGCTATCTCTGGTCCTGATATCATCCAGCGTCTAAGGGCAGCAGGATCTTCGGTAAGGCCAATTGCTCCTCCATCTCCCTTCACAGACTCATTCTCCTGCTCATGATTCTGGTCCAGGGCAATGAGTGAGAAAACATGATTGGCCTTCTGAACTACAAACCTCCCCTCCTGAAATTGTTGGTAGATGTCTGGGTGCTTGTCTTTCAGGATATTCATGTCACGTATATGTACTGGTAGCCACCGTGCATAATGACTATGATCAAGGGTGAACATCCAGGGTGCCAGTTGGTCAAGTGTTTGGACATAGTTATGAAAGTTTCCTTCGCGGAGTGACTTTATGAACTCCATGACCAAGAGTTCCAAATCCAGGACAGTGGACCAGTACTTGAACTGTGGGTGGATTTGAGATTGACTATCACACCAGGTTGAAAATTCTGAAGGTGTCTGATCCAGACTCGGTGATGTCATGTGAATCTGGTATGCACTCCTCATCAGAGCATACAATGCACATGCTGTGACTTGATGAGCATATCTGGTACGGGTGACATGGCTTGCCTTCAGCATTGCATCAGCCTTGCCTGCAGTAGTGATGTCGGCCTGCACCAGAGCACTGGTCCACCCACTGTTTTCAAGCCAATCACCAATCAGTCGTAGAGCTCCCATTTCTATGTGTAAGCCCCCCATCATGACAATGTACTGATCCTCTCCGTATGGACCAGCAAGCTTCCACTGAATTTGTTTTGCTATGGCATATAAGGGCTGATCCATAGCAATAACTGGTGTCTGCCCGGGGTTGAGATGATTGACAGCATCCTTGATTATCTTCATAGAATGGAGAATCATGGCTTGTGTATGTGCATTCTCATGAAACATGGGTAGTAATGCTGTGATGGCGAGTGGCCGAATGGATGGTGGCTGCATAGAGGCAAAATATGCAGACCATGAGATGTAGTCTGATTGCTTTGATGTAGAAAATGTGTTTGTTGCCGGCCTGACTGGGCCATAGGCAGGGGCCTGCAGATCCTGTGTACGGAGTGTGATAGGAGGAACAGATGCATAGGATTCAGGAAGATCACCTACACCCTTCTGTTTGGGGATATCAGGATTGATAGCAACCACATTTCTTTCGTTCCCGTAAAACTCTCGACTTGGATGTTGTGTGAGGGATATAGCTGTACCATGAAATGAGTCTTTAGAAGTCCTCGCACTAGGATTATGGTCGATATTGTCCACATTTCCAGTCGTCAGCAACCCTTCCCTCAGTTTTGGAGGACACACAACATTTTCACTACCATAGAGGGCGCAGACACTATTGCCCATGTTTGCTGATATTTGCATCACTCTATCATATGAAATGCAGAGGCCCAAATCATGGAGCTTGTCAATAAGCTCTCTTTTCCTTGTCTGCGCATGAATCAGAAGAGCCAGGTAAATGGCCAATGGAGTTTCCCTTTCAGTGTTATGGCAAGTAGATTGAGAACTTGATCTACCATGTTTGGTCATGTTGAAAATTAACAACTGGCATATTGCAAGAGCAGATTTACTGAAATGTTCATCATTAGATTCCTGGTCCTTGATATTTGGTCCATTCAGGATCATATTGACCAGTGCAAGCAGCGTCTCAGGTACTGCTTGTGTTTGACAGTCAGGCTCAAATGCACCATTGAACTCCTGTTTCTTAGATAACATTTCCTGCCTCACTACAGTAGCAGCTTTTGCTAGATGTATGGCATGTGTGTCATTGTTGTTGCAAGCTTTTTGTAATACCACACCTATATCTTTCTCAAATGCAAGCAGCACTTCTCTGCCCTCTGTGTAAGCTTTAAGGCCTGGTATTTGAAATAGCAGCCTATCTTTAAGCCTGGTAGAATTGATCCTGTCCGGTACATGAGTAGTGAGTTGCTTCAGTCTAGACTGGTAGAGTTTCGCTATGTCTGACAACTTAAAAACAGGCATGACTTCAGCATCTACTTGTGCATCCTCTATGTAGGATACCAGCTCAGCCAGGACAATACTCTCAGCTGAAGACTCAGAGCTCTCCTCTTTGTTTTGCGATTGGCTAGTTCTGGCACACTTATAAAGAGCTGCCAAGCACTTAGCATGATAATATGCATCAATTGCATGCATATCCCCTGATGCCAACTTTGCCAAGAGCTTGGAGTCCCGTAGCACTGTAGCACACTGCCTAACATTCTGGTCTATATTAGTTGTTGATGCACGATGCAGTGATCCTGAGGATTGTTCACAGAAGAAACACACAAGGACAGTCTTTGATTGCTCGGGGGTAGATCCTAGACTTCTCCTTGTTTTCACAGGACTTACAGTTTCACAATCCTGAATGCTGGATGTTCTCTTCAAAGCTCTCTGCAGCTTGAGGTCATTAAACTTGTTAAAACAGGACTTGTGCCATGATGCTGAATGCATCTCCAAGGTCCGTTCAATCCCCTGACCTTCATCGAGACTTCCGATATCAAGGTCCACTGGCATACAACCAATTTCAGAGAATTTTACAATGTTGTCAGCTAATCTTCGATATGCTAAGCCTGGGGTATTAGCTTGGGCAGGGCACATAGTTTTTTCTTGTGTATTCTGTTGACACAAACAGCAAAGCTGCCAGTTGGTGTCACATCCTTCTGGTGGTGTTTCTCTACTGGTGGAAGGCTGAGGAGAAACCAGTTTACACTGACGAGACATGTTTTCTACTGTTTAATAATCTGCTCCACAGTTGCTATGCTGCAGTTGCTGACTTCTTTGAAGATGCAGTAGATTTCCAATATCTGCAATCAAACAAAAATATTGTTAACATCTAACAAATGACAGCATGTTTCATTTAAAACGTGTTTTGTAACTTGTACAGTAGGAAGGAACATTTCTCTGTATTGTAAAACAACTCATTTGTGACATAAAACTTGTTTTGTTGATATTTAGAAAGAAAACAAATTAATCTTTCAGTGAATAATGTTACAGAGATACTTAGGCTGACAAATATGCATGTTTCTGAACCAAAAAGTTGAATAAACTTACCAATTTGTACATCTGTTCCAGCAGACAAGGTAAACTCTGTCCATGAGTTGTGAAGAGTGACCTTGACCTTGATACACCAACTCCCCCTATTGGGAGTTTTCAACACTAAAAATATCTCCTAATTCAGGTGCTATTGAATGACAGTTTGGGAACAAAGTGCAAAATACAAAGAATATGTAATGAATTATATACATTTTGCACTAGTTTGACCTTGGTATGACCTTGAAATGACCGTTTAGGCACTGGTCATCTTACCTACATACACACATCAATGGCTAAGTGATATAACATTGTAAGGGGCTTACAAACATTGATTTATTCAGGTTTTGATTAAAAGATGTGATATCTTGATTTTGATTGGTGGGCTATTTTAAGAACGTGAAATTCTCAGATCTGGGGCATGACCCAGATGGGGTCTCATCTCAGTTTGGACCCCTACATGTCAAACTACTCATATACCAAATTTGGTGCTTTTAACCCAAAGTGAACGATATGCCCAAAATTTGGAGCTTATCCGCTGGACTATAACGGGTTGAGGCGCCATGGAGACCCTGGACATTGCGTGCATGGGCGCTTAGGGACAAATCCCATGGGGCAAAACACAAACAATGGCAGAGTGCTTCGACAGAGGTTCGTCGAACAAGGACAGTTCAGCATAATACGGTGGCGCATGAGTAACATGCATATCTGAGCTTAAGAAAAATCTGGACTTTTCTATAGTTCAGAAAATGTTTTTCAAACAACCAGTATATAGGCTACGCGGGCTCAAATAGTAACCATTTGAAAATGATCATTATGAAAAGAACTTGAAAATTGTGACGAAATTTAATGTCTTTAT